>LR738709.1:501679825-501696055 GCA_902687465.1 Secale cereale | reverse complement strand
CCCCCCGATCCAGTCGAGGGAGAGAGAGGGGGGATATTTTGGTGGGAAGTGTCGGTGGGATATTTCCCACCGAGGGGTGGGGTTATATCTAGTCTAGATGGTAGTGGGCCGAGGCCCAGTAGATTAGGTTAGGTTAGTTTTTATTTTATTTTGTTGTTTGCTTTTCCTTTTCCTTTATTTAATTATTCCTTTTCTGTTTTACTTTATTTAAAATACTTAGGCAATTTTAGAAATTATAATAACTAGTCCATAATTGATCTTGCAATATTTAGCACCGCCCGAACATTTTTAATTATCATTTTGAAAACTTATTTTGTTTATTTCTTTTTCGGGTTCTTATTTCGAACGGGGTTTTCGATTAGCGTGATGCTATCAACAGTAACACGATGACGTGGCATCATTAGCAGGGAATTACTGTAGCGTGATTACCCGGGCGTTACAAATGGTCAACTTGGCTACCCGGAGACGAAGTATCCGGATAAGGGCGATGTTGAGCTTGGCGTCCTCCGGGGCCAACTCGCTCCAGTCTCTGCCGCGCACTATGGCTGTTGTGCGCAGCGCGGTGAAGGGCTCCGGCTGGTCCTCCACTACCCAGCACCAGTCTGCACGCCATTCTTCCCACTTGCCGCGGAGTTCTCCTTTCAGATATGAGTCCTTCTTGTTCAAGCGGAAGATCCAGGAGATACCACCGGAGAGGGGAGCGCCAGCCTCTACTCTAGGCATGAAGAAATGGCGAAAGAGTGCTACGTTTGGATGGATCCCTATATAGTTTTCGCACAGATGTGCGAAAACGGCCATCGTAAGGATGGCATTGGGGGTGAAGTCTAGGAGGTGGAGGTTGTACGTGTTCATAATATCACAGAAAAACTCTGAAAATGGAGGGCACAAGCCGCAGTGAAAGAAGACAGCGAAGAAGAAATACCCGCCGGGAAGCAGATCTTTGGCGACGGCGGGGTAGACTCTGGTCCGGGGATGAGCTTTGGTCTCCTTGGCCCAGAAGAGGTAATACTTGTTCCAGAGCTCCCTCGCGCTGAGCCTCGGCGCGAAGACTACGTTCTTCTTCCGCAGGGCGGCGAGCTTCGCCGCCTGCTCGGATTTCTCCCTCTTGGCCTTGTCAGCTTTCGCCTTCTCGGCCTTCGGAGCCATGGCGGAGGCGGCGGGGGAAGGTGCGAGAAGCTCGACGGCGCCGCAGATGCGGAAGAAGGCGGAGGAGGTGTGGAGGCAAAGCGCAGCGGAGGATTTTTGGAGGTTGAAGACGCAATGAAAGCGAAGGGGGGAAAACTGCCCCTGCTTCCTCTGCTTTTAAGGGGGAAGTGGGGGACGCTCCGCATTTCCCATTAAAGAACGTGGCCACGATCTCTCCCACGACGCCGCAATCGACGCGTGCCGTTAGGGAGGGGCGCGGCGGATGCGGAAGGGGAATTACGGCTTGCCGTGGGCCGCGTGTGCCCGTGCACTGTTTTGGGCCTGGCCCAACAGCGCTCGGCACCGTGTGTGGCCCAGGCCCGGGGGCTCCTGTCGGTGTACTAAGATAGGGGTACCTTAGTACCCCCAACTTGTGCACGGGCAGTAGCAGCTTCGCGCGGCAGGGTCTACCGCGTGCTTGCCGGAAACCTTTCCGGTCCATATAAAGCCATTCAAAAACAAAGTATACAAGACAGAAGATCAAGGCCCCGGCAAGTGGAGCTTGCCGGGAAGGCCGTCCCAGGCTCAAGATTATCACATTGACGCAAGACCCTGGCAAGAGGATCTTGCCAGGAAGACCAGAAGACTGCATCTCAGAAGACGTGCCTCGGCGCAGCATGCGCCCCGGCAGGGCCCGGGGAGCGACAAGCTTCAGGGCCCGGCAAGATCAAGACCCCGGCAAGGTGCTTGTCGGGGGAAGCCTGCGCTGTGTGCCCGCGCTCCAGCTCATCTGCCCACGCGTCGCCCTGGGACCCTTCCAGGGACGCGTGGCGGAAGGCTGTGCAGCATGGGGTACACGGTGGTGCTCCACGGTGACTAGGCTACCGCCGTGGCGAACGGAGACGCACGGGCGGGTGCTTTTGGGGTCGACGGTGCCGGGCATTTAATGCCCTTGTCCCCCACTGTCAAAGTTAGGTGATGACCACTGTTCATCCACTGTTCACGCACTATTCCCGCACTATTACAACTACCACCAAAGTTACATTTTTACCCTCCTCTACGTTGACACCCGTCGGTGACCCCTTGAGCTATAAAAGGAGGCCCATGCACAACGTAGAGGGGGTTCGGAACCTAGACAGCTCTCTTGCTCGGTGTAGCTAGTCCTCCAAGCTCCCGAGCCCAAGAACTCAATACAATCTAAGCAGGAGTAGGGTTTTACGCATTCGTGCGGCCCGAACCTGGGTAAACTGCCTGCGTGTGCTCCTCGATCCGCTCTTTGTGCTTCCTCCGCTCCCTCACCGCAACGTATAAGGGGCTCCGGTCCCATAGGTGTTCGTGGTGGACAGTTTCCCCCGACAGCTTCCGCTTAGCGATCTACAAGGGTATGTGGATCCAACTCTCCTCTCGTAGATGTGCATCTCCTAGATTGATCTTGGGTGTTCGTAGGAAAAAATTTTGTTTCCCATGCAACGTTCCCCAACAGTTTTTTCTAATGTTATTTGTAATGTTTTGGGTCAATATTTCACTTTATAATGCAATTCTAATGTCGTTTTCTCTTATTATGCAAGATTTATATGAAGAGAAAATTGTCGGCAACTGAAATTCTGGACCTGAAAAGAGCTACAACAGTGATAGCTATTCTCCGTAGATTCAAACGGTGTAAAAATTTATGGAGATTTATTTTGAAGTTAATAAAAATATACTAGAAGAATGACCAGGAGGGTCCCCACCAATGAGTCACAAGCTTAGGGCGCGCCAGGTGAGCTTGTGGGCCCACCAACAGGTCTATGTGGCCCAAGTAGGACTAAATGGGGTTGTTTCATTGGAGTTGTACCTCACCTTATACTCAAGAGAAGTAACACATGCGATGATGAGATTAATCCAACACTCATTGAACCTCAGTCTACCAAGGATTGCTTTCAAGTAGACCCACTCAACATAGTCGTATGATTTATGTATATCAAGCTTCATAGCACACAGTCCAATCTTTCTTGGTCTCCTTTTCTTCATCGTGGGTAGACATTCATATGCCACAATTACATTATTCGTTATGATCCGACTAGGGATGAAAGAACTTTGGGTATCACTTATTATCTCTGGTAAAAAAACTTTCAACCGAGCTGCCAACATCTTTGATATGACTTTATAAACCACATTGCATAGACTAATAGGTCTAAATTGGGACACATTTTCCGAGGTGGAATTGGTTAAGATGAGTCTTGTCCCTGAAGACATAAAACGGCCCCTCCACGGGCACACCCTACTCGCCACCTTTGTGCATAATGGTTCCCAATCAAAGATCGAGCATTTCTTCTCTGCAATAGGGAGACCTAGGTAGATGAAAGGTAGATTTCCAAGTTTGCAGTTAAGCAAGTTGGCTACCCTAAGGATTTCGGCCGCATCCATCCCTATGGATACAACTTCACATTTGTGAAAATTGATTTTGAGCACTGACATAAGTTCAAAGCATAAGAGGATAGCCTTGACCATTGCAATACTATGTTGGTCCGGCTCGAAAAGGAGTAGCCTGTCATTTACATAATGTAAATGTAACATGCCACCTCGGATCAAGTGCTCAACCACTCCCCTGATGTGGCCAGCATTATGAGCATTGTCCAGCATGGCTCCAAGAGTGTCCGCCACAAAGTTAAATAACAGCGGCGAGGCCGGGTCCCCTTGACGCAGGCCACGTTTGTTGCGGAAGAAGTTTCCTACTTCTCCGTTCATCGCAATCGCCGTTTGGCCCCCCGAGACCAGTTGCATCATGCGGTGGACCCAGACCGCCGAGAAGCCTCGATCCCGAAGGATTTGACGGAGGAACTCCCAGTTCACTCGATCTTAAGCCTTCTCGAAATCCAATTTCAGAAGAATGGCCGGCTGACGAGACCTTTTGAGCGAGTGAACGATCTCCTGGAGGACCAGCGGCCCTTCCAAAATGTTACGGCCTCGGATAAAATCCGTCTGGTTCCTACTAATAATACGATGAGCTATTGGAGACAAGTGGGTAGAACAAGCCTTAGAGCAAATTTTGAGCGGAACATTAATGAGCGCAATGGGGCAAAAGAGACGAATGTTATCGGCACCCTGAACTTTGGGAATCAGAGAGAGAACCCCAAAGTTCAGGCGAGAAATGTCTACACTACCACGCATGAACCCGTTGCAAACGTCAAAGATTGGCCCTTTAAGGACTTGCCAAAAGCGTTTAAACATTGCCACCGGCCACCCATCCGGACCCGGCGTGGTGTCTGATTTCATCCCCAGGGCCGCCGCGTCGATTTCCTGGGGAAGAAAGGCCAGCCCCAAGCCCTCATTCTCCTCATCTGTGACCCGCAACGGAGGATCCCACACATCTACCCGCAGCCGACCACGAGACTCCTCCCTGGAGCCCATCAGCTGGATGTAGAACTCATAAATATGATGGACGATGTCATGTTGGCGCAGAAGGAGCCCTGCTCGGACTGCAGTCTTAGGATGGCACACTTCCAACGACGGCCATTAGCGAATGCCTGAAAATACTTAGTGTTCGCATCACCCTTGAGCATCCACTTAAGCCCACCGCGTCTACGCCAGTACTCCTCCTCTGCCCTGAGGAGAGACTCAACTTGAGCTTCCACTGCGTAACGCCGCGCCCAGTCTTGTTCCGAGAAGCCCTGCGCGTCCGCGGCCGCATCCATGCGGGCCAGCTCCGCGGTCAGCTGTACACGGAGCAGCTTATCTTCATGGCCCTGGTTGGCCCCCCAGCCTTTAAGAGCCGCACGCATTGCTGCTCCGGCCACGATCCAAAACTCCACTGTCCCGCGCGTGTGACCGATCCGGGACACACATGCCTCCCATTTGGGTAGGAAGATTTGTTCAAAATCCGGGCATTCGAACCACGCGGTTTCGAAGAAGAAGCGTGGGCTACGCTTTAGCCTATCGTCCCCTGAGGAAAGGATTAAGGGGATGTGGTCCGACCCAATCCTTGTTTCGGTGTGTAAAGAACACAAGGGGAACAACAATTCCCATTCAGCGGACATAAAGATCCTGTCCAGCACAGACCGCACCAGCGTTAGCTACTTGTTGGTCCAGGTGTAGCGTGCGCCTACACGAGCCACTTCCCTAAGTGCCATAGACGCGATCGCATTATTAAACAAAGACACCCTTGTCCAGTTGATGATCCCATTATTCTTAACTGCTCCCGAGCGGATTAAGTTAAAATCACCTCCCACAAGCGTAGGGAGGTTTCGCACACGCAAAGTTGCAACCTTATCCTGAAGTTCAACCAGAAACTCTTGTGAGAGCGAGTGGTCGGCCGGCCCATAAACCACTATGACCTCCCACTCGCGGAGAGTCGCACGGTGGCGCGCGTGAGCCGACAAGAAGAACATGCCGGCGTCCCACGAAACCACTTCGCAGCAAACATGGTTGATGCCCAGCAGTAAGTCCCCTGAGTGTCCCACTTCAGGCACCCATTGCCACGCAAAGCGTTCAAGCGGGTCGACAGCTAGCATATCCCTGTGAGCAAAGTCATCCTTGATGGTTTCCTGCAAGCCAACCACGTCGATTTCTTATGCACGCATGAACTCTTTCAACTGGGTCCGCCTCCCAGCGTGGCTGAAGCCTCGGATGTTCCAAAAGATGAAACACATTAGATAATGCGGTTGTGGAGGTGGATACCGCGAGCAGTAACCGCTTTGGCCACACGCCGGTTCTTGACAGGACCACGGGCTGGGGGAGACAGCGCAACCCCTGCTGCTGTGTCTTCCTGATCGGGCCGCGCCACGGCAAGCTGAGAAGCCCCTGCTTCCTCAGCTCCCGGCACTGCGCGGGCCACCGCTGCCTGGGCGAGCGCAGCCTGCGCTATTTCCTTCGAACGGATGAGGGAAAGAAGCTCGCGTGCTTCACCTACCACGGACATATCGACGCCACTATCCTCTAAAATGCCCCCTAATTGCTCATCAGAATAATCATCGAAAATCGTAAAACGAGGCAGAGGGTTACCTTCGATCTCCATGTTCTTCTGGGCCACCAGGAGTTGAGCGCATTGCAGTGCTGGAAGGTTCCCCTTGGCGCCTTTTGGGCGCGAACTGGCCCTTTCTTGCGATGCCGACGCCGCCACCACCGCCTTCGAGCGCTTGGCCGTGGCAATGGGCACCGCCCTGTTCACCTCCGCCCGAAGCGCATCGGATGGAGAGGGGTGGGCGGCCAGCGCAGGGCCACCAGCCGGGCCCCCTGGGGAGGCCAGTGCCATCACCACCAGGCGCTGCGAGGCCGGCGTGCCCGCATGGACCGATGTGGGGCTCGGCATAGCAGCCGGCGAAGGCTTGCGGCCCGCCGTCTTCTAGATGCTCCGCTTCCCGCCGCCACCTAGGCCCAGCACAGGCGGAGGAGAGCACACCGCTACCGCGCGCACCCCGCCCGCCTCCGCTGCCGCCGGGGAGACAAGCATCGAGCGACCCTCCGAGTCACAAGAGGTAGAGACGCCCTTGTCAATGTCGAGGACGAGGGAGAGGTTTGAGCCGTACTGGTTGAAACCTGTGTCATTGCTGCCCACCACCACTTGCCGCTCCCCCTGGTCCTTAGTAGCCCCTCCAGTCGGAGCCGCCGCCGCAGAGTCCTTGTCCTTGAGACCCAGCTTGTTCCACGTCGCCGTATCAATGGAGTCATCCCCCATGCTCGTGTCGCGGTCCTTATACGTGTCGTCCGGGCCCTTGTCAAGGCTAGCAGGGGGAGGAGGGGGAGGCGCAGCACCCTGCACACCGCCCGCCTCGGCCTCCATCCGAATAGTGAACCCTTCGCTGTTGAACCACAGTTGTACATAGCCACGGAGCTTGGCCGGGGAGCGGTAAGCGAAACGCATCCGCACCGGGCCCAGGCCACCCAGCGACTCCTTATCCACCTCCATGGGGCGGCCAATCATCACAGTCCCAGCCATGACACGATCTACACAGCAGTGTTTTGACGGCACACCCCATAGCTTGACCCACACATCCGGCATGATCTCCGCCTTGGGCTCCTCCTGAAGAGACTCCTTGATATCCGCCATGATGTTGTTGAGGGAGAGGAAAAGATTGCCGCTACGGGTCGCCATGCGCGGCATAGCCTTGTTGGGGAAGACGACGGAGAAAGCATTGTCACCCAGCACCCTCACCTGCCAGTCCCACTCCCCCTCGAAGAGGTGGGGGAGTTCCGCCTCCAAGATGAGGACCGACAGCGCGCCAGGGGTCGCCGAGATGACCACGGCGTCAGACACCAGCGGAGCGCGCACCTCCGCCCCCTCTGTCTCAATGTAAGGCAGGCAGAAGAAACCCTCGTCGGGGATGGCGTTGCCCATGATCTGCATTATTAGAGGCCGTCCGCGCGTGAGGCATTGCGCCGACGCATGCCCCTCCTCATAGCATACGACGCAGAGGGGCTTGAAGTGACATGTGTTCTGGTAGTGGCCCACCCTGCCGCACTTGAAGCACTCCGGCCCGTCGGATTCCTCCACGGGGATTGGAGCGTCCGCCGAGCCCTTCGACGCCAGCGGCCCGACCGCCCCAGTCATCGGCGCCGAGCTCCCTCCTTTCTGCTTCTGCTTCTTGGCGAGAGGATCCCCAATCCGCTCACCGCTAGGGGGAGCTGAGTTCCTTCTGCTTGAGCTCCTTCTTCTGCTCCAGACCGCACCGCCGGTACTCCTCCTTCTTCTTCCGCTTGCGCTCGCGCTCCTCTTGCTTCTTCCTGTCCTGCTCATCGAGGCACCATGGAGGCGGCGGCCCCCAGCCCCCCTCCTCCGCGTGGGGCGCCGCCATCTTGGACAGCGTCGTCGCCCGCATTGCTCTCGCATGCGCTCCGCCGCGGATAGCGGGGGCGACATGGGGGGCTTCTCCACCCGGCGGGATCCCATGCACACCGCGATCGCAAACGAGCAGGTGAGTGGGAACGGCGGAGCGGATCGGATTAGACGACGGGCGCGGTGCCCGAATCGCCGCACTTGAGAGTGGGAAGCAGGAAACCCTAGCGCGAGATCTAGGGCACCCTTGGGCAGCCTCATCCACTTATATAGGATAGGGGTCGGCTGCGCCTCCACCGCCGCGCTGGGGCCGGGCCACACCACAGGCGGGCTGACGGCCCGCAAGCCCAGGGAGCCAGGCCCACACACTGGAGGACGCCCCTGCGGCCCCACTGGCATCGAACCTGGGTTAACACTCACTGGACCCCCAAGCCCATGAGTAGGTAGGCTGGGCCAATCCACCAGGCCCAACAGAGAAACAGGCCCGGCGGGCGCCGACGGTGGAACCCTAGCGAGGCTCAGCGTCGCCCGACCCAGGTCATCCCTGCCGCCGCCGTCAACCCCTGTCTCCGACGGTGAGCTCGCCACGACCAGCGGCGGCACCTCCCGCACCAGATCTCGACGCGCCGACACCTGCGGGGAACGAGAACGACCTTCAGGACCCGCATCCACTCCCTTAGGTGGACGCCAGATCTGAGATGCCAGGCGGCGCCCGCCGTGCCCATCGGAGGCAAAGGCACGTCGGCGACCAGCCGCGTAGGAGCCCCCGAGCTCCACCGCACGGGCGACAAAGTCACCCACCGAGCACGACCCGTGCGCCCTCGGCACACCATCAACACTTACCTCGCTAGCCTCTTCTTCCTCGTCTTCGTCGGAGTCGACCTCCGCCAGCGCCCAGAACCTGCTGCCGGAGGGAGACGGGCCCGGGGACCAGCCACCAAGCAGAGCGCACCGCCGCGGACGCCCATCGCCGGCCTGGACCGCCAGCCCGCCATCCTCCGCCACGGGGGAGCTTCCGCCCCCAACGCATGCGGAGTCGCCTCCCGAGTAACCACGCTCACTCCCACGCTCTCTCTCACCCATCCTGACTACATTTCCCAACATAATTTTTCTATGTTGTTTGCCAAACTAACACATGGTGTCATGTCCCTAATCTGGCGCTTTCAAATCTCCAATGCTAAAGAGCGCATGTTTAACCTCTTCCTTGGTATACGGGGCAAGTAAAGCTTCATTCATGTATGCAGAAATGCACGGTTTAACTTTATTCAAGACCTCCCAATTGGGCTCGGCCACCTGAGACGTAAACAAATTGTAAATATACTGACCTGTAATGTTTTCCATTACCACGCCTCTCTACATCCTGTTTTCATCCATAAGCCGTCGTATATAGTTCCTCTTCTTCCTTGCAGCGCCAAAGTTATTAAAGAAGTTGGTATTGTGATGAAAATCCATCTCTGACCTCGAGTTCATCTGCTTCCGAGCTACAGTAAATTCTGGAAAAAGAACTAAAGAAATCAAAAGAATCTGATTTTTGTGTGTGCATGGAATGTTGAAATCTGAGATGGGCCTAGAGCCCATATGAAAATTTTAGATTTGATCTCTAAGGGCCCATGTAGGTGGCATGACAGAGTGGTGGGAAGTTTAGTCCCACCCCGGAAGTGGAAGGAGAGTTGGAGTGGTTTATAAGGGATTCTCTCCATCATGCTATTGGAGCTTGAGAAGAGATGAGGCCCTCGCGCACTCCTCCTCCTCCGGTCGCCTCGCCACGCCACGCCACACCTCGTCACGACGCGCTGCACCCCGGGTTTGAGCCGAGCCGAGCCGAGCTCACTCATATGCGCTTCTTTTTGCCGGTCAGGAACGGAGAGTCTTTGACAGGTAGGGCCACGATCTGAGACGTCGGATCGTGGGCTACCGACTTGGACGTGGGTTCAGCCCACGTCTCTCCACGCGCGGCCGCACATATATATGTGGGGCGCTGCCAACCCTAGCCGCCGCCTAACAGAACGCATCTGCCTCCACGCCCGCCGTCGTCCCTTTGCTGCTGCTGCCGCCGGTGACTCCATCCCGTCCGCCGCGTACACGGTCGACGGCAGAGCAGGTCTCCGAAGCCTCGCCTCTCTGGATCCTGTACGGGAGAGGGGCGAATACGTTTTTGGGAAGCGACTACGTGACTGCTCGCCGTTCGTCTACTTCCTCTACGTCCCCGTCGCCCTCGTCATCACCATGGCCACCGACGCTGAACGTGCCGCCGCCGAGAAGATCGAAGCCGACAAGAAGGCAGCCGAGGACGCTGCTGCCGTCACCGCCGCCGCGGCCTCTGCATGGCCTACTAGAGGGTATAACTCGTTTATCCCGCTCCTACTGTTTTCTGTTTTAGGCATGCTAGCGTTATACGTAGATCTGTCTACAACTAGCGTAGTATGTGCTTGCATGATTGAATATCAGTATGCGATTATTTGTGTCAATGCCATGGTAGTAGTTATTTCTTGGATTAAATTAATCGAAAAATTGCCTATTTACTCAGCAATCCGAAAACCTATTATGTGTAGTAATTTTTCGACAAGTGGCTTTGCCGCTGCACTGAAACCGGATAAGTTTACCGGTACATACTTTAAGCGTTGGCAGACTAAGACCACTTTATGGCTCACGGCTATGAACGTGTTCTGGGTCGCCGGTGTGCCCACGGGAACGATTGCTCCTGAACAGGAGAAGGCATTCAGGGAGGCCATCGTCGTATTTCTCGGAGCACTTCTTAGCGTGATCGGAGATAAATTAGTCGACGCATATTTACATGTGTGTGTCGCCAAGGACTTGTGGGAGGCGCTCGAATCTAAATTCGGGGCCACCGATGCTGGGAGTGAGATGTATATTATATAACAGTTCCACGATTACAAGATGGTTGAAAACCGTCCTTTGCTGGAGCAGGCTCATGAGATAATATGCATTGTTAAGGAGCTTGAGCTTCTGAAGTGCGAGTTACCGGGCAAGTTTGTCGCGGGCTGCATAATCGCTAAGCTCCCTAATTCCTGGAGGAACTTTGCCACTACTCTGAAACATCAGAGGCGTGAATTCTCAGTGGAGGATGTCATTGGCCATCTGAGTGTTGAGCAGAACTCAAGGACAAAGGACTCGAACGGGAAAGCGGTTGAGGTGACTTATGTCGCCCACATGGTGAACCAGAGGAACTCCAACTCCCACAAGCCCAAGGGAAAGAACGGTGTCCAACACAATGCCGACTTTAAGAAGAAGGGTAAGAAGACCTTCAAGAAGAACAAGAAGAATGAGGGCTGCTTTACTTGTGGTTCGGCTGAACATTGGGCCAACAAGTGCCCAAACAAGTACAAGAAGCCAGGACAGGACTCCATGTCTGTCAACATGATTGTGGGCAACAATGACAATGGTGCATCTGGGTACGGTAATTTATTTACTGTTTTTTCAGTGTTTTAGCCCAACATTTGGTGGGTGGACACAGGTGCAGGAGTTCATGTGTGTGCTGACATTTCATTGTTCACTTCTTACCAGGTCACAGGCCACGGGTCCGTATTGATGGGGAATGGCGCGAGTGCTTCTGTTCATGGTGTTGGCACGGTCGATCTGAAGTTTACTTCAGGAAGGATCGTGCAGCTGAAGAACATGCAGCATGTCCCCGCCATCAAGAAGAACCTCGTTAGTGGCTCCCTTCTATGTAGAGAAGGGTTTAAGTTGGTTTTCGAGTCTAATAAATTAGTTGTTACGAAATATGGACTCTTTGTTGGAAAAGGTTATGAGAGCGGAGGAATGTTCCGCCTTTCCCTCGCAGATTTTTGTAATAAAGTCGTGAACCACATTCATTCGAATGTTAATGAATCAGAAGTTTGGCATTCACATCTTTGTCATATTAGTTTCGGTGTTATGACGCGGCTAGCTAAGTTGGATTTAATCTCGAGTTTCACTTTAGCCAAAGGTTCTAAGTGCCTTTCATGTGTGCAAGCTAAGCAACCTCGCAAGCCTCACAAGGCCGCGGGGGAGAGACACTTGGCACCATTAGAACTCATACATTCTGATCTTTGTGAGATGAATGGTGTGTTGACTAAAGGTGGAAAGAAATACTTCATGACATTGATAGATGATTCCACTAGATATTGCTATGTGTATCTGTTAAATACTAAAGATGAGGCTCTACACTACTTTAAAATCTATAAGGCAGAAGTTGAGAAACAACTTGAAAAACAAATTAAACGAGTCCGGTTAGATCGTGGTGGAGAGTACTTCTCGAGTGAGTTTGACTCCTTTTGTGCGGAACACGGCATTATTCATGAGAGGACGCCTCCCTATTCACCTCAGTCAAACGGGGTTACCGAGCGGAAAAACCGTACTCTAACTGATTTGGTTAACGCCATGTTAGATACGTCGGGTTTATCCAAGGCATGGTGGGGGGAGGCTATATTGACGGCATGTCATGTCCTGAATAAAGTTCCGACAAAGGACAATGAGATCACTCCCTATGAGAAATGGGCGAAGAGAAGGACAACACTCCCGTACTTGCGTACTTGGGGCTGTTTGGCGAAAGTCAATGTGCCGATCCCCAAAAAGCGCAAGCTTGGACCGAAGACCGTGGACTACGTTAATTTGGGCTACGCTAATAATAGCGTTGGCTATAGATTTCTAGTAGTGAAATCTGAGGTACCTGACCAAAAGGTTGGTACTATTATGGAGTCTAAGGATGCTACATTCTTCGAGGATATATTTCTTATGAGAGATATGCAAAGCACTTCTAGACAGGAATCTGAGGAGACTCCTGAGCCTGCCATTCCTATGGAATACTATGAACGAACACATGATGAAAATCCTGAGGAGGATGACGAGGAAACCCTTGGTGGGGAAAAGAGACAAAGGACTGCAAAGACCTTTGGTGATGATTTCTTCGTGTACCTCGTGGATGATACTCCCACTTCTATTTCAGAAGCGTATGCCTCTCCAGAATCTGACTACTGGAAGGAAGCGGTCCGTAGCGAGATGGATTCCATTATGGCTAATGGGACATGGGAGATTACTGAGCGTCCCTATGGTTGCAAACCATTGGGATGTAAGTGGGTGTTCAAAAAGAAGCTTAGACCCGATGGTACGATTGAAAAGTACAAGGCTAGGCTTGTGGCCAAGGGCTATGACCAAAAAGAAGAGGAAGATTTCTTTGATACTTATTCACATGTGGCCAGACTGACCACCATTCGAGTATTACTCTCGTTGGCGGCCTCGCATGGTCTTCTCGTCCACCAGATGGATGTTAAGACAGCTTTCCTGAATGGAGAGCTAAACGAGGAAATCTACATGCAACAGCCAAATGGCTTTGTGATAGATGGTCAGGAAGGAAAAGTGTGTAGGTTGATAAAATCTTTATATGGTCTGAAACAAGCACCTAAGCAATGGCATGATAAGTTTAATACAACACTGACATCTGTTGGCTTTGTTGTTAATGAAGCTGACAAATGTGTATACTATCGCCATGGTGGGGGCGAAGGAGTTATATTGTGCTTGTATGTTGATGACATACTGATATTCGGAACCAACCTCAAAGTCATTGAGGAGGTCAAGTCGTTTCTATCTCACAACTTTGAGATGAAAGACCTTGGTGTGGCTGATGTTATCTTGAACATCAAGCTACTGAGAGATAAAGAGGGTGGGATTACACTTTTGCAATCCCATTATGTTGAGAAGGTGTTGAGTCGTTTGGGATACTCGGACTGCACACCATCTCAAACACCATATGATCCTAGCGTGTTGATTCGAAAATCCAAAGGCACGGCTATAGATCAATTGAGATACTCTCAAATCATTGGTTCACTAATGTACCTAGCTAGCGCTACGAGGCTTGACATCGCTTTTGCTGTGAGCAAACTGAGTCGGTTTGTATCAAAACCGGGTGATGTACATTGGCATGTTGTTGAAAGAGTTATGCGTTATCTGAAGGGTACTATGAACTATGGACTTCACTATACCGGATACCCGTCGGTACTTGAAGGGCATAGTGATGCGAATTGGATCTCTCATGCTGATGAGATGAAGGCCACAACTGGGTATATGTTTACTCTTGGAGGTGGCGCTGTTTCCTAGAAGTCTTGCAAGCAAACGATCTTAACGAGATCGACAATGGAAGCAGAATTAACAGCATTAGACACATCTGGTGTCGAAGCGGGATGGCTTCGAGATCTTTTGATGGACTTGCCATTGGTTGATAAACCGGTTCCGGCTATCCTTATGAACTGTGACAATCAGACCGTCATCACCAAGGTGAAGAGTTCAAAGGACAACATGAAGTCCAACAAACACATAAGAATGAGATTAAAAGCTGTCCGAAAATTGAGAAACTCCGGAGTGATAGCGTTGGAATATGTCCATACGGCTAAGAATCTGGCAGATCCCTTTACAAAAGGGCTATCACATGTTGTGATAGATAATGCATCGAGGGAGATGGGTATGAGACCCACATGAGTTGCCATGGTGGTAACCCAACCTATGTGATCGGAGATCCCGTGAAGTAGGACCTGGGAAAACAAGCCAGTGGTGAACTGAGGAGAGTAACTATACTAACCCACTCCATTGGAGATGCAATACTCTCAATACTGTATGGGAGGATGACTACTGTCTTAATGTGTTCCAAGACTTATATGTATAAGCAAGATGCTATCCTACAGAGCGATCTTTGGAGGAACACACCTATATGAGCCCGACTGCTGGTCACAGTCTATGAGATTGGGGTGATCTCTAGTAAGCTCATGAACAGGCCAGGAGTGTGACTTATATGCTCCACCCGAGGGGTCAGCCTTCGGCAGCCTAGTATCAGTAAGACATGTGGTGAAGCTTCTTTACGCCAAACTAACAATTCAAGGCATAGTCCATTGTTCAGTTGTGAAGGAGTGTAGCTACTTGCTTTAGGTGAAGCTCAACCTTAACAGGTCTTCGCTGAAACACTGGTATATCGAAACAGTAATTGGAACAGAGGACACAATGGACCCTCGAGATCTGGTGGGGGATTGTTGAAATCTGAGATGGGCCTAGAGCCCATATGACAATTTCAGATTTGATCTCTAAGGGCCCATGTAGGTGGCATGACAAAGTGGTGGGAAGTTTAGTCCCACCCCGGAAGTGGAATGAGAGTTGGAGTGGTTTATAAGGGATTCTCTCCCTCATGCTATTGGAGCTTGAGAAGAGATGAGGCCCTCGCGCACTCCTCCTCCGCACGCCACGTCACGACGCGACGCGACGCGACGCGACGCGGCGCGGCGCGGCGCGGCGCGGGTTGCGGGATTGATCCGAGCCGAGCTCACTCCTATGCGCTTCTTTTTGCCGATCAGGAACGATAGGTTTTTGGGACGCGACTGCTCGCCGTTCGTCTACTTCCTCTACGTCCGCGTCGCCCTCGTCATCACCATGGCCACCGATGCCGAACGTGCCGCCGCCGAGAAGATCGAAGCCGACAAGAAGGCAGCCGAGGACGCTACTGCCGTCACCGCCGCCGCGGCCTCTGCATGGCCTACTGGAGGGTATAACTCGTTTATCCTGCTCCTACTGTTTTCTGTTTTAGGCATGCTAGCGTTATACGTAGATCTGTCTACAACTAGCGTAGTATGTGCTTGCATGATTGAATATCAGTATGCGATTATTTGTATCAATGCCATGCTAGTAGTTATTTCTTGAATTAAATTAATCGGAAAATTGCCTATTTACTCAGCATGGAATATGTCCTAGTGCGTGATGTGTGTGCAAATTTTCATCCCGTTTGGACACGTAAGGAACTCGTGGCAAAAAGGAGAAAATCGGCCCGAACAATGCGTGAATTGTAACCTTACTCACATGGCCGATTTTCTTTTTGTCGCGCTCCTGGAATGTCCAAATTTCATCAAATATTGCACGAACATCACGCACTACTTCCTAAGGTTATGTATAGTCCTTGCTGCAGTCTCCATGCCTAGTTGTGCGGATGCATGCATGTTCGATGGATCCAAGTCAACACCGACCCCCCGACACACACATATATGCACTGAGCTATCGGGATCACCCAAATCTCATGGTAATGCAGGAGTACAAGAGATTATCCCTCCTACGATCTTATCGAATCAAACGTCAAACAGAGTACGCGAGGGTACGGAGTTAGCGTACACATGAACCGAGCAAGATCCTTCCTAGGATCCCATCATCCGTTTACGCACCCGAGCCGACTAGGTTCGCCGTTCGCCTCGGCCACGCCTTACGTCTCGCAAAGCTCACCACATGCCACATGCCACATGCCACCACGTCGCGACGTCGCCACCGCGGGCGCTCTCTACGCGTCAACCACGACCGAGAAGAGCGCGAGACCCCCCCCCCCCCCCCCC
>LR738709.1:501604707-501671353 GCA_902687465.1 Secale cereale | reverse complement strand
ATCAATTGTGCGATGCGTGGTTGGCCACCATCATCAATATGATCCATGACGCGGAGCAAACGGGCGTAACATTTTGGGCAAACATTCAAACTTGGCTCCATGAGCACAAACATTTTGAGTCCCTACACCGACAAACTCATCCCCAAGATTGGAGTAAAGTCGCTCAATTATCGATGGTACATTATTCAAGAGGCTGTGTGCCCGTGTCCAAGTATTGCGGCCATTTAAAATACCCGTAAAAAAATGAAATATATGCTTTCAGCTGCAGAACAGAGCTTGTCACTCGTTCAACTGTCATCTATTGGAGGCGCAAAAAATTGGAGGGATTAATATTGACCATTGGATCAACAATATACTACTTATGATGTACCGTAAAAATTCTCTATTGATATGGCTGATACGAGATTCAGACCAGCAGGCACTAGAACATGTAGTACAATAAATAAGATACGCTTCAGGGACTATCATATCTTAAAATGCTGCACTTCCTATTCCGTGAGAGTAAGTATAAGAATCTACTCCCTCCGTTCCTAAATATTTGTCCTTTTAGAGATTCAAATGGATACGGATGTATATAGACATATTTTAGAGTGTAGATTCACTCATTTTGCTCCGTATGTAGTCACTTGTTGAAATCTCTAGAAAGACAAATATTTAGGAACGAAGGGAGTACGATATACAGTATAAAGTTGCGTCGCTACAGACCTACCGTGTATGTCAAGAACACGCTTGCGAACTTGTTGTCAATCGAGACCTCCCGGTTAATCAGCCATTTTAGGGGCTCAGTCAATCAGTTGCGTATATAAAATCTACACGAGTCAGTTACTCAATGGCAGGTGGCTTCTTCTGCAACTTTTTCCTTGCCCTTGTCCTCCTTGAGGCCAGGTATAGGGAAATTTTCCTCCGGCTGGCGGTGCCAACGATAATTGCAGGCCTCGATCCAGCGGGGGTGGAGCAAAAACTTCTTGTTGACAGCAGCCCAGCGGGCCTTCTCCGTTCCCGCATGCACGGCGGCCACATGGGTAACGCTGGGATCCACCTCAGAGCAGCAGACAGCGCCCAGCTGCTCAGCCATCTTCCACATTATCTGATCCTGCGGCTGGCAATCCGACGGGAACACTCGACTGAAGACTAGCTTGCAGCCCTGGAGTACTTCCTGCCGCACCCTCTTGATTACCTGTCATGGAGATGCATAAGCACGGCGCACTGGCAACAACGTAGTCACCAACAAAATCTACAGAATGAGCCCATGTCCCATAAGACACAGCCAAACCTACCTGTCGCACGTCTCGCGAAGAAAGAGCAGTTTCAACACCCTACAGAAGAGAGCGCAGAAGCAAATGGTTAAACGCTTACAGAGGTTTAAGCACAGGGTTGAAGACAGAGTAAAGCAACAGGATGATAAACTGTGATAAAGCTGTAAGTAACCTACCGAGTCAAAGAAAATCGTGTGTATGCGCTTCAGGACATCCAGAATTGTAGCCAGAGCACCATCACTCTCCCTTTCATCTTGCATCATCTCTGACAAAGATTGGTTGCTAAAACCAAACTGGCGACAGCTCCCAGCAAAATAATGATATCTCTCCATCAGAATCAGGTTTTCTTTATGCTTCTGCCAGACCTGAAAAAAAAAGTACCATTGAGGTTAGCTACGGTCATATAGATGAAATCAATAATAAATATTGTAAAACTGGCAATGAATGATTATACTGTGAAGTCTTCATGTGGAACCAACCAACGTAGCAATAAACTAAATGCATATCAAACATGTTCACCAAACAAAAACACTTACATATTCAGTGTCATCAAGAATGACTGCGACACTGTCAGCTCCGAGAACCACATCAAGACCTTTCTGGTGCCGCTGAGTGCAGTCAGAGTTAGAAATCACTTTTGAATCAAAATAGACATTGCCAGGGTCAAGAAGCTTTGCTATTTCGACTGCATAAGCCTTGTCACCCATGGTATAGATATACATCTCAAACATACTGCTTGCTTCTTCCAAAAATTTACGGACAAAGGGTCTCAACTTTGTAAGCATATGCATTCCTTGTAATGTGAACAAGCTTCCGTCTGGATCATCTGCATTTAGGGAATGTCAGTGGTTTACCACAAGTATAGGTACAAATTACTGGATAAATAAATAACAAATGGTTTCAACAAGCATGAAAGCCAGTAAGTTGAGGTGCGAGAAAACAAATATATAAAATGGAAGTCTGACATACATTGGAAACCGCTAGTTATAAATTATTACTGGATAACAAAATGTTTCAACAAGAATGAAAGCAAGTAAGCTGAGGTGGGAGAAAACAACTATACAAAATGGAAGTCTGATGTGCACTGGAACAAAGTATTGCAACACAGCTACTTTCGTCGTATAAAAAGTGTTGATTCTATTCTATCATTATCAGTCTACTTGTTGACGTCAGCAAAAGAAATTGAGGCTGACCCATAGATAACAGTCACACTAAGTGGTGCAAACTGCATGGAACCCACTATTCTATCAAAATAAGCAATGACGAGGCACCAAAGATGACTATCTTCCTGGAAAATTTTAATCTCTAAATCAAACTGTAAGGATACAATCTAAACAGAGAAAGTCGCCATGAACAACGACACAACATTAAGTATTCATTTTTATGGTGTCACTCTAACTGATGGCACACAATTGTTGGTTAAAGTTGTAATAATACTTTAAGGTAAACCTAAGATCATATCCATTTTCTCAAGCAACTTTGACCGCTGATTCGAACATAGTGTCTGTACATGTTACAAATTTGCAATGTAGTGAAACTGGTGAACAACAAATCTATAATTTCCTTTCCCTGAAGATTGTAAATAATTTCATATATACTTACACTGAAATGAGATGATTTCACTCATAGCAGAGTCGCATCTATTTTGCAGAGAGGCAGTGCCTCCATGTTCATATCCGTAAAATATCTCACCGTATAGAAACAGCTAAGAGTTCTCAAAATTTAATGCTAATAGATACAACTTACTTTTTGATGCAGCAGATTGAATTCCCAGGTCCATCTCAGCAGCAGAAATATCATGGAGTCTGGTTGAGTTAATCAGTGTATGATCCAGATCTAAAATAAGTACCAGCTTTCTTTCACGCAACAGATTCTTCACTTCAGATCCACGTAGCCTGTCCATTTCTGAAGTACCTAGCCTCAAACCCTGCATTTAAATAGTTCTTCAAAATCCAAGAAAACACTGAAGGTACTTTGCAAGGATAAGTAGAAACAGTAATATAACTCTGCAAATATCAGAACACATTAGAGTGGCATTGGTTTCAAAAAGATATGACATTGGTTTCAAAAAATGGGTGATTATGATTTACGCAAGGCAAATGCAATAAAAGAAACACCATTATAACTCTCATGTTTACAGAGAGTCGGAGGTTTTATGTACCTTGTGGATGTAACCAAAAGCGACTCCTGGGATATCTTCTTCGTCTTGGCTTTTCCCGCATCTAAAACACAGTCCACCAAAAAATCCAGGATGTGGAGGACATATCTTGATTTGAGCATCTTTAACTGAGCCTGCTACAACATGTGTTCAATAATTCCACATATCTTGCCATATCATGCACATTCAATGCTCAAGATATGATAAACTGAGCTGAATTCAGAATGTAGTAGAAGTAATATTTCCTTTCATTTTTTTAACAGCTCATAAGCCATGGTAGGATGTAGACGAGAAACTTGTCAAACAAAAGATCTTAATGAAATATAGAAACGAATGTGACATCATATGTGTATTATACGGAGTGGCAAGATTTAGTTAGACAAGCAAGTCAAAGGCTGAGAGCCTGAGATCACAGAAGTCCCCACGGGACTACAGAACCCACTGACAATTATCATAACATATACCCCTTATGGAATGGAGCCTGTAAACTTGCAATTGCATTCAGAAACTAAGGGTGTCATTCTCATATGAAACATAAATTTAAAACAACAATCTTAGTACAAGAGCTACTAAATCTCAATGGCTGTAAAACAGGACTAACAAGCATACCAATGGCATCATCTTCAGGCCTTGTTGCTGTTCCTTGATCTTGGCGATGTTCCTCAACTCTACGCCTTTTATTACTGCATATTTCATGCAGTTGGCAGTAGTCAGGTTCATAGTGCAAAATATACAAAACGAATCATCAAGAGTTCTTTGAAAACACATCATCAACCCGTATTCATCCCTTGCCTCTCCCTTTCCCCTCAGTATTCAGTCCCTCATCGAGAATTACATATTATTGCTACCTCAGTACATTAAACCATTTAATGCAGCAATTTTCGGGATGAATCAATTTTATGCAACTACGTACACATACTTGCTCATGACAATCCTATCATGTCAAATTTTCCTTCAAATTGTTTTCGTGAATCAACGATTGAACAGAATTTAGATATATACATTAAACAAAATAAGATCAATTATTAACCATAACTTCACGGATTGTACCTGGGCCTGTTGGGCTGATGGTGGCAGAGCCAACATCATTTCCCCTGAACAATACAATTTACAGAAGTTTTTTTTTTTTTTGTCATCTGAAGCTTCAGGTTGTGTCAAGTCACATCAGATTTACCATGTTTAGTCATAACTTCATCATCTTATAAACCCATATGCTAACGATGAGACAAGGCGAAAGGGGCCCTTAACTACCACATGCTGAATGGACGGCTTTCCACACGGGAGCAATCGTACTGGTTATCAGATTATGTTGTTTAGATGTGCTGCTGTTCACGGTTTCACGGGAGCTGAATGAGCCGAAGCTGGCGGCCCAACGATTTGGTACAAGGAGGGGGCGGAGGGCCGAATGCGCGTACCTTCCCTGCCCTACGGCGTCTAGTTCGACCACCAAGTCCTCCTCCTCCTCCTCGTCGTCGCTGGGTGGCCCGGGGGGGTCGCCACGGGAGGCGGAGTCAGCGGCAGAGGCGAGCTCGAGCTCCGCGTCCAGGATGTCAGCGAAATCATCGTCTTCGCTCAGGGAAGACAGGGACGGCGACGGGGACTCGGCGGCGACGCTCATGATCGAAGCCGCGACGGTGAGGGCGACGGGGGAGGGGAGCAATTTGGGTGGGTTGGGAAGTCGAGAGAATGAAGGAGGACTTGGAATATGGGTCGACACCTGCAAGGCCGCGGTACTGTTCTTTGGGCTTGCGGTTGAACGTAGGCCAGGCCTAGGCCCAGATCCGTGTAAGCCTGGTCCAGATATCTCTTCTGGTTTTCACAAAAATTGCCTCTAAAGTGGTGGCCAACAGACTGAAGCTAGTTTTACCGGACATAATTTTTGCTGAACAGTCTGCTTTTGTTCCGGGAAGGCTTATCACTGATAACATTATATGTGCATACGAGTGCTTGCATTTCATGAAGAGATCAAAAGCAAAGACTAACAGTTACTGTGCTCTCAAATTGGACATGATGAAGGCCTATGACAGATTGGAGTGGTCTTATTTGAGGGCTATTATGATCAAGCTTGGCTTTGCTCATCGATGGATTAATACAGTTATGGATATGATCTCTTCAGTATCCTTTTCTGTTCTTTTTAATGGTGAGAAACTTGATTCTTTCAGACCAACCAGAGGTATCCGACAGGGAGACCCAATATCCCCTTACTTATTCTTGATTGCAGCAGAGAGCCTTTCGTGCATCCTAAAATCCAGTACACAGTCATCAATTACAGGTATTAAGGTGGCCCCAACTGCCCCAACTATAAACCACATTTTGTTTGCAGATGACAGCCTGTTGCTTTTTAAGGCTAATGTTGAGGGGTCAGTTGCAGTGTCAAACCTCTTGGAAACATATTGTAAGGAGTCCGGGCAACGCATCAATCATGACAAGTCATCCATCTTTTTTAGCCGGGGATGTCCAGGCTCTATGAGGGAAGCAATAAAGAACTCCTTGCAGGTTCATTATGAGTCCTTGAGTGAGCGTTATTTGGGCATGCCAACGGACATGGGACACTCCAAGAATGGAACGTTCAAGTACTTGAGAGACCGGGTGTGGGAGAAGGTTAAAGGTTGGATGGAAAAATTACTCTCAGCTGCCGGTAAGGAAGTTTTGATCAAGGCAGTTGCGCAAGCAATTCCGGTCTACTCTATGTCATGCTTCCGTCTTCCTAGAGGGTTATGTGACAGTATATCAACCATCATTAGGCAATTCTAGTGGGGGAGTAAGCAAGGCAAACGAAAACCAAACTGGGTTGCCTGGGACACTATGATACAACCAAAATAGTTGGGTGGACTTGGTTTCCGTGATTTGGAGATGTTCAATCTAGCCCTGCTCGCGAGGCAAGCTTGGAGAATTATGAATGATGAACGCTCTCTTAGTGCTCAGGTTTTGAAAGTTGTTTACTTCTCAAACAATTCTTTATTGGAGGCAGAATTGGGTCCCCGTCCATCTCAGATATGGAGGGCTATATTGGATGGTAAGGAGATACTAGCTCAAGGAATCATCAGGAGAATTTGGGATGGGGAGAGCACGGATATATGGTTACATAATTGGATCCCTCGTGATAATTTCAAAAGGCCCATTACATCCTTAGTGCCGAACCCACCACAGCGAGTATCTGATCTCATCGATACTACTACAGCACAATGGAATGAGGTGCTGGTTCGCTCCGTGTTCATCCCAGTTGATGCAAACGAGATTCTAAAGATACCAGTGTGTATGCGTAGGCAGTCTGATTTTTGGGCTTGGCATGATGAACCAACTGGATGTTTCACCGTTCGGTCGGCATACCGGATGATATTGCATACGAAGACAAGCGGAGAGGGTTGGTGGAACGAGGCCGAGGGCTCATCCACGGGGCAGAACAGCGGGTTTTGGAGCACTATATGGCATATCAAGGTACCCTCAAAACTGTGTATGTTCCTCTGGAGACTTGCCAGACATTCTATGCCCAGCGGAGAAGTGCTTCATCATCGACATATGGCCGAAACAGATACTTGCTGCTTGTGTGGAGCTAGGGATACATGGAGACACGCACTTCTCTCTTGCGCTCTTTCAAGAAGCGTATGGGCTCTAGCACCGGAGGAGTTGGTCGAGAAAATCATAACACATCAAGAGGAAGACGCTAAAGACTGATTATTTGCTTTACATGAAATACTAGATGAGCATGAGTTTGTCCGTGTTGTGGTTACCTTGTGGGAAATCTGGGCTGCACGAAGAAAAGGCAATTCATGAGGATATATTTCAATCTCCACATGCTACAGCGGCTTTCATCAATAAATTTCTGTCAGAGTTGGAGTTAGTAAACAAGAGAGAGACGCAAGGGGTGTCAGGAAGAGTCATGAGAAGTGCAACATGGATGGGGCAGTGGCCGTGAGAAGGAAGCATGGTTCCGTGGGAGCGATATGTAGAGATCAACAAGGCAACTTTTTGGGTGCTTCAGCCATCGTTTTCGAGCACATCACAGATCCTCAAATGCTTGAAGCCCTAGCTATAAGAGAAGCTCTCTCTTTGGCGGATGATCTATATGCACGAGATATACATGTTGCCTCTGATTGCAAAGTGGTTGTCGACGAGCTGCATCATGGCAAGCTAGCTACGTATGGAGCGGTTCTTCGGGAGATTGCGGAACACTCTACTAGTTTTTTATCTTGCATTATCGGTCATGAATTTAGGAGCTCAAATTATGAAGCTCACAATCTAGCGAAACATACTCTCTCCCTTGCGGTTGGACGTCATGTGTGGTTAGGCCAGCCGGGAGATCTTCATTTCGTCCCTGTAAACATTGTGACGGGCTAATAAAGTTTCGCGAGATTGTCTCAAAAAAAAGGAAAAAAAGAAAAAAAAATATCTTTTTTCTAGGTTTAAAAGATATCTCTTCTGGTTGCTGCTGCTGCGCCGCCGCTTTGGTCTTACAAGACTTACGGTAAGGGAATGGTGGTGCTCCAGAGCTAACGATTAGAATCTTCTAAGAAAAGCTAACGATTGGCACTAGCACGCAAAGAAGCACTAGCTTTGAGCTAGAACATAGACCTGGAAAGAGTGCATGTTGCAATGACTATCTGGCACTCGTCTGGAAAATCAAAGCACCAAAGAACCTCGGAGGAAATTGTATTGTGTTTCATGAGATCAAAGAGCAAAACAATTTATTTAGGGCTTGTACTTTTAGCCATAAACAATGCGGCTATAATGGATAGGCACATAGACTAGCACTCGTATTGCTATGTCTCTTGATATAACCGGGCATGTGTGGCTTGATGCACCACATGCTCATTTATGTATCCCTGTAAACATTGAACCTATGCAATATAAAGTGGGTTGTGATTAAAAAAAAAAACAGATGGAGGGCAAAGATGTGGCCACCATTCTGACCGTTAGTCTTCAGGAGATTTGGCTAGAGAGAAATGCTCGACGACTTGTGCGGTGGTGTGAATGTCTCTCTTGGGATGACACGAGCATGTTTCTTGTTATGCACATATCTAGTGTACGAAACTCTTTTCTTCTTAATGAAAACAACATGCAACAAATGTTGCTTGTTTTTGAAAAAAAAAATCCTTTCAAAAAAGATGATCAGGGTGATGTTTTCAAAAAAAGAGGGAGCGCCTAATACACCGCTCATGCGCTCGGGAGAGACTGTCGCTAGCATGATCTCAAGATGGGTTGCGACTAGTTGCGACCCATTAGTTCATCGCTATAAATACCAATTCTACACCAACAACTAGCTTTGAATCAAATCTTATACAGGCCAATTTACTTTTTATTTCAGTTGTTTTTATTAAAATGAATATTCCGAATTGGAATAATAATAAAATTTGTAAAAAATTCATGACTTTGAACAATGTTCACGAATTTCAAAAAATTGATTTAAAAAATCATGAACTAAAAAAACCTCGTGAATTTGAAAAAGTTCACAAATTTGAATTTGTTTTTAAAAAACATAATTTTCAGAAATTCGTGATCTCAAAATAATTCATGATTTTTGACAAGTTAATGTAATTCAGGGAAAAAATCATATACTAAAAACATTCATAAATTTCATGAATTAAAAAATCAATTATTCTAAAATTTTCATGAAAATTGAAAAGACAATGCTCGAATTTGAGAAAAAAGTTCACAATTTTATTTTAGAAAATCAAGACTTGCAAAAGTTCAAAATTTCAAAGAGTTTAGAAAACTGAACAAAATTCACGAATTTGAAAAAAGAGTTCAAAAACCGGAAAAGGTTTACATTTGGGAAAACGTTAACGAAATTGAGAAAAAGAGTCACATATTTGAGGAAAGTTCCTAATTTTTTTAAAAATCAAATTTCAAAAACAGTTTCCTTATTTTAAAAGAATGGAAAGGAAAGAAAATAAATAAAAGATAACAAGAAAAGAAGAAAATAGAAAAATAAAACGAAAAGTAAAAAATAAAAACCATTTGTGGTATTTAAAACATTTAAATTATAAAATATAAGTGACATTTTTGAATAAATACATTATAAAATATTTATGTAGTTCACAAAAAGTTATGTACCTGTAAAAAAATTGTACGTGAAATTATAAAATATCGATGCATTTCAAAAATATGTTCATGACATTTAAATAAAATATTTATACATGATACAAAGAAATGTTCCATATCATTCAGGAAAATGTTTCAACGTGTATTTCCAATATGTTTGGCACATATTCCAAGAAATATTTAAGAACCTGAATGTAAAGAAATGTTAAAATGTATATCAAAAAGGTCAATGTGTATAAAATGTTTTATATTTATGCCAAAATTGTACAATGTGTATGTAAAAATGGAAAAAATGGACATCAAAACATATTTGAAAAAATGCTAATCATGTATTCGAAAATATTAAACATGTCATATAAAAAATGTTTCTCATGTACAAAAAAATGCACAATGTGTACAAAATACAGATATGTGATGAAAAATAAAATAAAAAATCCAATGAAAACAGAGAAAAAACATAAAAACCGTAGAAAGCCGGAAAACACCACTGCAAACAGTGAAAACAATAAAGAAACCGCAGAGGAAAAACCAACACTCCGCAACTACAGTAATGGGCTGCCCGGTAGGGCGCCAGCCGAAGGCGTGACAATGCTGTCTTGAAACGGGTGATACATAGCTCTCCTACGGTCACGATGCATGATCAACTTTGTTACACTTGTGGGCTTGCGGCCCCCGACGATCCACATTGTTGTTTTGGTCCAGGCTAATATCACTGGTTCTTCTCAAACAAGGGGAAAAAAGAGGATACATGCAACGGATCATCAAAACGAACACACCAAATATCCGTAGACAAGTTTGGACGTGCCCGTGGTTTGGGTTAGGTGAGCCGGTCATTCAACAAATGTCCGCCCTTGGTCCGGCCTTCTCTATTTGACATGCATATCTAGATCAATGCCAATTAAAACACATGTTTTTAATAGTTGCAAACATATGTAATCACAATTAAAAAGCATCGGATGTTCAATAAATTTTTACATCCAACTGATCCTAAAAATTGTCAGTCCGACTGTCCATGCCAAAAACGCCTTCTTCGGCTCCAGTTCGGATGTCGACAATGGCCTCACTCTTTGGCACCCTCCGAGGGCATTTTTAACCGATCTCCTACAAAATAGAAGAGTAAACGTCAGAGTAAACATTAGTGAAGTATGTTTACTCCACTAAGTTTTAGCCGGACCTAGCCGATCCCCTATATATAACGGAGTAAAACTTTATTTTTGATTTATGCATTTCATCGAACAGTTGTCAAGCAAAATCGGCAACACAAACATTCTCCGTAAAGCAATAGAAATTGAACCCTCTCTGGAAATTGACCAAGCAAATCTAAAGCTCACCAGTTCTCGGATGCCGCGATGACGACTGACATGCCATGGGAGTGACTGACGTGTGCGTGATGAGCCGGGGTGGCCTCCACGTTGTCGGCCCTGACGACGACCGCGTCCTTATTAATGTGTGTGGCGCGTTGGAAGTACCCCGTGGCCAGTGCCGTAGCCAGGATATAGCTACGCCCCGGGCCAGCTTCGTGGAACAGTAAACACTGTAGCTACAGTACGCCGCTGTAGCTACAAATATACAAAGTGTTTTGCTTCCACGCCCAGGGCCATGGCCAGGGCAGCCCGGGGCCTGGCTACGCCCCTGCCCGTGGCGATGGTGTCGACGACGAGCATGGCGATGGCCGCGAGCATGGCGACAAGGCCAGCGAACGGGAACATCTGTCACGGCTCGTCGACCCCCGTCGCGATGGCCTTGATGGCGAAGAACAGGTTCACATCCGGCCTCAGCGCCAGGAACCTCCGCCCCAGCGACGGGATGGCGCGACCCACCGCGCTGGCCACAAGGATGCAGAAGACGGAGATGGACTGCGATCATGGCCCTGGTGAGCTCAGGCGCGACCTCCTCGCCTTGCATGGGATGCGGCAACGGCCGGCGGCCGGCGGGGGGTCCGGGGAGGGGGGCCGGCGGCGGGTGGAGGTCCAGGGAGGAGGTGGGCGCGGGTGAGGGAGCGCTAAAAATTTACTCGACCGCCAATTGGTTGAGTATATTTTAGAGAAATGGTTGGGGCGGTGGATTGGATTAGGTGCGCGTTAGAAGAGTAAAAACGATTTTTCTAACACCGGACAGGAGATCAGTCAGAAATGCTCCAGCGAGTCGCAACGGCTTGTGTGAACCAAGCGGATAAACTGCATCATGCCCCGCCGACTAGAGCAGATCAGAGCACGCTCCCCCGACACGAGATCGCCCATGGATGCCCCGATCCACCACCACCTTGGCAAAGTTACAAGAAAGTGCAGAGGTTTGATGGCATGGAGTGGAGAGATGAGCTGGGTCGCGCGTAGAATGTCAAACGACACGACACGACACGACATGCAATAGCAACCTTGCCGTGGAATGGTGGCCGAAACCGGTACGGCCGGCCCGAGCACGAGCACGAGTGCTTTGCCTCCTCCTCTCGCCTTGCTAATTAAGTTGACCTGAGAAACACAACTCGTTGGACCTTTTGACAGTCCTAGTATTTGGAGTACTACTGGTATTCCCAAGTCCAAAAACCCCATCCAACTAATCATGAATTTTTTTCAAAAGACAAGGTGACAAAGGCTCAATGTATATCAATCATGTTGCAAAATATCAAATGCAAATTAAAAACACAAATATAGAAAAAGACAAATCCATCTGTGAGTAGTAGCTAATTGAGTTGTAAATCTGGACAATTTGCTTTGCAGGAAGTAAAATCCAGTGATTGACAAAATCATCATTGGATTTGTCTTTTTTGTTTCCCGGACAATAGTTGAATTTGAATTTGATACTTTTTGACATGATAGATGCATATAATATCGGTGTTGTGTTTTTTGAATAATCTATAAGAGCATCTACAGTCGGGCGCCTTAACCCAGCCTCATACGTCCAGACAGGCCGTCCGGTCATTGTCCGGTCACGATTTTTGACTCGGACGGATGCCTCAAACGGCCCTTAAACGATCGGGCTGACCGACACCCCTCATATCCAGCCCAAATAGGGGGGGACGCTCGGGCGCTTGATGGGCCTCGAACCCCTCGTTGGTTACCCCAAGTGGAAGGTGTAAGATGCAGTAAATAAAAGTGTTTTCCCCTAGCAAAGATGCCAAGGATCGAATCCCCAAAAACTCCTAGGTTCAACAGGTAGGTGTCAACTGCTAACGGTGCAATTAGCAATCAACATGGACCTGCACACAGATACAAATAACTTTGCTCCCAACGAGTATAGAGAGGTTGTCAATCTGTCCGGCCTTGTAGTTCACAAAGGGTTAAAAGCAATATGATAGTAGTGATAGATAGTGTTTTGCAATAGTAAATAAAATAGCGAAAAGTAAATAGTGTATGTGATCAATGATGGTAATATGGACCAGAGTCTCATGATGTTCACTAGTGATGTCTCTCTCCCAAAAGACGATAAAACAGCTATGTGAGGTAAACAAATTACAGCTAGGCAATTGACAGGACCACGAACACAAACCAATGCTGACTACATTGCAAGAAAGGTTGAGGTTCAAAGCATGGGTGGTACGCCAAAGTAAGTAGACCGAAATCCATCAATATCTACTACTAATCATCCACCTTGAGATATCTATCCAGAACATTTCGCTGGTATTAAGTTGCGAGTCCCACCCATAGTGTAAACTCAATGAAACAGACAACTGCATTAAAAGAACTTTGCGTAAAGTAAACAATCCTTGCACCCGCGGGCACAAGCACCGTTGTTTTCCCCCTTGTGGCAACAACACATCCCCTAGACTCATGTTTCTGTCACTCAAGCTAGTCATCGAGGGGCATGAACCCACAATCGAGCATAACGTTCCCTCTTGGAGTCACTACCTATTACTTGGCCAAAGCAATAAATAACAACGAAGAACATGCAAGAATTACTTATGAACTAAAATATAAAAGAGGTGAATCAAATATATTACTCAAGATCAATCTGAACATAATCTCATAATCCATCGGATCCCAGCAAACTCAACATAGCAACAACATAAGGATTACATAGGTGCCTCGATCATGTAGGGCAGCTCACGAGGACTAATTAGTGAAGCACAAGAACGGGAGGAGAACATCACATAGCTACTGGTCATGGACTCATGTTCCAAGGGAGACTACTCACGAGTCATCCGGGAGGCGTCCATGGTGGTGGAGAAGCTCCCGATGGTGATCCTCCCCTCCGGCAGGGTGCCGGGAAGAGTTCTCCTGGTGCTCCCGATCTTGGAAGCGGCGGCGGCGGCAGAACAGAGATGGGATCGCAAAAAGAAGTCCTGTTCTGAGGGTTACGGGGAACCCTTTAAATATATGCCAAAGTAGGGCACCGGGGGAGCCTCGGGGGGCCCAGGCGCCCCCCGGCGCGACCCAGGGGGGGCGCCCACAGGGCGCCTGGAGCCTCTGTGCCCCCCCCTAGGCTGCCCTTCGGACGCAGTGTTGTTTCCGGTTCGCTGATTTTTTATATAATTTTTCTGGATTTTTCTGGGCAGTTCTCGAAACGTGAAAACCTGAAATACAAAAACAGCCGAAAACAGAAACTGACACTGGGGTGCACTGGATTAGTAAGTTAGTTCAAATATGATCAAAATTGTATGGAAGTGTATGAATATCATAGCAATATCACCCAAAAGTGGCATGGAGCGAGCAGAAATTATAGATACGTTTTGGACGTATCAACATCCCTAAGCTTAATTCATGCTCGTCTTCGAGTAGGTAAATGATAACAAGAATAATTTCTGTGGTGACATGCTATTAACCATATAGGACTTTCCCATAGTCATATGACAAAAGCTTACTGAGACAATGATTCTATAGTAATTAAGTTGTCCCAAGAGAAAATCACAAATGACTAAAAGTTTTACAACATGAAACTGAAACATCAAAAAGATTTGCAATGAACATGATGTGCAAATATGATCAAGTGATATCTAGCTTGCCCCCTTTAGTGATGCAAAACATAAATGCAAGGGCACCTTCAAGGTTTAAGTGATGACTAGATACAATCATTTCAGAATAAATGATATCACAATCATGCAAAAGACAATGCTACTTTGGGACAATACACATTACACTCAGAATGACAATCATGCTCTCAGTAGTTGGTGCTTGAAGTGCTAGAGCTTTTTATTTTGAAACATGGAAGCAATTGTGTCAACGGTGGTAGTACTTCATATGTGTCATGCATAAAACATCTTATAAGTTGCAAGCCTCATGCATCGAATACTAATAGTGCTCGCTCCTTGTCCTAATTAGCTCGGATCCCCATGGGTTATCATTGCATTGCATATGTTTTAACCAAGTGTCACAAAGGGGTACCTCTATGCCACCTGTACAAAGGTCCAAGGAGATAAATCGCATTTGATTTCTCGTTTTTGATAGATCTCAACTTGAGGACATCCATACCGGGACAACATAGAAAATAGATGATGGACTCCTCTTTAATGCATAAGCATATTCTCATGAGAGATTGAGGATTAAGGTCCAAGCTAAAACTTCCACCATGATGCATGGCTTTGGTTGGCGGCCCAATGTTCTTCTCTAACAATATGCATAGTTATTCAACCCACGGTAAATCACCCTTACTTCAGACAAGACAAACATGCATAGCAACTCACATGATATTCAACAAAAGTGTGACAGTTGATGGCGTCCCCAGAAACATGGTTACCGCTCAGCAAGCAACTCATAAGAAATAAGGTACATAGGCAACATATTCTTTACCACAATAGTTTTAAGGCTACTTTCCCATGAGCTATGTATTGCATGGTTAATTTGCTTAGTGCAGGTGTAGGTTAGCAAAAGACTGGGAGCAACCAACTAAGAGAGCAATGACGGTCATAATCATGCAGAGCGACAAAGCAATATTGAATCAGGCATGGTAGTTATATCGCTACTCATAAACAAAAGATCATCAAGGCTTGACAGACTTTCTTTACAGTCTTGAATATGCGTGAGCATACGCCAACTCAATCAAAATAAATTCTCGAAGGAAGATATTACTAAACCATACCACATCATAGGCAAACAAACCAAGTTGGTACTTCAATAACACATTGGGAACCCCCCAGCTATTCGAGATTAACCAAAAGAAAACCTGAACTACTAAGCACCATCATGAAAGTAGCATCTTTATCATAGACACATTAACCAATGCAACGGAAGCAAACTCTCTTAATAAGGTGATCATGGTGATTAAAGAGAGTTCAAGCAACCAACTAAACAAAAGCTCTTGAAAAGATAAGCATGAATACTAAGAGCAGAGTATGATAGTAGCTATTAAAAGACAAAGAACACACACAGCATAGATAGACATGAAAATTCTATGTAATGTTCTAGGTAGAGGTGGAGCGTGTTTCTCTCCCACATAAAGGAATGCTGGGTTCCGACTCGTTATGAAAAACTAAAAGAAAAACTAAAAGCAAGACGCTCCAAGCATAGCACATAACACATGAAGTGATAAAAATATAGCGGAACGAAAGACGAACTGATAATGTTGATGGAGAAGGGGATGCACGGGGGGCATCCCAAGCTTAGACGCTTGAGTCTCCTTGCATATTTCTTGGAGGTGCACGGGGGCATCCCCAAGCTTGAGCGCTTGACACTCCTGAATCTTTTTTATCATCTTCCCTCACACACTTGAAAACTCCCTTCACACACAACTCATCATAATCTGATTAGCGAGGTTAGTACCCTTAATAAAATAATTATACCTTGCTGGAAATAAGGATATTCTTGAAGTTCTACTGTTTATCAAGATTGCCAAAAGGTTTTTGCAAAGAAAAGGCAAGTTCTTAATTTGCAAAGTGAAGGTAAGACAAAACAGGACAGAATCTGTGAAAAACAGAACAGCAGGCAGTAATTGGCCTGTTCGGGATACTTCTGCAACTCAAATCAAAAAACTCAGAACTGACGCATGAAAGACAATTATATAGAAAACTCTGTCGAAAAAATTCAGACCAAAAAGATGATCTGGTGATTTTATACGAATTTTTCTATTCAAGGACAAAATCTGTTTCCTGGACAGCACCTCACAACTTTTGAACTTTCTAGCAATCAGAGGCTATACTTGGCACAAATATGAAAAGTAAAGATACAATGATGATGCTACAGCAGTAAACAACATCAAGACTCAACAAAATCAAAAAAATTTATTCATGTGGGCTGCCTCCCAAAAGCGCTTTCTTTTATGCCTTTAAGCTAGGCATAATGCATAGATCAAGTTTTATCAAGAGTAAAAGAATAACTAGCCCGTACAACGAGGGAAGTGTTCCATCCCTTTCTTGAGAGGAAACTGAAATTTTATATTACCCTCATTCATGTCAATGACAGCACCAACGGTGCGCAAAAAGGGACGTCCCAAAATAATTGGACACGAAGGATCACATTCAATATCCATGATAGTGAAATCAACGGGCACATAATTATCATTGACAACAATAAGAACATCGTCAATCCTCCGTAAAGGTTTCTTTATGGAAGAATCAACGAGACGAACACCAAAAGAACAAGAATCATAAGGTTTCAATTTAAGCATATCATATAGTCTTTTGGGCATAATAGAAGCATTAGCTACAATATCACATAAAGCAAAGCATGAGAAATTGTTTATCTTAATTTTAATCATAGAATCCCAACCATCTCCTAGCTTTCTAGGTATGGAGGCTTCTACTCTAAGTTTCTCCTCCCTAGCTTTGATGAGAGCATTAGTGATATGCTCTGTGAAGGCAAGATTAAGCGTGCTAGTGTTGGGATCCTTAGCCATTCCTTGTAGAAAGGCGACAACTTCTGAAATACTACAATTATCAAAATCAATTTTATCATTAGTGGGCAGAATTGTAGTATCATCCTCTTTGTTTAATTCGCTCTCTATTATAAGAGTTTGAACCTCTTTCCAAGTTTGGGGAAGCTTAGGAGCAATTTTAAACTGAGGCTCATACTTTTTTCCTGGAAGACCATGCCAGGGGCATAACTCTCCGTCATAACTAGTGTAATCACAAGGTTTATTTTTTTTGTAAACCCCGTCAGAGATAAGTGGGGCAATGGAAGTAGGGGTGTACTCCTCCCATTTAGTGTTTTTGGTAGAACCCATAATAGCAAGCAAGCAAGATAACTATTTTTGTGATTTTCGATAAAAGGGTACTAAAGCAAATATGAAAGGTAAACTAACAAGACTAAAAAGCAAAGGTAAAAGATAGCATGCAACTTCCCTATCCTGAAGAGTGGAGTCCCCGGCAACGGCGCCAGAAAATACTCCTTGATGGGCCTCGAACCCCTCGTTGGTTATCCCAAGTGGAAGGTGTAAGATGAAGTAAGTAGAAGTGTTTTCCCCTAGCAAAGATGCCAAGGATCGAATCCCCAGAGACTCCTAGGTTCAACAGGTAGGTGTCAACTGCTAACGGCGCAATTAGCAATCAACATGGACCTGCACACAGATACAAATAACTTTGCTCCCAACGAGTACAGAGAGGTTGTCAATCTCTCCGGCCTTGTAGTTCACAAAGGGTTAAAAGCAATATGATAGTAGTGATAGATAGTGTTTTGCAATAGTAAATAAAATAGCGAAAAGTAAATAGTGTTGGGGAACGTTGCATGGAAAACAAAAATTTTTCTCTACGTTCACCAAGATCAATCTAGTAGATGCAACTACGAGGGGAGAGTAAGATCCACATACCCTTGTAGATCGCTAAGCGGAAGCGTTATGAACGCGGATGATGGAGTCGTACTCGTCGCGATTCAGATCGCCGAAGACCTAGCACCGAAGCAACGGTGCCTCCGCGTTCTTCACACGTACGGCTCGGGGACGTCTCCTCCTTCTTGATCCAGCAAGGGGTGGAGGAGAGGTTGATGGAGAACCGGCAGCACGACGGCGTGGTGGTGATGGTGGAGGAGAATTCCAGCAGGGCTTCGCCTAAGCACTGCGGGAGAAGAAGATGTTGTGGGAGAGGGAGGGCAGCACCGAGGCACAAACTGTGTTGGCTGCCCTCCTTTTGCCCCACTATATATAGGGGGGGTGGAGAGGTGAGGGCGCCCTAGGGTTTCCCCCCTAGGGGGCCGGCGGCCAGGGCAAGGGGGGGCGGCGGCCAAGGCCAGGCCCTAGGGTTTCCCCCCCTAGGTGCCTTGCCCCCCAAGGCTAGGGGGTGCGGCCACCCTAGAGGGGTCCACCCCCCTTGGCGCACAAGGAGAGGGCCCAGGGGGGGGCGCACAGCCCCCTGAGGGCTGTGGTGTTCCCCCTTGTGGCCCATTAGGCCCAGAACTGCTTCCGGACCCCCGAAACCGCTTTCCGGTACTCCGCCGATTTCCCGATGCTCCCCGGAACACTTCCGGACTCCGAAACCTTTCATCCTATATATCAATCTTCGTCTCCGGACCATTCCGGAGACCCTCGTCATGTCCGGGATCTCATCCGGGACTCCGAACAACCTTCGGCAACCATACACTTTTCTCACTAACAACCCTAGCGTCACCGAACGTTAAGTGTGTAGACCCTGCGGGTTCGGAAACCATGTAGACATGACCGAGACATTCCCAGGTCAATAACCAATAGCGGGATCTGGATACCCATATTGGTTCCCACATGTTTCTCGATGATCTCATCGGATGAACCACGATGTCAAGGATTCAGGCAATCCCGTACACAGTTCCCTTTGTCTCGTCGGTATGTTACTTGCCCGAGATTCGATCGTCGGTATCTCTATACCTAGTTCAATCTCGTTACCGGCAAGTCTCTTTACTCGTTACCGTAATACATAATCCCGTGACCAACTACTTAGTCACTTTGAGCTCATTGAGATGACGTATTACCGAGTGGGCCCGGAGATACCTCTCCGTCACACGGAGTGACAAATCCCAGTCTTGATCCATGTCAACTCAACAGACACCCTCGGAGATACCTGTAGAGTACCTTTATAGTCACCCAGTTACGTTGTGACGTTTGGCACACACAAAGCACTCCTACGGTGTTAGTGAGTTACATGATCTCATGGTCATAGGAACTTATACTTGACATGCAGAAAACTATAGCGATAACTGACACGATCAAAAGCTATGTTTAACGTTTGGGTCTCGTCCATCACATCATTCTCCTAATGATGTGATCCCGTTACCAAATGACAACTCATGTCTATGACCTGGAAACCGCGGTCATCTTTGATCAACGAGCTAGTCCTGTAGAGGCTCACTAGGGACACAAAGTCTGTCTATTCATCCACACATGTATTTGAGTTTCCAATCAATACAATTATAGCATGGATAATAAACGATTATCATGAACAAGGAAATATAATAATAACTCTTTTATTATTGCCTCTAGGGCATATTTCCAACAGTCTCCCACTTGCACTAGAGTCAATAATCTAGCATTACAAGGTAATGAATCTAACACCCATAGAGTCTTGGTGTTGATCGTGCTTAGCCCGTGGAAGAGGCTTAGTCAACGGATCTGCAACATTCAAATCCGTGTGCACTTTGCAAATGTTTATGTCCTCCTCCTTGACCGAATCGCGGATGGAATTGAAGCGTCGCTTTATGTGTCTGGTCCTCTTGTGAAACCTTGGTTCCTTGGCTAGAGCAATGGCACCAGTGTTGTCAAAGAACAGAGTCATTGGGTTCAGTGCACTAGGCACAACTCCAAGATCTGTCATGAACTCCTTCATCCAGACACCTTCCTTTGCCGCCTCCGAGGCAGCTATATACTCCGCTTCACATGTAGAATCAGCTACCACGCTCTGCTTGGAACTGCACCAGCTTACCGCTCCCCCGTTGAGAATATATACGTATCCGGTTTGAGACTTAGAGTCATCCGGATCAGTGTCAAAGCTTGCATCGACGTAACCCTTTACGACGAGCTCTTGATCACCTCCATACACGAGAAACATATCTTTAGTCCTTTTCAGGTACTTCAGGATATTCTTGACCGCTGTCCAGTGATCCATACCAGGATTACTTTGAAACCTTCCGGCCATACTTATGGCAAGGCTGACATCTGGTCTTGTGCACAACATTGCATACATGATAGAGCCTATGGCTGAAGCATAGGGGACGACACTCATCTTTTCTCTATCTTCCGCAGTCACTGGGCATTGAGTCTTACTCAACTTCGTACCTTGCAATACCGGCAAGAACCCCTTCTTGGATTGATCCATTTTGAACTTCTTCAACACTTTATCAAGGTATGTGCTTTGTGAAAGTCCTATCAAGCGTCTTGATCTATCTCTATAGATCTTGATGCCCAATATGAAAGCAGCTTCACCGAGATCTTTCATCGAAAAACTCTTGTTCAAATACCCCTTCACGCTATCCAAAAATTCTATATTGTTTCCAATCAGCAATATGTCATCCACATATAATATTAGAAACGCTATAGAGCTCCCACTCACTTTCTTGTAAATACAAGCTTCATTGTAAACTTGTATAAACCCAAACGCTTTGATCACCTCATCAAAGCGAAGATTCCAACTCCGAGATGCTTGCACCAGCCCATAAATGGAACGCTGGAGCTTGCATACTTTGTCAGCATTCTCTGGATCGACAAAACCTTCTGGTTGCATCATATACAACTCTTCCTTAAGAAAACCGTTAAGGAACGCTGTTTTGACATCCATCTGCCAAATTTCATAATCGAAATATGCAGCTATTGCTAACATGATTCGGACGGATTTAAGCATCGCTACGGGTGAGAAAGTCTCATCGTAGTCAATCCCTTGAACTTGTGAAAAACCCTTTGCCACAAGTCGAGCTTTATACACGGTGACATTACCGTCAGCGTCCGTCTTCCTCTTAAAAATCCATTTGTTCTGAATGGCCTTCCGCCCTTCAGGTAATACTTCCAAAGTCCATACTTTGTTTTCATACATGGATCCCATCTCGGATTTCATGGCCTCTAACCATTTGTCGGAATCTGGGCCCACCATCGCTTCTCCATAGCTCGTAGGTTCACCGTTGTTTAACAACATGACCTCCAAGACAGGGTTACCATACCACTCAGGTGCAGTGCGTACCCTTGTCAACCTACGAGGTTCAGTAGTGACTTGATCAGAAGCTTCTTGATCATAATCATTGGCTTCCTCTTCAACCTCTGCAGGCTCCACAAAAACATCTTTCTGTGCTGCGCTACTTTCTGGTTGAAGCAGAGGTTCAATAACCTCATCAAGTTCTACCTTCCTCCCACTCAATTCTTTCGAGAGAAACTCTTTCTCGAGAAAGGACCCGTTCTTAGCGACAAACACTTTGCCCTCGGATCTGAGATAGAAGGTGTACCCAACTGTTTCTTTTGGGTATCCTATGAAGACACATTTGTCCGCTTTGGGTTCGAGCTTTTCTGGCTGAAGCCTTTTGACATAAGCATCGCAACCCCAAACCTTGAGAAAAGACAACTTCGGTTTCTTACCAAACCACAGTTCATACGGTGTTGTCTCAACGGACTTAGATGGAGCCCTATTTAAAGTGAATGCAGCTGTCTCTAATGCATATCCCCAAAACGATAGTGGCAAATCGGCAAGAGACATCATAGAACGTACCATATCTAATAGGGTTCGATTACGACGTTCGGACACACCATTACGCTGTGGTGTTCCAGGTGGTGTCAACTGTGAAACAATTCCACATTTTCTTAAGTGATCACCAAACTCATAACTCAGATATTCTCCCCCTCGATCAGATCGTAGGAACTTGATCTTCTTGTTACGATGATTTTCAACTTCACTCTGAAATTGCTTGAACCTTTCAAAAGTTTCAGACTTATGCTTCATCAAGTAAATATACCCATATCTACTTAAGTCGTCAGTGAAGGTGAGAAAATAACGATATCCACCGCGCGCCGTTACACTCATCGGACCGCACACATCAGTATGTATGATTTCCAATAAGTCACTTGCCCGTTCCATTATCCCTGAAAACGGGGTCCTTGTCATCTTGCCCATGAGGCACGGCTCGCACGTGTCAAGTGATTCAAAATCAAGAGACTCCAAAAGTCCATCAGCATGGAGCTTCCTCATGCGTTTTACGCCGATATGACCGAGACGGCAGTGCCACAAGAAAGTGGTATTATCATTATCTACTCTACATCTTTTGGCATCAATGTTATGAACATGTGTATCATCATTATCGAGATTCAATAAGAATAAACCCCTAACTTCGGGTGCATGACCATAAAAGATATTACTCATATAAATAGAACAACCATTATTCTCTGACTTAAATGAGTAGCCGTCTCGCAATAAACAAGATCCAGATATAATGTTCATGCTTAACGCAGGCACTAAATAACAATTATTCAGGTTCATAACTAATCCCGATGGTAATCGAAGAGCGAGCGTGCCGACGGCGATCACATCAACCTTGGAACCGTTTCCCACGCGCATCGTCACTTCGTCCTTCGCCAGCCTCCGTTTATTCCGCAGTTCCTGTTTAGAGTTGCAAATGTGAGCAACCGAACCGGTATCAAATACCCAGGCACTACAACGAGAGTTGGTAAGGTACACATCAATAACATGTATATCACATATACCTTTGTTGTTGTTGGCCCCCTTCTTGTCCGCCAGATACTTGGGGCAGTTCCGCTTCCAGTGGCCGTTCCCCTTGCAATAGAAACACTCAGTCTCTGGCTTGGGCCCAGCCTTGGGTTTCTTCACTGGATTAGCAACTGTTTTGCCACCCTTCTTAGAGTTACCCTTCTTGCCCTTGCCATTTTTCTTGAAACTGGTGGTCTTATTGACCATCAACACTTGATACTCCTTCTGGATGTCTGCCTCAGCGACTTTCAGCATCGAAAACAGCTCGGCGATGGTCTTGTTCATCCCTTGCATGTTATACTGCTGCACGAAGCTCTTGTAGCTTGGAGGGAGTGACTGGAGAATTCTGTCAATGATAGCCTCATCCGGGAACACAAGTCCCAGATCAGCTATGCGGGTATAGTACCCAGACATCTTCAGTAAGTGCTCACTGACAGACGAATTCTCCTCCATCTTGCAAGCGAAGAATTTATCGGTGGTCTCATACCTCTCGATCTTAGCATTCTTCTCAAAGATGAACTTCAACTCCGTGTACATCTCATATGCACCATGACGTTCAAAACGTCTTTGAAGTCCTCCTTCCAAGCCGTACAACATGGCACACTGCACTATCGAATAGTCATCCGAACGCGTCTGCCAAACGTTCATAACGTCCGCAGAGGCTCCAGGAGCGGGGGGGTCACCTAGTGGTGCATTTAGGACATAAACCTTCTGGGCAGCTGTGAGGATGATCCTCAGATTGCGGAGCCAGTCCACAAAGTTGCTCCCGTCATCTTTCAGTTTAGCTTTCTCTAGGAACGCATTAAAATTCAGGGGAGCTACTGCGCGAGCCATCTACAACCAAAATTTGCAAAGACATTTTAGACTATTGTTCATGATAAGTGAGTTATTAGCTAATCAAATTAATTATAACTCCCACTCAAATTGACATCCCTCCGGTCATTCGAGCGTGACATGATCCAAATTCACCAACCCAAGTCCGATCATCACGTGAGATGAGGTGGTGTCAATGGTGAACATCAACATGTTGATCATATCTACTATATGACTCATGCTCGACCTTTCGGTCCTCCGTGTTCCGAGGCCATGTCTGTACATGCTAGGCTCGTCAAGTCTAACCCGAGTGTTCTGCATGTGCAAAACTGGCTTGCACCCGTTGTATGCGAACGTAGAGTCTATCACACCCGATCATCACGTGGTGCTTCGAAACGACGAACCTTCGCAACGGCGCACACTCGGGGGGAACACAATTTTATCTTGAAATTTTAGTGAAGGATCACCTTATAATGCTACCGTCGTCCTAAGCAAAATAAGATGCATAAAAGGATTAACATCACATGCAAATCATAAGTGACATGATATGGCCATCAACTCGTGCTTTTGATCTCCATCTCCAAAGCAGCGGCATGATCTCCATCGTCACCGGCGCCACACCATGATCTCCATCATCATGATCTCCATCATCGTGTCGCCATCGGGGTTGTCGGCGCCCACCATGCTCTTACTACTATTGCTACCGTTTAGCGATAAAGTAAAGCATTACAAAGCGCTTAATGATTGACACGCAGGTCATACAAAAATAAAGACAACCCTATGGCTCCTGCCGGTTGCCGTATGCATCGACATGCAAGTCGATATTAACTATTACAACATGATCATCTCATACATCAAATATAACTCATCATGTCATTGGCCATATCATATCACATACATACCCTGCAAAAACAAGTTAGACGTCCTCTAATTTGTTGTTGCATGTTTTACGTGGCTGCTATGGGTATCTAGCAAGAACGCTTCTTACCTACGCAAAACCACAACGGTGATATTCAAGTTGCTATTTAACCTTCTACAAGGACCGCCTTGTTCTATTCCGATTCAACTAAGATAGGAGAGACAGACACCCGCCAGCCATCTTATGCAACAAAAGTCACATGTCTGTCGATGGAACCGGTCTCATGTACGTGGACATGTAAAGTTGGTCCGGGCCGCTTCATCCTATAATACCGCTGAATCAAGAAAGACTAAGGAGGGCAGCAATTTAAACATCAACACCACAAACCCTTTTGTGTTCTACTCGAGAAAGCATCTACGCAAGAACCTGGCTCTGATACCACTGTTGGGGAACGTTGCATGGAAAACAAAAATTTTTCTCTACGTTCACCAAGATCAATCTAGTAGATGCAACTACGAGGGGAGAGTAGGATCCACATACCCTTGTAGATCGCTAAGCGGAAGCGTTAAGAACGCGGTTGATGGAGTCGTACTCGCCGCGATTCAGATCGCTGAAGATCCAAGCACCGAAGCAACGGTGCCTCCGCGTTCTTCACACGTACGGCTCGGGGACGTCTCCTCCTTCTTGATCCAGCAAGGGGTGGAGGAGAGGTTGATGGAGAACCGGCAGCACGACTGCGTGGTGGTGATGGTGGAGAAGAACTCCGGCAGGGCTTCGCCTAAGCACCGCGGGAGAAGAAGATGTTATGGGAGAGGGAGGGCAGCACCGAGGCACGAACTTGTGTTGGCTGCCCTCCCTCTACCTCTCTATATATAGGGGGAAGGAGGAGAGGGGGGCGCCCTAGGGTTTCCCCTAGGGGGCCGGCGGCCAGGGCAAGGGGAGGGGCGGCGGCCAGGGCAGGCCCTAGGGTTGCCCCCCCTAGGTGCCTTGCCCCCCAAGGCTAAGGGGGTGCGGCCACCCTAGAGGGGTCCACCTCCCTTGGCGCACAAGGAGAGGGCCCAGGGGGGGGCGCACAGCCCCCTGAGGGCTGTGGTGTTCCCCCTTGTGGCCCATTAGGCCCAGAACTACTTCCGGACCCCCCCGAAACCCTTTCCGGTACTCCGCCGATTTCCCGATGCTCCCCGGAACACTTCCGGACTCCGAAACCTTCCATCCTATATATCAATCTTCGTCTCCGGACCATTCCGAAGACCCTCGTCATGTCCGGGATCTCATCCGGGACTCCGAACAACCTTCGGTAACCATGCACTATTCTCACTAACAACCCTAGCGTCACCGAACCTTAAGTGTGTAGACCCTGCGGGTTCGGAAACCATGTAGACATGACCGAGACACTCCCAGGTCAATAACCAATAGCGGGATCTGGATACCCATATTGGTTCCCACATGTTTCTCGATGATCTCATCGGATGAACCACGATGTCAAGGATTCAGGCAATCCCGTATACAGTTCCCTTTGTCTCGTCGGTATGTTACTTGCCCGAGATTCGATCGTCGGTATCTCTATACCTAGTTCAATCTCGTTACCGGCAAGTCTCTTTACTCGTTACCGTAATACATAATCCCGTGACCAACTACTTAGTCACTTTGAGCTCATTGAGATGACGTATTACCGAGTGGGCCCGGAGATACCTCTCCGTCACACGGAGTGACAAATCCCAGTCTCGATCCATGTCAACTCAACAGACACCCTCGGAGATACATGTAGAGTACCTTTATAGTCACCCAGTTACATTGTGACGTTTGGCACACACAAAGAACTCCTACGGTGTTAGTGAGTTACATGATCTCATGGTCATAGGAACTTATACTTGACATGCAGAAAAACTATAGCGATAACTGACACGATCAAAAGCTATGTTTAACGTTTGGGTCTCGTCCATCACATCATTCTCCTAATGATGTGATCCCGTTATCAAATGACAACTCATGTCTATGACCTGGAAACCGCGGTCATCTTTGATCAACGAGCTAGTCCTGTAGAGGCTCACTAGGGACACAAAGTCTGTCTATTCATCCACACATGTATTTGAGTTTCCAGTCAATACAATTATAGCATGGATAATAAACGATTATCATGAACAAGGAAATATAATAATAACTCTTTTATTATTGCCTCTAGGGCATATTTCCAACAGTCTCCCACTTGCACTAGAGTCAATAATCTAGCATTACAAGGTAATGAATCTAACAACCATAGAGTCTTGGTGTTGATCGTGCTTAGCCCGTGGAAGAGGCTTAGTCAATGGATCTGCAACATTCAAATCCGTGTGTACTTTGCAAATATTTATGTCCTCCTCCTTGACCGAATCGCGGATGGAATTGAAGCGTCGCTTTATGTGTCTGGTCCTCTTGTGAAACCTTGGTTCCTTGGCTAGAGCAATGGCACCAGTGTTGTCACAGAACAGAGTCATTGGGTTCAGTGCACTAGGCACAACTCCAAGATCTGTCATGAACTCCTTCATCCAGACACCTTCCTTTGCCGCCTCCGAGGCAGCTATATACTCCGCTTCACATGTAGAATCAGCTACCACGCTCTGCTTGGAACTGCACCAGCTTACCGCTCCCCCGTTGAGAATATATACGTATCCGGTTTGAGACTTAGAGTCATCCGGATCAGTGTCAAAGCTTGCATCGACGTAACCCTTTACGACGAGCTCTTGATCACCTCCATAAACGAGAAACATCTCCTTAGTCCTTTTCAGGTACTTTAGGATATTCTTGACCGCTGTCCAGTGATCCATACCAGGATTACTTTGAAACCTTCCGGCCATACTTATGGCAAGGCTGACATCTGGTTTTGTGCACAGCATTGCATACATGATAGAGCCTATGGCTGAAGCATAGGGGACGACACTCATCTTTTCTCTATCTTCCGCAGTCACTGGGCATTGAGTCTTACTCAACTTTGTACCTTGCAATACCGGCAAGAACCCCTTCTTGGATTGATCCATTTTGAACTTCTTCAAAACTTTATCAAGGTATGTACTTTGTGAAAGTCCTATCAAGCGTCTTGATCTATCTCTATAGATCTTGATGCCCAATATGAAAGCAGCTTCACCGAGATCCTTCATCGAAAAACTCTTGTTCAAATACCCCTTCACGCTATCCAAAAATTCTATATTGTTTCCAATCAGCAATATGTCATCCACATATAATATTAGAAACGCTATAGAGCTCCCACTCACTTTCTTGTAAATACAAGCTTCATTATAAACTTGTACAAACCCAAACGCTTTGATCACCTCATCAAAGCGAAGATTCCAACTCCGAGATGCTTGCACCAGCCCATAAATGGAACGCTGGAGCTTGTATACTTTGTCAGCATTCTCTGGATCGACAAAACCTTCCGGTTGTATCATATACAACTCTTCCTTAAGAAAACCGTTAAGGAACGCTGTTTTGACATCCATCTGCCAAATTTCATAATCGAAATATGCAGCTATCGCTAACATGATTCGGACGGATTTAAGCATCGCTACGGGTGAGAAAGTCTCATCGTAGTCAATTCCTTGAACTTGTGAAAAACCCTTTGCCACAAGTCGAGCTTTATACACGGTGACATTACCGTCAGCGTCCGTCTTCCTCTTAAAAATCCATTTATTCTGAATGGCCTTCCGCCCTTCAGGTAATACTTCCAAAGTCCATACTTTGTTTTCATACATGGATCCCATCTCGGATTTCATGGCCTCTAACCATTTGTCGGAATCCGGGCCCATCATCGCTTCTCCATAGCTCGTAGGTTCACCGTTGTCTAACAACATGACCTCCAAGACAGGGTTACCATACCACTCAGGTGTAGTGCGTACCCTTGTCGACCTACGAGGTTCGGTAGTAACTTGATCAGAAGCTTCTTGATCATCATCATTGGCTTCCTCTTCAACCGCTGCAGGCTCCACAAAAACATCTTTCTGTGCTGCGCAACTCTCTGGTTGAAGCAGAGGTTCAATAACCTCATCAAGTTCTACCTTCCTCCCACTCAATTCTTTCGAGAGAAACTCTTTCTCGAGAAAGGACCCGTTCTTAGCGACAAACACTTTGCCTTCGGATCTGAGATAGAAGGTGTACCCAACAGTTTCTTTTGGGTATCCTATGAAGACACATTTGTCCGCTTTGGGTTCGAGCTTTTCTGGCTGAAGCCTTTTGACATAAGCATCGCAACCCCAAACCTTGAGAAAAGACAACTTAGGTTTCTTACCAAACCACAGTTCATACGGTGTTGTCTCAACGGACTTAGATGGAGCCCTATTTAAAGTGAATGCAGCTGTCTCTAACGCATATCCCCAAAACGATAGTGGCAAATCAGCAAGAGACATCATAGAACGCACCATATCTAATAGGGTTCGATTACGACGTTCGGACACACCATTACGCTGTGGTGTTCCAGGTGGCGTCAACTGTGAAACAATTCCACATTTTCTTAAGTGATCACCAAACTCATAACTCAGATATTCTCCCCCTCGATCAGATCGTAGGAACTTGATCTTCTTGTTACGATGATTTTCAACTTCACTCTGAAATTGCTTGAACTTTTCAAAAGTTTCAGACTTATGCTTCATCAAGTAAATATACCCATATCTACTTAAGTCGTCAGTGAAGGTGAGAAAATAACGATATCCACCGCGCGCCGTTACACTCATCGGACCGCACACATCAGTATGTATGATTTCCAATAAGTCACTTGCCCGTTCCATTGTCCCTGAAAACGGGGTCCTTGTCATCTTGCCCATGAGGCACGGCTCGCACGTGTCAAGTGATTCAAAATCAAGAGACTCCAAAAGTCCATCAGCATGGAGCTTCCTCATGCGTTTTACGCCGATATGACCGAGACGGCAGTGCCACAAGAAAGTTGTATTATCATTATCTACTCTACATCTTTTGGCATCAATGTTATGAACATGTGTATCATCATTATCGAGATTCAATAAGAATAAACCCCTAACTTCGGGTGCATGACCATAAAAGATATTACTCATATAAATAGAACAACCATTATTCTCTGACTTAAATGAGTAACCGTCTCGCAATAAACAAGATCCAGATATAATGTTCATGCTTAACGCAGGCACTAAATAACAATTATTCAGGTTCATAACTAATCCCGATGGTAATCGAAGAGCGAGCGTGCCGACGGCGATCACATCAACCTTGGAACCGTTTCCCACACGCATCGTCACTTCGTCCTTCGCCAGCCTCCGTTTATTCCGCAGTTCCTGTTTAGAGTTGCAAATGTGAGCAACCGAACCGGTATCAAATACCCAGGCACTACAACGAGAGTTGGTAAGGTACACATCAATAACATGTATATCACATATACCTTTGTTGTTGTTGGCCCCCTTCTTGTCCGCCAGATACTTGGGGCAGTTCCGCTTCCAGTGGCCGTTCCCCTTGCAATAGAAACACTCAGTCTCTGGCTTGGGCCCACTCTTGGGTTTCTTCACTGGATTAGCAACTGCTTTGCCACCCTTCTTAGAGTTACCCTTCTTGCCCTTGCCATTCTTCTTGAAACTGGTGGTTTTATTGACCATCAACACTTGATACTCCTTCTGGATGTCTGCCTCAACGACTTTCAGCATCGAAAACAGCTCGGCGATGGTCTTGTTCATCCCTTGCATGTTATACTGCTGCACGAAGCTCTTGTAGCTTGGAGGGAGTGACTGGAGAATTCTGTCAATGATAGCCTCATCCGGGAACACAAGTCCCAGATCAGCTATGCGGGTATAGTACCCAGACATCTTCAGTAAGTGCTCACTGACAGACGAATTCTCCTCCATCTTGCAAGCAAAGAATTTATCGGTGGTCTCATACCTCTCGATCTTAGCATTCTTTTCAAAGATGAACTTCAACTCCGTGTACATCTCATATGCACCATGACGTTCAAAACGCCTTTGAAGTCCTCCTTCCAAGCCGTACAACATGGCACATTGCACTATCGAATAGTCATCCGAACGTGTCTGCCAGACGTTCAAAACGTCTGCAGGGGCTGTAGGAGCGGGGGGGTCACCTAGCGGTGCATTTAGGACATAAACCTTTTGGGCAGCTGTGAGGATGATCCTCAGATTGTGGAGCCAGTCCACAAAGTTGCTCCCGTCATCTTTCAGTTTAGCTTTCTCTAGGAACGCATTAAAATTCAGGGGAGCTACTGCGCAAGCCATCTACAACAAAAATTTGCAAAGACATTTTAGACTATTGTTCATGATAAGTGAGTTATTACCTAATCAAATTATAACTCCCACTCAAATTGACATCCCTCTGGTCATTCGAGCGTGACATGACCCAAATTCACCAACCCAAGTCCGATCATCACGTGAGATGAGGTGGTGTCAATGGTGAACATCAACATGTTGATCATATCTACTATATGACTCATGCTCGACCTTTCGGTCCTCCGTGTTCCGAGGCCATGTCTGTACATGCTAGGCTCGTCAAGTCTAACCCGAGTGTTCTGCATGTGCAAAACTGGCTTGCACCCGTTGTATGCGAACGTAGAGTCTATCACACCCGATCATCACGTGGTGCTTCGAAACGACGAACCTTCGCAACGGCGCACACTCGGGGGGAACACAATTTTATCTTGAAATTTTAGTGAGGGATCATCTTATAATGCTACCGTCGTCCTAAGCAAAATAAGATGCATAAAAGGATTAACATCACATGCAAATCATAAGTGACATGATATGGCCATCAACTCGTGCTTTTGATCTCCATCTCCAAAGCACCGGCATGATCTCCATCGTCACCGGCGCAACACCATGATCCCCATCATCATGATCTCCATCATCGTGTCGCCATCGGGGTTGTCGCGCGCCCACCATGCTCTTACTACTATTGCTACCGTTTAGCGATAAAGTAAAGCATTACATAGCGCTTAATGATTGACACGCAGGTCATACAAAAATTAAAGACAACCCTATGGCTCCTGCCGGTTGTCGTATACATCGACATGCAAGTCGATATTAACTATTACAACATGATCATCTCATACATCAAATATATCTCATCATGTCATTGGCCATATCATATCACATACATACCCTGCAAAAAAAAGTTAGACGTCCTCTAATTTGTTGTTGCATGTTTTACGTGGCTGCTATGGGTATCTAGCAAGAACGCTTCTTACCTACGCAAAGCCACAACGGTGATATTTAAGTTGCTATTTAACCTTCTACAAGGACCGCCTTTGTCTATTCCGATTCAACTAAGATAGGAGAGACAGACACCCGCCAGCCATCTTATGCAACAAAAGTCACATGTCTGTCGATGGAACCGGTCTCATGTACGTGGACATGTAAAGTTGGTCCGGGCCGCTTCATCCCATAATACCGCTGAATCAAGAAAGACCAAGGAGGGAAGCAATCTAAACATCAACGCCCACAAATCTCCTTTGTATTCAGGAGTTGCATAATCTCATAGTCATAGGAACATGTATAAGTCATGAAGAAAGCAATAGCAGTAAAACTAAACGATCATAGTGCTATGCTAACGGATGGGTCTTGTCCATCACATCATTCTCCTAATGATGTGACCCCGTTGATCAAATGACAACTCATGTCTATGGCTAGGAAACATAACCATCTTTGATCAATGAGCTAGTCTAGAAGAGGCATACTAGGGACATACTGTTTTGTCTATGTATTCACACATGTACTAAGTTTCCGGTTAATACAATTCTAGCATGAATAAAAGACATTTATCATGATATAAGGAAATACAAATAATCATCTTTATTATTGCCTTTAGGGCATATTTCCTTCAGTCTCCCACTTGCACTAGAGTCAATAATCTAGCTCACATCGCCATGTGATTTAATACCGATAGTTCACATCGTTATGTGAATAACACCCATAGTTCACATCACCATGTGACCAACACCCAAAGGGTTTACTAGAGTCAATAATCTAGTTCACATCGCTATGTGATTAATACCCAAGAGTAATAAGGTGTGATCATGTTTTGCTTGTGAGAGAAGTTTAGTCAACGGGTCTGTCACATTCAGATCCGTATGTATTTCGCAAATTTCTATGTCTACAATGCTCTGCATGGAGCTACTCTAGCTTATTGCTCCCACTTTCAATACGCATCCAGATTGATACTTAGAGTCATCTGGATTTAGTGTCAAAGCTTGCATCGGCGTAACCCTTTACGACGAACTCTTTATCACCTCCATAATCGAGAAATATTTCCTTAGTCATCCAATTACTAAGGATAATTTTGACCGTTGTATAGTGATCTACTCCTGGATCACTATTGTACCTCCCTGTCAAACTCATGGCAAGGTACACAACGTGTTTTGTACACAGCATGGCATACTTTATAGAACCTATGGCTAAGGCATAGGGAATGACTTTCATTCTCTCTATATTTTTCTGCCGTGGTCTGGCTTTGAGTCTTACTTAACTTCACACCTTACAAGTCAGGCAAGAACTCCTTCTTTGACTGATCCATTTTGAACTACTTCAAAATCTTATCAAGGTATGTACTCATCGAAAGTCTTATCAAGCGTCTTGATCTATCTCTATAGATCTTGATGCCCAATATGTAAGCAGCTTCACCAAGGTCTTTCTTTGAAAAAACTCCTTTCAAACACTCCTTTATGCTTTCCAGAAAATTCTACATCATTTCCGATCGACAATATGTCATTCACATATACTTATCAGAAAGGTTGTAGTGCTCCCACTCACTTCTTGTAAATACAGGCTTCACCGCAAGTCTGTATAAATCTATATGCTTTGATCAACTTATCAAAGCGTATATTCCAACTCCGAGATGCTTGCACCAGTCCATAGATGGATCGCTGGAGCTTGCACATTTTGTTAGCACCTTTAGGATTGACAAAACCTTCTGGTTGCATCATATACAAGTCTTCTTTAATAAATCCATTAAAGAATGCAGTTTTGTTATCCATTTGCCAGATTTCATAAAATGCGGCAATTGCTAACATGATTCGGACAGACTTAAGCATCGCTACGGGTGAGAAAGTCTCATGGTAGTCAACTCCTTGAACTTGTTGAAAAACTTTCGCAACAAGTCGAGCTTTGTAAACAGTAACATTACTGTCAGCGTCAGTCTTCCTCTTGAAGATCCATTTATTTTCGATGGCTTGCCGACCATCGGGCAAGTCAACCAAAGTCCACACTTTGTTCTCATACATGGATCCCATCTCAGATTTCATGGTCTCAAGCCATTTTGCGGAATCTGGGCTCATCATCGCTTCCTCATAGTTCGTAGGTTCATCATGGTCCAGTAACATGACTTCCAGAACCGGGTTGCCGTACCACTCTGGTGCGGAACGTACTCTGGTTGATCTACGAAGTTCAGCAGTAAATTGATCCGAAGTTTCATGATCATCATCATTAGCTTCCTCACTAATTGGTGTAGGAATCACTGGAACCAGTTTCTGTGATGTACTACTATCCAATTCGGGAGAAGGTACAATTACCTCATCAAGTTCCACTTTCCTCCCACTCACTTCTTTCGAGAGAAACTCCTTCTCTAGAAAGGATCCACTCTTAGCAACAAAGACCTTGCCTTCGGATCTGTGATAGAAGGTGTACCCAACAGTTTCTTTTGGGTATCCTATGAAGATTTACTTCTCCGATTTGGGTTCGAGCTTATCATGTTGAAACTTTTTCACATAAGCATCGCAGTCCCAAACTTAAAGAAATGACAGCTTAGGTTTCTCGTCAAACCACAGTTCATACGGTGTCATCTCCACGGATTTAGATGGTGCCCTATTTAACGTGAATGTAGCTGTCTCTAATGCATAACCCCAAAAGCGATAGTGGTAGATCGGTAAGAGACATCATCGATCGCACCATATCTAATAAAGTACGGTTATGACGTTCGGACACACCATTACACTATGGTGTTCCAGGTGGCGTGAGTAGTGAAACTATTTCATATTGTTTTTATTGAAGGCCAAACTCGCTAACTCAAATATTTTACCTCTACGATCATATCGTAGAAACTCTTATTTTCTTGTTACGATGATTCTCCACTTCACTCTGAAATTCTTTGAACTTTTCAAATGTTTCAGACTTGTGCTTCATTAAGTAGATATACCCATATCCGCTCAAATCATCAGTGAAGGTCAGAAAATAACGATACCCACCGCGAGCTTCAACACTCATTGGTCCACATACATCTGTATGTATGATCTTCAACAAATATGTTGCTCGCTCCATTGTTCCGGAGAATGGAGTTTTAGTCATCTTGCCCATGAGGCATGGTTCGCAAGCACCAAGTGATTCATTAATCAAGTGATTCCAAAAGTCCATCACTATGGAGTTTCTTCATGCGCTTTACACCATTATGACCTAAACGGCGGTGCCACAAATAAGTTGCACTATCAGTATTAACCTTGCATCTTTTGGCTTCAATATTATGAATATGTGTATCACCACAATCGAGATCCAACAAACTATTTTCATTGGGTGTATGACCATCGAAGGTTTTATTCATGTAAACAGAATAACAATTATTCTATGACTTTAAATGAATAACCGTATTGCAACAAATATGATCAAATCATATTCATGCTCAACGCAAATGCCAAATAATATTTATTTAGGTTTTACACTAATCCTGAAAGTATAGGTAGTGTGCGATGATGATCATATCAATCTTGGAACCACTTCCAACACACATCGTCACTTCACCTTTAACTAGTCTCTGTTCATTCTGCAATTCTCATTTCGAGTTACTAATTTTAGCAACTGAACCGGTATCAAATACCCAGGGGTTGCTATGAATACTAGTAAAGTACACATCAATAATCTGTATATCAAAATATACCTTTGTTCACTTTGCCATCCTTCTTATCCGCCAAGTATCTAGGGCAGTTCCACTTCCAGTGACCATTTCCTTTGCAGTAGAAGCACTTAGTTTCAGGCTTGAGTTTTAGCTTTGGGTTTCTTCACGGGAGTGACAACTTGCTTGTCATTCTTCTTGAAGTTCCCCTTCTCTCCCTTTGCCCTTTACTTGAAACAAGTGGTCTTGTTAACCATCAACACTTGATGCTTTTTCATGATTTCTACCTTCGCCGACTTCAGCATCTGATGGGCCTCGAACCCCTCGTTGGTTACCCCAAGTGGAAGGTGTAAGATGTAGTAAGTAGAAGTGTTTTCCCCTAGCAAAGATGCCAAGGATCGAATCCCCAGAGACTCCTAGGTTCAACAGGTAGGTGTCAACTGCTAACGGCGCAATTAGCAATCAACGTGGACGTGCACACAGATACAAATAACTTTGCTCCCAACGAGTACAGAGAGGTTGTCAATCTCTCCGGCCTTGTAGTTCACAAAGGGTTAAAAGCAATATGATAGTAGTGATAGATAGTGTTTTGCAATAGTAAATAAAATAGCGAAAAGTAAATAGTGGATGTGATCAATGATGGTAATATGGACCGGAGTCTCATGATGTTCACTAGTGATGTCTCTCTCCCAAAAGACGATAAAACAGCTATGTGAGGTAAACAAATTACAGCTGGGCAATTGACAGGACCACGAACGCAAACCAATGCTGACTACATTACAAGAAAGGTTGAGGTTCAAAGCATGGGCGGTACGCCAAAGTAAGTAGACCGAAATCCATCAATATCTACTACTAATCATCCACCTTGAGATATCTATCCAGAACATCTCGCTGGTATTAAGTTGCGAGTCCCACCCATAGTGTAAACTCAATGCAACAGACAACTGCATTAAAAGAACTTTGCGTAAAGTAAACAATCCTTGCACCCGCGGGCACAAGCACCGTTGTTTTCCCCCTTGTGGCAACAGCGCATCCCCTAGACTCATGTTTCTGTCACTCAAGCTAGTCATCGAGGGGCATGAACCCACAATCGAGCATAACGTTCCCTCTTGGAGTCACTACTTACTACTCGGCCAAAGCAATAAATAACAACGGAGAACATGCAAGAATTACTTATGAACTAAAATATAAAAGAGGTGAATCAAATATATTACTCAAGATCAATCTGAACATAATCTCATAATCCATCGGATCCCAGCAAACTCAACATAGCAACAACATAAGGATTACATAGGTGCCTCGATCATGTAGGGCAGCTCACGAGGACTAATTAGTGAAGCACAAGAACGGGAGGAGAACATCACATAGCTACTGGTCATGGACTCATGGTCCAAGGGAGACTACTCACGAGTCATCCAGGAGGCGTCCATGGTGGTGGAGAAGCTCCCGGTGGTGATCCTCCCCTCCGGCAGGGTGCCGGGAAGAGTTCTCCTGGTGCTCCCGATCTTGGAAGCGGCGGCGGCGGCGGAACAGAGATGGGATCGCGAAAAGAAGTCATGTTCTGAGGGTTACGGGGAACCCTTTAAATATATGCCAAAGTAGGGCACCGGGGGAGCCTCGGGGGGCCCAGTGTTGGAGATATGCCCTAGAGGCAATAATAAAAGCATTATTATTATATCTCCTTGTTCATGATAATCGTCTATTATTCATGCTTGAATTGTATTGTACGGAAACAGCGATACATGTGTGAATACATAGACCACAATGAGTCCCTGGTGAGCCTCTAGTTACCAGCTCGTTGATCAACAGATGGTCACGGTTTCCTGACCATGGACATGAGATGTCAGTGATAACGGGATCACATTATTAGGAGAATGATGTGATGGACAAGACCCAAACTTGAGCATAACACGAGATCGTATAGTTCGTAATCCATAAGCTTTTCGGTGTCAAGTGTTTATTCCTTAGACCATGAGGTTGTACAACTCCCGGATACCGTAGGAGTACTTTGGGTGTGCCAAACGTCACAACGTAACTGGGTGGCTATAAAGGTACGCATCGGGTATCTCCGAAAGTGTCTGTTGAGTTGGTACGAACCGAGACTGGGATGTTGTCACTCCGTATGCCGGAGAGGTACCTCTGGGCCCACTCGGTAAGACATCATCATAATGAGCTCAATGTGACTAAGTAGTTAGTCACGGGATGATGGATTACGGATCGAGTAAAGAGACTTGCCATGACGAGATTGAACAAGGTATTGGGAATACCGACGATCGAATCTCGGGCAAGTACCGTACCGATGGACAAAGGGAATAACATACGGGATTGAGTGAATCCTTGACACGGTGGTTCATCCGATGAAGATCATCGAGGAACACGTGGGAACCAACATGGGTATCCAGATCCCGCTGTTGGTTATTGACCGGAGAGTCGTCTCGGTCATGTCTACGTGTCTCCCGAACCCGTAGGGTCTACACACTTAAGGTTCGGTAACGCTAGGGTCGTAGAGATAAATGCACGTGGAAACCCGAAAGTTGTTCGGGGTCCCGGATGAGATCCCGGACGTCACGAGGAGTTCCGGAATGGTCCGGAGGTAAAGATTGATATATAGGAAGTCCAGTTTCGGCCAACGGGTGATCTCCGGGGGTCACCGGGAGCGTCCCGGGACCACCGGAGGGGCCCCGGGGGTCCACCGGGTGGGGCCACCCATCCCGGTGGGGCCCCTAGGCCGCGAGGGGAAGTGTCCAGCCCTCTGGGCTGGCGCACCACTAAGGGGCTCACCTCCCCATGCGCCTAGGGTTAAAACCCTAAGGGGAGGGGGGCCACCACTTGCCTTGGGGGGCAAGGACTCCCCCCTGGCCGCCGCCCCCTTTGCAGATTGGATCTGCAGGGGGCTGGCGCCCCCGGCCCCCCTATATATATGTGGGGGGGAGAGGGCAGCCGTACCCAAGCCCTGGCGCCTCTCCCCCTCCCGTCACACCTCCATACTCCAACGCAGGGCGCCCGGCGAAGCCCTGCTGCGATCTCCACTGCATCCGTCTTCACGCCGTCGTGCTGCCGGATCTCTAACGACTTCTCCTCCCCCCTTGCTGGATCAAGAAGGAGGTGACGTTGCTGCACCGTACGTGTGTTGAACGCGGAGGTGCCGTCCGTTCGGCGCTAGATCATCGGTGACGAAGAACGTGAAGAGTACGACTACTTCATCCACGCTTCGTTGAAAGCTTCCGCTCGCAATCTCCATAACGGTATGTAGATGCACTCTTACTTGCTCGTTGCTAGATGTCTCCATAGTTGGATCTTGGTGAAAGCGTAGAATTTTTTTGAATTATGCTACGTTCCCCAACAGTGGCATCTGAGCCTAGGTTTTATGCGTAGCATCTTGCACGAGTAGAACACAAAGCAGTTGTGGGCGTTTGATTTTGTTCAACTTTCTTACCGTTACTAGTCAATCTTGATTCGGCGGTATTGTGGGATGAAGCGGCCCGGACCGACTTTACGCGTACGCTTACGTGAGACTGGTTCCACCGACAGACATGCACTAGATGCATAAGGTGGCTGACGGGTGTCTGTCTCTCCTACTTTAGTCGGATCGGATTCGATGAAAAGGGTCCTTATGAAGGGTAAATAAAAGTTGACAAATCACGTTGTGGTTTTAGCGTAGGTAAGAAACGTTCTTGCTAGAAATCCTATAGGAGCCACGTAAAACTTGCAACAACAATTAGAGGACGTCTAACTTGTTTTTGCAGCATGTGCTATGTGACGTGGTATGGCCAAAACGAAGATGTGATGAATGATATATGTGATGTATGAGATTGATCATGTTTTTGTAATAGGAAATCACGACTTGCATGTCGATGAACTTGACAACCGGCAGGAGCCATAGGAGTTGTCTTAATTATTGTATGACCTGCGTGTCACTGAATAACGCCATGTAATTACTTTACTTCATTGCTAAACGTTAGCTATAGTAGTAGAAGTAATAGTTGGCGTGACGACTTCTTCAAGACACGATGATGGAGATCATGACGATGAATATCATGGTGTCAAGCCGGTGACAAGATGATCATGGTGCCCCGAAGATGGAGATCCAAGGAGCAAGATGATATTGGCCATATCATGTCACTTTAATTGATTGCATGTGATGTTTATCATGTTTATGCATCTTGTTTACTTAGAACGACGGTAGTAAATAAGATGATCTCTCACTAAAATTTCAAGTATTGTGTTTCCCCTAACTGTGCACCGTTGCTAAAGCTCGTTGCTCCGAAGCACCACGTGATGATCGGGTGTGATAGGTTCTAACGTTCACATACAACGGGTGTAAGACAGATTTACACACGCGATACACTTAGGGTTCACTTGACGAGCCTAGCATGTGCAGACATGGCCTCGGAACACGGAAGACCGAAAGGTCGAACACGAGTCGTATAGAAGATACGATCAACATGAAGATGTTCACCGTTGATCCGTCTCACGTGATGATCGGACACGGGCTAGTCGATGCAGATCGTGTATCACTTAGATGACTAGAGAGATGTCATTCTGAGTGGGAGTTCATTAAAATTTGATTAAGATGAACTTAATTATCATGAACTTAGTCTAAATTCTTTACAATATCTCTTGTAGATCAAATGGCCCACGCTCCAGTTTCCCTCAACTTCAACGCGTTCCTAGAGAAAACCAAGCTGAAAGACGATGGTAGCAACTATACGGATTGGGTCCGTAACCTGAGGATTATCCTCATAGCTGCCAAGAGATCATATGTCCTAGAAGCACCGCTAGGTGATGCACCTGCTCCCGATGCGGCCCAAGACGTTTTGAACGTCTGGCAGTCGCGTAGTGATGATTACTCCCTGGTTCAGTGCGGCATGCTTTACAGTTTAGAATCGGGGCTCCAAAAACGTTTTGAGCACCACGGAGCATATGAAATATTCGAAGAGCTGAAAATGGTTTTCCAAGCTCATGCCCGAGTCGAGAGATATGATGTCTCCGACGCATTCTACATCTGTAAGATGGAGGAGAACAGTTCTGTCAGTGAGCACATCCTCAAGATTTCAGGATTGCACAACCGCTTGTCTCAACTGGGAATGAATCTCCCAGATGAAGCGGTCGTTGACAGAATCCTCCAGTCGCTCCCACCAAGCTTCAAGAGCTTCGTGCTGAACTTCAATATGCAGGGGATGGAGAAGTCCATTCCCGAGGTGTATTCGATGCTGAAATCAGCGGAGGTGGACATCAAGAAAGAACATCAAGTGTTGATGGTCAATAAAACCACTAAATTCAAGAAAGGCAAGGGTAAGAAGAACTTCAAGAAGGACGACAAGGGAGTTGCCGCGCCTGGCAAGCCTGTTGCCGGGAAGAAGCCAAAGTATGGACCCAAGCCTGAGACAGAGTGCTTTTATTGCAAGGGAACGGGTCACTGGAAGCGGAACTGCCCCAAATATTTAGCAGACAAGAAGGCCGGCAACGTCAAAGGTATATATGATATACATATTATTGATGTGTACCTTACCAGCACTCGTAGTAGCTCCTGGGTATTCGATACCGGTGCAGTTGCTCACATTTGTAACTCAAAACAGGAGCTGCGGAATAAACGGAGACTGGCGAAGGATGAGGTGACGATGCGCGTCGGGAATGGTTCCAAGGTCGATGTGATCGCCGTCGGCACGCTACCTCTACATCTACCCTCGGGATTAGTTTTAAACCTCAATAATTGTTATTTAGTACCAGCTTTGAGCATGAACATTGTTTCTGGATCTCGTCTTATGCGAGATGGCTACTCTTTCAAATCAGAGAATAATGGTGGTTCTATTTATTTGAGAGATATGTTTTATGGTCATGCCCCGCTGGTCAATGGTTTATTTTTGATGGATCTCGAACGTAGTAATACACATATTCATAGTGTAGATGCCAAAAGATGTAAAGTTGATAATGATAGTCCCACATACTTGTGGCATTGCCGCCTTGGTCATATTGGTGTCAAACTTATGAAGAAGCCCCATTCGGATGGACTTCTAGAGTCTCTTGATTATAAATCATTTGACATGTGCGAACCATGCCTCTTGGGCAAGATGACCAAGACTCCGTTCTCCGGAACAATGGAGCGAGCAACCAACTTACTGGAAATCATACATACCGATGTGTGCGGTCCAATGAGTGTTGAGGCTCGCGGAGGCTATCGTTATGTTCTCACCCTCACGGATGACTTGAGTAGATACGGGTATATCTATTTGATGAAACACAAGTCTGAGACCTTTGAAAAGTTCAAGGAATTTCAGAATGAGGTTGAGAATCAACGTGACAGAAAAATAAAGTTCTTGCGATCGGATCGTGGGGGTGAATATTTAAGTCATGAATTTGGCACACACCTTAGAAGCTGTGGAATTGTTTCACAATTGACACCGCCCGGAACACCTCAACGTAACGGTGTGTCCGAACGTCGAAATCGTACTCTGTTGGACATGGTGCGATCTATGATGTCCCTCACCGATTTACCGCTATCTTTTTGGGGTTATGCTTTAGAGACTGCCGCATTCACTTTAAATAGGGCTCCGTCGAAATCCGTTGAGACGACTCCGTATGAACTTTGGTTTGGCAAGAAACCGAAGCTGTCGTTTCTAAAAGTTTGGGGTTGCGATGCTTATGTCAAGAAACTTCAACCTGGAAAGCTCGAACCCAAATCGGAGAAATGCGTCTTCGTAGGATACCCAAAGGAAACAATTGGGTACACCTTCTACCACAGATCCGAAGGCAAAGTCTTTGTTGCCAAGAATGGATGCTTTCTGGAGAAAGAGTTTCTCTCGAAAGAAGTGAGTGGGAGGAAAGTAGAACTTGATGAGGTGACAGTCATCCCTCCTGTACCGGAAAGTAGCACAGCGCAGGAAACTGTTCCTGAGGTTCCTGCACCGACAAGGGAGGAGGTTAATGATAATGATCATGAAGAAACTGATCAAGTTACTACTGAACTTCGAAGGTCCACAAGGGCACGTTCCGCACCAGAGTGGTACGGCAACCCTGTCCTGGAAATCATGTTGTTAGACAACGGTGAACCTTCGAACTATGAAGAAGCGATGGCGGGCCCAGATTCCAATAAATGGCTTGGAGCCATGAAATCCGAGATAGAATCCATGTATGAAAACAAACTATGGACTTTGGTGGACTTGCCTGATGATAGGCACGCCATAGAAAACAAATGGATATTTAAGAAGAAGACAGACGCGGATGGTAATGTGACCATCTATAAGGCTCGGCTTGTCGCTAAGGGTTATCGACAAGTTCAAGGGATTGACTATGACGAGACTTTCTCTCCCGTAGCGATGCTGAAGTCAGTCAGAATCATGTTAGCTATTGCCGCATTCTATGATTATGAAATATGGCAAATGGACGTCAAAACAGCATTCCTTAACGGCTTCCTCAAGGAAGAGTTGTATATGATGCAACCGGAAGGTTTTGGCGATCCAGAAAACGCTAACAAGGTATGCAAGCTCCAGCGCTCGATTTACGGGCTGGTGCAAGCATCTCGGAGTTGGAATATTCGCTTTGATGAAGTGATCAAAGCGTTTGGATTTATACAGACTTATGGAGAAGCCTGTATTTACAAGAAAGTGAGTGGGAGCTCTGTGGCATTTCTCATATTATATGTGGATGACATATTGCTGATGGGAAATGATATAGAATTCTTGGAAAATGTAAAGGCCTACTTGAATAAAAGTTTTTCAATGAAGGACCTTGGAGAAGCTGCTTACATATTAGGCATCAAAATCTATAGAGATAGATCGAGATGCCTCATTGGTCTTTCACAAAGTACATACCTTGATAAAATATTGAAGAAGTTCAATATGGATCAGTCAAAGAAAGGATTCTTGCCTGTTTTGCAAGGTATGAGATTGAGCAAGGCTCAGTCGCCGACCACGGCAGAAGATAGAGAAAAGATGAGTGTCATTCCCTATGCCTCGGCCATAGGTTCTATCATGTATGCCATGCTGTGTACCAGACCTGATGTGAACCTTGCCATAAGTTTGGTAGGGAGGTACCAAAGTGATCCCGGTACGGAACACTGGACAGCGGTCAAGAACATCCTGAAGTACCTGAAAAGGACTAAGGATATGTTTCTCGTTTATGGAGGTGACGAAGAGCTCGTCGTAAAGGGTTACGTCGATGCTAGCTTCGACACAGATCTGGATGACTCTAAGTCACAAACCGGATACGTGTATATTTTGAATGGAGGGGCAGTCAGCTGGTGCAGTTGCAAGCAAAGCGTGGTGGCAGCATCTACATGTGAAGCGGAGTACATAGCTGCTTCTGAAGCAGCGCAGGAAGGAGTCTGAATGAAGGAGTTCATCACCGACCTAGGAGTCATTCCAAGCGCGTCAAGCCCGATGACTCTCTTCTGTGACAACACTGGTGCTATTGCTATTACCAAGGAGCCCAGGTTTCACAAGAAGAACAAGCACATCAAGCGCTGTTTCAACTCCATCCGGAATTATGTTCAGGATGGAGACATAGATATTTGTAAAGTGCATACGAATCTGAATGTCGCAGACCCGTTGACTAAACCTCTTTCACGAGCAAAACATGATCAACACCAGAACTCTATGGGTGTTCGATTCATCACAATGTAACTAGATTATTGACTCTAGTGCAAGTGGGAGACTGTTGGAGATATGCCCTAGAGGCAATAATAAAAGCATTATTATTATATCTCCTTGTCCATGATAATCGTCTATTATTCATGCTTGAATTGTATTGTACGGAAACAGCGATACATGTGTGAATACATAGACCACAATGAGTCCCTGGTGAGCCTCTAGTTACCAGCTCGTTGATCAACAGATGGTCACGGTTTCCTGACCATGGACATGAGATGTCAGTGATAACGGGATCACATCATTAGGAGAATGATGTGATGGACAAGACCCAAACTTGAGCATAACACGAGATCGTATAGTTCGTAATGCATAAGCTTTTCGGTGTCAAGTGTTTATTCCTTAGACCATGAGGTTGTACAACTCCCGGATACCGTAGGAGTACTTTGGGTGTGCCAAACGTCACAACGTAACTGGGTGGCTATAAAGGTACGCATCGGGTATCTCCGAAAGTGTCTGTTGAGTTGGTACGAACCGAGACTGGGATGTTGTCACTCCGTATGCCGGAGAGGTACCTCTGGGCCCACTCGGTAAGACATCATCATAATGAGCTCAATGTGACTAAGTAGTTAGTCACGGGATGATGGATCACGGATCGAGTAAAGAGACTTGCCATGACGAGATTGAACAAGGTATTGGGAATACCGACGATCGAATCTCGGGCAAGTACCGTACCGATGGACAAAGGGAATAACATACGGGATTGAGTGAATCCTTGACACGGTGGTTCATCCGATGAAGATCATCGAGGAACACGTGGGAACCAACATGGGTATCCAGATCCCGCTGTTGGTTATTGACCGGAGAGTCGTCTCGGTCATGTCTACGTGTCTCCCGAACTCGTAGGGTCTACACACTTAAGGTTCGGTAACGCTAGGGTCGTAGAGATAAATGCACGTGGAAACCCGAAAGTTCTTCGGGGTCCCGGATGAGATCCCAGACGTCACGAGGAGTTCCGGAATGGTCCGGAGGTAAAGATTGATATATAGGAAGTCCAGTTTCGGCCAACGGGTGATCTCCGGGGGTCACCGGGAGCATCCCGGGACCACCGGAGGGGCCCCGGGGGTCCACCGGGTGGGGCCACCCATCCCGGTGGGGCCCCTAGGCCACGAGGGGAAGTGTCCAGCTCTTTGGGCTGGCGCACCACTAAGGGGCCCACCTCCCCATGCGCCTAGGGTTAAAACCCTAAGGGGAGGGGGGCCACCACTTGCCTTGGGGGGCAAGGACTCCCCCCTGGCCGCCGCCCCCCCTTGCAGATTGGATCTGCAGGGGGCTGGCGCCCCCCCTGGCCCCCTATATATATGTGGGGGGGGAGAGGGCAGCCGTACCCAAGCCCTGGCGCCTCTCCCCCTCCCGTCACACCTCCATACTCCAACGCAGGGCGCCCGGCGAAGCCCTGCTGCGATCTCCACTGCATCCGTCATCACGCCATCGTGCTGCCGGATCTTTGACGACTTCTCCTCCCCCCTTGCTGGATCAAGAAGGAGGTGACGTTGCTGCACCGTACGTGTGTTGAACGCGGAGGTGCCGTCCGTTCGGCGCTAGATCATCGGTGACGAAGAACGTGAAGAGTACGACTACTTCATCCACGCTTCGTTGAAAACTTCCGCTCGCAATCTCCATAACGGTATGTAGATGCACTCTTACTTGCTCGTTGCTAGATGTCTCCATAGTTGGATCTTGGTGAAAGCGTAGAATTTTTTTGAATTATGCTACGTTCCCCAACACCCAGGCGCCCCCCGGCGCGGCCCAGGGGGGGGGGGCGCCCACAGGGCGCCTGGAGCCCCTGTGGCCCCCCCAGGCTGCCCTTCGGACGCAGTGTTGTTTCCGGTTCGCTGATTTTTTATATAATTTTTCTGGGCAGTTGTCGAAACGTGAAAACCCGAAATACAAAAACAGCCGAAAACAGAAACTGGCACTGGGGTGCACTGGATTAGTAAGTTAGTCCAAATATGATCAAAAGTGTATGGAAGTGTATGAATATCATAGCAATATCACCCAAAAGTGGCATGGAGCAAGCAAAAATTATAGATACGTTTTGGACGTATCAGCGCTCCCGGGCACGCCTGCCACGTCGGACCCGGCCCATGCTGGCCCACCCACCCACATATATTCGTCCCCATCCGGTTGCCGGAGCAAACCCTAACCACTTCACTCCACTCCCCTCCGCCACCCGAGCTCACCTCCAGCCTTTTCCGGCATGGCAAGCAGCGGATCGGACTCCGACAAGTCCGGATCCGTCGACTTGGGGGGGGGGGGTTGAAGGAGGCAATGGCAGTCTGCATTGCACTCTGCCGCTACCGGGAGGACAATGCACAGACGACAGACGGATATGTCCGCCGCGACTCCATAGCGTTGGCTCACCGGGCGCTCGGGGTCCTCCGGTGCTGGATCCTAGCCATCCCGACAGCGGGAATCTCTCTCCTTCGCCATCACCGGTCGGGCGGAGTATGAGTCCCGTAGGGACCGGGCGGCCCGCTGTGGGAAGGAGAGGATAAGTGCCGCCAAGGCTCGTATCGAGGCGGCGGGGCGGCTGATGTAGCGGCGCGGGCGGCTGTAGAGGAGGAAGCCATATACGCCCGCGTTGTGAAGAAACGGTAAGAGGGGAACACGCGTGCCCTCGCCCAAGAGCAAAATCGGGCGGTCCGTGCCATGGTCGGACTGCCACCGAAGGAGGAGAAGGCGGACAGTGATGACGAGGACATCTTTGAAGACGAGCAGATCCGACGCGATCCGTACCACGTTTTCGACCGGTACTTCCGCGAGAAGGACGTCAAGGGCGCCGGGAAGGGCAGGGCAACCGTGGATGAAATTATCATGTCAATAACTAGTTTTGTAGGAAGTAAATTCAGCGATTGACAAATTTATCATTGGATTTGTCTTTTTTGTTTTCCGGGCTATATGTTAAATTTGAATTCGATACTTATTGACATGATAGATGCATGTAATATCAGTGTTGTGTTTTTTTAACAATCTATAAGAGCATCTACGGCCAGGCGCCTCAAACCAGTCTTATACGCTCGGGAGAGCCGCCCGAAGCCCGATCACTGTCCATTCATGATTTTTCGACCAAGACGGACGCCTCAAACGGCCCACAGATGCCCGGGCTGACCGGCACCCCTCATATCCACCCCAAATATGGGGCGGATATGGGGGCGCCCGGGCGCTCCCGGGCACGCCTGCCACGTCGGACCCGGCCCATGCTGGCCCGCCCGACCCCACATATATTCGTCCCCATTCGCTTGCCGGAGCAAACCCTAGCCACTTCACTCCACTACCCTCCACTGCCCGCCGCCACCCGAGCTCGCCTCCGGCCTTCTCCTCCATGGCAGGCAGTGGATCGGACTCTGACCAGTCCGGATCCGTCGACTAGAGTGTCATCCCGTGCAGGTTGGAGGAGGCAATGGTAGTCCACATTGCACCCTGCTGCTCCCGGGAGGACAACGCCTGGCCGACGGACGGATCTATCCGCCGCGACTCTATAGCGTCGGCTCACGGTGCTGGATCCTGGCCATCCTGGCAGCGGAAATCTCTCTGCTTCCCCATCCCCGGCCGGGCAGAGTATAAGTCCCGTAGGGACCGAGCGACCCGTCGTGGGAAGGAGAGGATAAGGGTCGCCAAGGCCCGTATCGCGGCAACAGAGGTGGCTGATGCCGCGACGCAGGAGGCCGCAGAGGAGGAAGCCATCTGCGCCCGCATTGTGAAGAATCAGTAGTGGAGGAACACGCGTGCCCTCGCCCGAGAGCAAAATCAGGTGGTCAGTGCCAGGGATAGACTGCCATCGAGGGAGGAGAAGGCGGACGGTGACGATGAGCAGATCCGACTCGATCCGTACCGAGTCTTCGACCGCTACTTTCACGAGAAGGACGGCAAGGGCGCTGGGAAGGGTAAGGGCAACAGTGGATGAACTCCACCGTAGCCAAACATACCAAATTTTGGTTGTCCAATGCCTTGTTTGGTTAGTAATGACGGAGTAGCCGAACAATGTGTGTGCATCGGCGTAGTTGCATGTGTTTGTATGGATTTAAGATATGATAATAGAGATGTCAAGATGTGAATTACATTATTTGAGAGGTGCCTGGTCAGTGCCCGCGAACGTGCTCGAGCGTGTCTGCGATCGTTTGACGGGCCAGATTTGCCAACTCAGGCTTTAGATGCTCTAATAACCTTAAGATGAGCCAAAATGCATTGATGCGCAGGAAGAAATAGGTTGATCCATGCACGGTCCAGGTTTTGTCGCACGTTTGCCATGTCAGCAGGGTTCAAAGGCATCAACTGCTGGTTAGCTAGCAGTGGGAGATCTGGCATACTGCTGGGCTCGTGGTCACAATTGAAGATTCAATGGCCTCAAGCGCTGGTTAGCACTTAGCGCTGGTGGCCACAATAATGGAAGATTCTCATTTGGTCCCGAAAACGTCACTATACAACATCTTGCTTGTCTCCTGCACAATTTTTAGCCACTTCAAATGAAAGGGATATGGATGCAAGTATTTATACTACATAATAAAATCTTTTTTTTGTAAGGAAGGGTAACTTTGCCTAAATAAATATGGTAAGTATAATAAAAAGGAAAACCGAAAATCCGTTGGTGCTCTCGGGAGCGCGTGATCCTGCGCATGAAAATATTTTTTGAAATGTCAAAAGAAATCCATAAAAAATTCTATGTGTTCTTTGTCGGCAAAAAGTTTAAGCATTTTGGCATATGAAAAAAACACCAAATGTCACCCTAAATTTGTTTTTTTACCGGCGAAACAACGCTGCACCATTCGGCATGAAAATTTTCAAGGATGTTGGCGTCACGAAAACTAACATCTACAAAAAATCAGATTTTTTTGAAAACATTAACTATGTTTTTTTACTATTCACGCGGGAGCGTGCACTCTCGGGAGCCAACACACCATTCTCAAAGAAATACTCCCTTCCTTACAAATATTTGTGAACGAAGGGAATATTTGATAGATTTATTGTTCACTCATTCCAAATGTTGTCCTTTTAGCTACTTTTTAGAATCCAATACAATCAAATTCACTCACATACATGAGCATACACTCAACCTTATGAACGCACGCACACACAGTCTATCCCTATGAGCACCTCCGAGAGATTGGACCGGCATAACATCTTGAGATTGAAGAAGTCACCATCGATGCTTCGTAGTCGAGGGGAACTTCTCCTCGCACTGAACGAACATCGCTGGAAAATCCAAAATAAATCCAAAAAATGCGAGCACATCAAAGTCTAGGAGTTGAACCCTAATGTGCTGGGAATACCACCGTCCTCCTAACCATCCAACTACAAGTTGGTTCACGTTTTCCTTTTAGCTTTTACCATGTAGAGGTTTGTACAAGAGGTATTGCTTTTGTTTCATGTCAATATGTACAAGAGATATACCTAGACATTTTTATCAAAGAAACTTCCGCAGTTAAAATTTAAGGAATGTTTGCATATATTTTTTATTTTATGTATTTAAAACATGCTTATGTGAATACATATTAGAAATGTTATAGAAATATTTTTCTTGAACTTCATATGAAATCAATTAATAAATAAATAATGATTAACATAAGTATTTCATGTACTTGGTTAATTTTAGATATAATATTTTGTACATGTATTTCGAACAAAGACATTTTTATGTGAAAGTAGGAAATATAGTTAATAACTACAACTAGCATGTGTATGTCAAATGTCAATAACAAATCAACTCCATGCATGGAATTGTTGTACAAAGCAAAATTGGAAACATAAATACATAGTAGTCAACTAGTAATCTTATAACTTCTTCATTTACGCGTGTCCTTTAATAATGCTAATATAGTCAACTAGTAATGTGGAGTATTTGCAAAAGTGCAAAGTTCATATTAGCTACAAACAATCTTTGACAAAATCTTAATTTCTAATGATGCTCCACCTTGGACTATATCTTAGTACCGATATCTAGGAAAAGAAATCTGATGTGGCACTACATTTAATGAGGAGAAAGAGTGTTACCATATCTTAATCTAGATATAGCTCTTAGCACCAAAACCGATACAACTCACGCGTCTTTTCTCTCACAAAACACATTAAATGGCAATTCTTTTAAATACAATAAGATACAATCATTGGAGAGATATATCTAAATACACATTTGATGTTCATGATATAACTTAAGATATACTACCTCCGTCCTGATTTATTAGCCCCCTTAGTATTTTGGGCCAAACTTTGACCATAGATTTAACTAAGAAGATAATAATGCATGTCACCAAATATTGTATCGTTGGATTCATATTTGAACATAGTTTCTAGTGATATTATTTCTGGTTGCATGCATTAAACTTTTGTTAGTTAAATCCAAGATCAAAATTTAGCACAAAATGCGAAGGGGACTAATAAACCATGACAGAGGTAGTACTGCATTGGGACTGCCCTAAGAGGTGAGAATCGAGTACTAGCTCGGCGGGTAGAGCTCACAGTGCTAAACTCGCCTGAGCCCATAATAGAACCCGCAGGGTGCTATTTGCGTGAAATCCACATAATGTCTTATCTTGTACCTAAACAACGCACAACTAAGGGAGGGGTATGTCCCACTTCAACCAGTTTTCTTTTACTATTTAAGATAACTCTAGTAGAATCGTCATGTCGGAGCGATCGTCATAATAACCATCATTGTGACTACTTTGGCCAAAAATGCGACTCTAGCAGAGTCGCCATCCTGCCCTCGATCACTATAAATTTTGGAGGAAGCTACAAGCCAAGCCCGCTAGCCTTCATATTTGGTGACCATATGGTGCATATTTGGAGCACACTCCATCCCGTTAATAGTTTGGTGTGAGGGACATTTCACCCTTCCACTACTCTTCCCGCCCGCACCGCCGCCTCCCCTTCCTTAATTGCTTTAGTGTTGCCTTTCACCACTTTCGCTTGTCCCAGCCCCCACAAATGATGGCATAGATGTTGCCTCGACCCCTGCGTCTAATTTCATCATTTCGGAGTCAAATACCCACCTCCTACGACTCTGAAAACTCATGCACCTCCTGCGGCTCCGACGGCTGGCCGCCACGGCCTAGGCCAGTACCTCGTCCACTCTGCTAGCGAAGAATCCGGCGCAGAGGTGGCAAAGGCTATGATACCACATGGAGGTTGTAGCCCCTTTCCCCGCTAGAGCCACTATGGCCCTCTACAAAGGGACCAAAGAAGAAGACATGGAAGGATCGCGTCCCTCCCCTCCCGCTTCCTCCAGGCGACATGCTATACTATGGCGCCTTCCAGTCATATGTTGGACCATAAACGACAATGAGGTATAAAAAAGCAATCATTTGCCTTCTATTCAGTTTTCGTTCAATTGAATGCGGGATGACAGTGGGAAATTGCTGACAAATGTGCAATGCTATGATGTAGCATTAATTTTCTTAATTTGGGGGATCAACCTTAAATAATGGATTATCTCTCAATAGTATGATTCGTGATTCTGGGACAATTGATGTTGATCTCAAGGTCACATCATTGTGGCTTGATTCAATTTGTGGCCTCCGACTCGTCATGGAAGAAGGCAGTTCGGGGAACTAACTTTAAGACTAATGAGGATATTCCACTGTCTTGGCATGGGAACATATCTCTCTCAACGCGGGCATCGAGAGAGATCAATTGTGCGCAAAATATTGGAAATGCATCGATCGCAAAGTATTGGAAGTGCATCGAGGAGTGTTTCAAATACCATCTTGGGCGGAGAATGGATCGTGCCCTCGAATCCCTCACAAACCAACGGGGTATGATTCAAGAGACAGCCGTTTGAACGGTTGTTTGGAGCAAGTGAAGCACGCTCCTCCTAGCTAGCAGTGTCGCCATTGACCAACATGTAAGAAAATTTATTTTATTTTTATTGCCACATTTGCATTACTTTGAACATTCTCACCATTTTGAGCATTTTTTATTTTAGGTTAACTGAGCTCAAGAGAGGTGCTCATAAATGGCCAAGTCGAAGGGAAAATTGTTTGTCCCCCAACATTGCTAGAATTTGTATGAATGATGATGGCAGTCCAAGAGCTGGGAAGTGCAACAATCCCACTCCAGAGATGGACGACGGTGAAGATGATCATGGTGTTGGAGAGGAAAGGGAAAGGTGCCCAGCTCACTCTGGCGTATAGCACAGGTCGGCCCGGGGGGAGGGGGGGGGGAGAGAAAGACTGGAAAGGAGGAGAAGCTCAAGAGCGAAGAAGAGGTGGAGGCGGTGAAAAAAGATGGATGAGTTGATGATGACAAAAAAAATATAGAGACGGAGTAGAAGAAGAACCAAGAGAAGAGGGTAAGATGGGATGCTATGCAGAGAACATACGGCGTCGGGAAGAGATGGTGGTATGTAGGCTCCAAAATCAGCAGAAGAAGGAGGCGCGTAGGCTCCAACTTAGAGCATCTCCAACAGACGCCCAAAAAGTGCTTCGCGCGCTAAAATTCGAGTTTTTTGGGCGCCGGGCAGCTCCAACAGAAGCTGTAAAATAGTGCGGGCGCGCAAAAGGATTGGGCGCGCGCTGAAAAGCGCCATCTAAAGCTCTAAATTTGAGGCGCCGGATTGCGCGCGCTTCACAATTTACACTGCGTGGTTTTTTGGACGCGCGTTTTTGGGCATCTGCTAAAGCAATGTTGGGTCCGGCGCGCTAAAAGTGCATTGGGCGCGCACTAAAACTTTTTTTGGGCGCCGATTTTTTGTGCCGCTGTTGGAGATGCTCTTAAGGAGGATCGAGAGAGCAACGAATAATCAAGCATAAACGGCTCGTCATGTTGGCCAAATGGATTCAGTGGTGCGAGATTTTTCGAAGAAGGCATGAGATATGATCATACGTTTGAGGAATCTCGAAGGATGGCACAATGCACACACGGGAGAAGGATGAGATGCACACGGCGGCAACATGTAACTTGTACATGTGTGCCGGTTTAAATGTTTCTGTTCATGCAACTTGTCGAAAACTACGTGCATGTTTCCTTGATGTGCTAAATATTTACTACATCTGAAAGGAATCAAAGTGTTTGACATAGAAAAAACAAATAAATTATAAACGTGAAGATATGATGACTTTATGTTTATGCGCCACCTGCGCAGCCTACAAATGCAAATGGAGCTGCGAACCAACCTGTGGTTGGATGGTTAGAGGGACTGTGGTATCCCCAGCCCACCAGGGTTTAAATCCTGGTGCTCGCATTTATTACTGGATTTATTTTAGGATTTCCAGCGATGCGCATTCAGTGAGAGGAGACGTTCCCGTCGACGACTAGGTGCATACGGTGACTTCGTAAATCTCAAGATGATATACCGGCTCAGTCTTTCGTAGGTGCTCATAGGGGTAGGATGTGCGTGCGTGCGTTCACAAGAGTGAGTGTATGCGCGTGTATATGAGCGTTTGTGTCTGTACTGATGTTCAAAACAAAATGCAAATGGAGCTTGCTTCATATGCATTGCGGCGATCGCACATATGATGGGGACTCTGCTAGAGTTCCGTTGAAAGGCACTATTAGCCGTTATTGTGTTATAAAAGTGAACAACTCTTATAATTTGGAGCACCTTAGAAGAGCACCTAAAAATAAGTTTACTGAAGTTAGAAAACAACATGCTCATTCACGACAGAAATCAAGAGCCTGAACATTTTTAATTATACTCTTTCAAACCATACTCACCAACCAAATATTGCTGCTTCTATGTACAAAGTGCGCCGCTGCAATCAGCAGCGACATAATAAGAACAGTTTGATCAGGCGAGCTTGGTCGAAGGTATAGTAGGCAAGAAGGAAACTAAAGATGAGAGGTCACCGAAAGAAATCGAAGACCACAAGTATTCTAAGTGCAGAGCTGGAGATGGAAGAAGAAGGCTTAGTTGATTCAGCCACGAGATGTGTCAAAAAATCCGCTGTAGTTCAGGTGGTGGCCACCCAGAACGCGGCAGCCTGCTCCTGCTCCCATTTGATGCTGCACCTCGCCGCCGTGGCGCCACTCTCCACCTTCAGGCACCGCTCGCGGCGCACGTACTTGGGGACCACGCACTCCTCTTGCTGCCGCTGCTGCTGATCTACCTCCTCTGCCTCATCTTCCTCTGCTTCTTGCGGTTCTTGTTGGCTGCTGCACACGGCGGCGGCGGCATTGCAGCCGGCGCAGGGCCGGAGGCGGAGGCGGAGACGGCCGCCGCTCCGCTCGGCCTCCAATCCGGAGGCCCGCACGGCGTACACCTCCAGCCGCCCGCCGCGACGCTCGTGGACCATGCGCATGCGGGTCGCGCCAGCCGCCAGCGTCGTCAGCGGCGGCGGCAGCACGCGCGCCCTCCGCTCCGTCGGCTCCACCTTGGCCTCCTCCTCCTCCTCCTCCTCTCTGTATTTCCTCTTCCGCTCCACGCCCTCGAAGGCGTCCTCAGCGGCTGGGTCGACGCCACCGGTCTCGCACCCGAGCGCCTCGGTGCACATCTCCAGGTTCCGCTTCATGCCGTACCGGTACGCCGGCATCTTCTTGGGAGCGAACGGTAGCGCCACCGACGCACTCCGAGGCTTCCCGGGTTCCTGGACGGCGAACAGAGAGCCCCAAGGGCCGGCGGCAGGGAGCTGCGGCGGCGAGTCGAGCAGCGAGTTAGCCATGGCGAAATGGAGACACGGTTGGTGTAATTGGAGCGAGGTAGGCTGATGCCGGCCGGAAAGAGAAGCCACAACACAAGAAGGGAGTGGAGTTGGAGGATTTGCTGTGGGACGCAGGTGCTGGCTGTGTTTGTTGTGGGGAAGAACAGAGCCGGATGCCACTGGTTTATATAGGGCAGAGGCCGGGGAAGATGGTAGTTGTCGGTTGGAACAGATTCCACTGATGGTAATGGGCATATACATGGCTCTCCGACTCCGATTCCATTCGCATCGCAATACATGGAAGAAAACAAAAGAAGCAAAGAGCATTCCTAGGGATGGACGGAGTGGAGTAGTGGCTGCTGCTGCGTGCCACCCTGGCCTGTAAAGGCAGGTCGCCCTCACCGTGCTTTGTAATTAGGCTGACGATCGATGCTTTGTCTGTGTGGTTAAGGGGCATGCGTAATGCTTGGTAAGAAAGTTTTAGCTTAATCCTACTAAACAGTGGCGGAGGCAGAAACTTTGGATTAGGGGGCAAGTGATACTAAAATAGGTTGGGAAGGGCCAAAGCTTAGAAAAATAGATGTTAGCAGTAGAAAAATTCTGATGCTGCTCTGTTCATCAGTAATTTAGTAGCAACATCATGATGTTATGAAGGCCATGGCCCCTGCTGGCACCCGTCTCCGCCACTGCTACAAATAGATCCAAAGTTAGTGTAAACTTGAATCGTTTACTTTGGGACGGAGGAAGTAGATTAGATATGGCAATAGAAATACATGTACAATGACCGTTCGTATTTAAATTTAATCCAAATTACCGTCATCACAAGATTATGTACATGACAAATCGCATGCGACAGATCAGGAGCATCTAGCACACACGTAAATGGACGAATGACATATGTCACAAGAGGGAGTTCATGACACACGAGGGCATCAAAAACTCGAGCGCAGCAACATCTTCAGCCATGGTGGTTGTCCGACATAGAGCGAAGTAGCCAAAGCAGGCCGACAGATGTCGAGCATGTAGTCGAAGTTGAGTGAGTAGTCGCGCTGAGGCGCCCCATAAATACTATGTCGCCCCTTATCCGGTCACTGGTCCAGAATGATGCTATTAAGACACATCAATCACAACCCCATCTCTGCGGCGTTGAACTATGCGCGATGCATACACTACACATGTTCAAAAAATAAAACTGTGTGCCAGAAAATGAAACATGTGTCATGCCTGAACCATTGGGCATGATTTTAAGAAGGGAACCGTGTGTGATAAAGGGCACACAACTTAGTCGACAGATGCTTGTGCGGCAAGTCGTGATAACGAACACGATTGTACTTCTTGAATCGTGTGCGTTGTGTGGCAATGTATGAAATAAAATAATTACGTGTGATGATGGAGAGCATGGCACCGTTACATAATATATTAGCGCGTGTGAAGTTCCGCACATGATTTCCTAAAGGCAACTCGTGTGAGATAATCCGTGACAGCGCATACGATTGTGTGATGGAAATTGTGTGTTTTGCTAGGCACCACCATTGAAATAAAGGAACTGTATGTGATACTGTGAACCATTGCACACGGTATCGTCATGTGGATCATATGTGATGTGACTTACTCTATCTACAAAACAACAACATTGCTCTATTTGCACAACGACAACATACTTAAAACATCATTGCACAACTTGTTGTATAATCGAACTAAACACCCATTACATAAGTAACTAAACACCAATTACATAGGTAACTAAACATCATTGCATATCTCGTTGCATAATTATTTAAAGTAGGGCACATTAAACTATGGATATTGAGATACTCATCCTTGTCGACGGAGGAGCACTTGTTGAAATACTGGTAGTCAAAGATTTTCATTGTCGGTGCTTCCCCAAGCTCGACCTCTTTCTCGCATGCCGCCGCAGCCGCGACCTCTCATTGGTGGTGCGTGCGACCTCTGTTGGAAACATGCCCTAGAGGCAATAATAAATTGGTTATTATTATATTTCCTTGTTCATGATCATTGTTTATTATCCATGCTAGAATTGTATTGATAGGAAACTCAGATACATGTGTGGATACATAGACAAACACCATGTCCCTAGTAAGCCTCTAGTTGACTAGCTCGTTGATCAACAGATGGTCACGGTTTCCTGACCATGAACATTGGATGTCGTTGATAACGGGATCACATCATTAGGAGAATGATGTGATGGACAAGACCCAATCCTAAGCCTAGCACAGATCATGTAGTTCGTATGCTAAAGCTTTTCTAAATGTCAAGTATCTTTTCCTTAGACCATGAGATTGTGCAACTCCCGGATACCGTAGGAATGCTTTGGGTGTACCAAACGTCACAACGTAACTGGGTGGCTATAAAGGTGCACTACAGGTATCTCCGAAAGTGTCTGTTGGGTTGGCACGAATCGAGACTGGGATTTGTCACTCCGTATGACGGAGAGGTATCTCTGGGCCCACTCGGTAGGACATCATCATAATGTGCACAATGTGATCAAGGAGTTGATCACGGGATGAAGTGTTACAAAACGAGTAAAGATACTTGCCGGTAACGAGATTGAACGAGGTATCGGTATACCGACGATCGAATCTCGGGCAAGTACCATGCCGATAGACAAAGGGAATTGTATACGGGATTGATTGAATCCTTGACATCGTGGTTCATCCGATGAGATCATCGTGGAACATGTGGGAGCCAACATGGGTATCCAGATCCCGCTGTTGGTTATTGGCCGGAGCGTTGTCTCGGTCATGTCTGCATGGTTCCCGAGCCCGTAGGGTCTACACACTTAAGGTTCGATGACGCTAGGGTTATAGGGAAAGTATGTACGCGGTTACCGAATGTTGTTCGGAGTCCCGGATGAGATCCCGGACGTCACGAGGAGTTCCGGAATGGTAAGGTAAATATTCATATATGAGAAGTCCCGTTTTGGTCACCGGAAAGGTTTCGGGCGCTATCGGTAGGGTACCGGGACCACCGGGTGGGGCCACCGGCCCCAGAAGGCTGCGTGGGCCAAGTGTGGGAGGGGACCAGCCCCAGGTGGGCTGGTGCGCCCCCCCCACCAGGGCCCAAGGCGCCTCCAAGAGGGGAGGGGGCAAACCCTAGGGCAGATGGGCCCTAGGGCCCAATCTGGTGCGCCCCCCTCTCCCTCTCCCCCTCTGGCCGCCACCCCTAGATGGGATCTAGGGTGGCCGCACCCCTAGGGGTGGGAAACCCTAAAGGAGGCGCAGCCCCTCCCTTCCCCCTATATATATGAGAGTTTTGGGGCTGCCCATAACACGGTTTTGACCTCTGTCGCTTGGCGCAGCGCTATCTCTCTCCCTCCCCGTCTCTCGCAGTGCTTGGCGAAGCCCTGCTGGAGTCCCGCGCTCCTCCACCACCACCATGCCGTCGTGCTGCTGTTGGATGGAGTCTTCCCTAACCTCTCCCTCTCTCCTTGCTGGATCAAGGCGTGGGAGACGTCATCGGGCTGCACGTGTGTTGAACGCGGAGGCGCCGTTGTTCGACGCTTAGATCGGAATCAACCGCGATCTGAATCGCAGCGAGTACGACTCCTTCATCCGCGTTCTTGCAACGCTTCCGCATCGCGATCTACAAGGGTATGTAGATGCACTCCCCTCTCCCTCGTTGCTAGATTACTCCATAGATAGATCTTGGTGATGCGTAGGAAAAAATTTGATTTTCTGCTACGATCCCCAACAGTGGCATCATGAGCTAGGTCTATGCGTAGTATCTTGCACGAGTAGAACACAAAGTAGTTGTGGGCGTGGATTTGTCAATTTACTTGCCGTTACTAGTCTTATCTTGATTCGGCGGCATCGTGGGATGAAGCGGCCCGGACCGACCTTACATGTACTCTTACGTGAGATAGGTTCCACCGATTGACATGCACTAGTTGCATAAGGTGGCTAGCGGGTGTTTGTCTCTCCCACTTTAGTCGGATCGGATTCGATGAAAAGGGTCCTTATGAAGGGTAAATAGAAACTGGCATATGACGTTGTGGTTTTGGCGTAGGTAAGAAACGTTCTTGCTAGAAACATATAGCAGCCACGTAAAAACTTGCAACAACAATTAGGGGACGTCTAACTTGTTCTTGCAGCATGTGCCGTGTGATGTGATATGGCCAAAAGGATGTGATGAATGATATATATGTGATGTATGAGTTGATCATGTTCTTGTAATAGGAATCACGACTTGCATGTCGATGAGAATGACAACCGGCAGGAGCCATAGGAGTTGTCTTATTTATTGCATGACCTGCGTGTCACTGAATAACACCATGTAATTACTTTACTTTATTGCTAAACGTTAGCCATAGTAGTAGAAGTAATGTTTAGCGAGACGACTTCATGAAGACACGATGATGGAGATCATGGTGTCATGCCGGTGACGATGATGATCATGGGGCCCCGAAGATGAAGATCAAAGGAGCAAGATGATATTGGCCATATCATGTCACTATTTGATTGCATGTGATGTTTATCATGTTTTACATCTTATTTGCTTAGAACGACGGTAGTGAATAAGATGATCTCTCACTAAAATTTCAAGAATTGTGTCCCCCCCTAACTGTGCACCGTTGCTAAGGTTCGTTGTTCCGAAGCACCACGTGATGATCGGGTGTGATAGCTTCTAACATTCGCATACAACGGGTGTAAGCCAGATTTACACACGCGATACACTTAGGGTTCACTTGACGAGCCTAGCATGTACAGACATGGCCTCAGAACACGGAAGACCGAAAGGTCGAACATGAGTCGTATAGAAGATACGATCAACATGAAGATGTTCACCGTTGATGACTAGTCCGTCTCACGTGATGATCGGACACGGCCTAGTCGATTCGGATCATGTATCACTTAGATGACTAGAGAGATGTCTATCTGAGTGGGAGTTCATTAGATGAACCTAATTGTCATGAACAATAGTCTAAGTTATCTTTGCAAATTATGTTGTAGACCAATAACTGCGTTGTAGCTCCCTGTTTAATACGATCCTAGAGAAAGACTAAGTTGAAAGATATTGTAAGCAATGATGCGGACTGGGTCCGTAGTCCGAGGAGTGTCCTCACTGCTGCATAGAAAGCTTACGTCTTTGATGCACCGCTCGATGTGCAAACCCCTACAACGTCGTCTGTGGATGTTGTGAACACCTGACAGACGCGTCCTGATGACTACTTGATAGTTTAGTGCACCATACTTTACGGCTTAGAATCGGGATTCCAATGACGTTTTGAACGCCATAGAACATATGAGATGTTCTAAGAGCTGAAATTGGAATTTTAGGCTCATGCCCGTGTTGAGAGGTATGAGACCTCTGACAAGTTCTTTTGCCAAAAAGATGGAGAAGAATAGCTCAACTAGTGAGCATGTGCTCAGAATGTCTGGGTGCTAAAATCACTTGAATCAAGTGGGAGTTAATCTTCCAGATGAAATAGTGGTTGACGGAATTCTCTAGACACTATCACCAAGCTACTAGAACTTCGTGATGAACTATGACATGCAAAGGATGGAGATGATCCCGAAGCTATTAGCGGTGCTTAAGACTGCAAAAGTAGAAATCAAGAAGGAGCATCAAGTGTTGATGGTTTATCAAGACCACTGGTTTCAAAAGGGGCAAGGGCTAGAAGGGAAACTTCATGAATGGCAAACCAGTTGTCGCTCTGATGAAGGAACCCATGGTTGAACCCAAACCTCGAGACTAAGTGCTTCTATTCTAAGGGAAACGGTCACATGGTAGCGGAACTACCCCAAATACATGGTAGATAAGAAAGCTGACAACTTCAACAAAGTATATTTGATACACGTGTTATTGATGTGTACCTTACTAGTACTCCTTGTAGTATCTGGGTATTGGATACCGGTTTAGTTGCTATTATTAGTGACTTGAAGCAAAAGCTACGGACTGAACGGAGACTAGCTAAGGGCGAGGTGACGATGTGTGTTGGTAGTGTTCCCAAGGTTGATAAGATCACCATCGCACGCTCCCTCTACCTTCGGGATTAGTGTTGAACCTAGATAAATGTTATCAGGTGTCTACGTTGAGCATGAATATGATTAGACCATGTTCATTGCAATACGGTTATTCATTTAAGTTAGAGAATAATGGTTATTCTGTTTTACATGAATAATACCTTTATGGTCATGCACCCAATGGTTTGTTGAATCTCGATCATAGTAATACACATGATAATAATATTAACGCCAAAAGATGTAGAGTTAATAATGATAGTACCACTTTCTTGTGGCACTGCCGCTTAGGTCATTTTGGCATAAAATGCATGAAGAAACTCCATGCTGATGGATGTTTGGAGTCACTTGATTTTGAATCGCTTGACACATGCGAGCCATGACTCATGGGCAGGATGACAAAGATCCCGTTTTCAGGTACAATGAAACGGGAAAGTGACTTGTTGGAAATCATACATGCTGATGTGTGTGATCCAATGAGAATTAAGGCGTGTGGTGGATATCGTTATTTTCTCATCTTCACCGACGATTTGAGTAGATATGGGTATATTTACTTAATGAAGCAAAAGTCTGAAACGTTTGAAAAGTTCAAGCAATTTCAGAGTGAAGTTAAGAATCATCATAACAAGAAGATCATGTTCCTACGATCTGATCAAAGGGGAGATTTTCTGAATTATGAGTTTGGCAATCACTTAAGACATTGTGGAATTGTTTCGCAGTTGAAGCCACCTGGAACACCATAGCGTAATGGTGTGTCCGGACGTCGTAATCGAACCTTATGAGATATGGTGCGATCTATGATGTCTCTTACCGATCTACTGCTATTATTTTGAGGTTATGCATTAGAGACATATGCATTCACTATAGATAGGGCACCATTTAAGTCCGTTGAGGCGACGCCGTATGGTTTGGCAAGAAACCAAAGTTGTCGTTTTCTTAATGTTTGGGGCTGCGATGCTTATGGCTTCAGCCGGAAAAAGCTCGAACCCAAAGCGGACAAATACATCTTCATAGGATACCCAAAGGTAACAGTTGGGTATACCTTCTATCTCAGATCCAAGGGCAAACATGTTTGTCGCTAAGAACGGGTCCTTTCTCGAGAAGGAGTTTCTCTCGAAAGATTTGAGTGGGAGGAAGATAGAACTTGATGAGGTTGTCAAACCCTCACTTCAACCGGAGAGTAGTGCAACACAGAAAGATGTTTCTGTGGAACCTACGACTGTTGAAGAGGAAACTAATGATAGTGATCATGAAGCTTCGGATCAAGTTGCTATCAAACCTCGTAGGTCGACAAGGATATGTACTACTCCTGAGTGGTACGGTGATCCTGTCTTAGAGGTCATGTTGTTGGACAACAATGAACCTACGAACTATGGAGAAGCGATGGTGGGCCCATATTCCGACAAATGGTTAGAAGCCGAGAAATCCGAGATAGGATCCATGTATCAAAACAAAGTATGGACTTTGGTGGACTTGCCCAATGATCGGCAAGCCATTGATATAAATGGATCTTTAAGAAGAAGACGGACGTGGACGGTAATGTCACCGTCTATGAAGCTCGACTTGTGGCAAAGAGTTTTTCACAAGTTCAAGGAGTTGACTACGATGAGATTTTCTCACCCGTAGCGATGCTTAAGTCCGTCGGAATCAAGTTAGCATTAGTTGCATTTATGAAATCTAGCAGATGGATGTCAAAACAAGTTTCCTTACCAGTTTTCGTAAGGAAAGGTTGTATGTGATACAATCAGAAAGGTTTTGTCGATCCTAAGTATGCTAAAAGGTATGCTAGCTCCAGCGATCCTTCCATGGACTAGAGCAAGCATCTCGGAGTCAGAATATATGCTTTGATGGAGTGATCAAAGTTTTTGGGTTTATACTAAGTTTGTTAGAAACTTGTATTTACAATAAAGTGAGTGGGAGCACTGCAACATTTCTGATAAGTATATGTGAATGACATATTGTTGATCCGAAATGATGTAGAATTTCTGCAAAGCGTAAAGGGTTGTTTGAAAGGAATTTTTCAAAGGAAGACCTGGATAAAGTTGCTTACATAATTGGGCATCAAGATCTATAGAGATAGATCAAGACGCCTAATGATATTTTCAAAAGGAACACACACCTTTAACATGATTTTGAAGGAGTTCAAAATAGATCAGTCAAAGAAGGAGTTCTTACCTGAGTTGTAAGGTGTGAAGTTGAGTAGGACTCAAAGCTTGACCGCGGCAGAAGGAAGAGGAAGGACGAAGGTCGTCCCCTATGCTTTTGTCATAGGCTCTATACGGTATGCCATGCTGAGTACCGCACCTGATGTGTGCCTTGCCACATGTCTGGCAAGAGGGTACAAAGGTGATCCAGGGGTGGATCACTAGAGTGTGGTCAAAATTATCCTTAGAGGAATAAGGAAATGTTTCTCGGTTATGGAGGTGATAAAGAGTTCGACGTAAAGAAGTTACGTTGATGCAAGCTTAACACCTATCCGGATAACTCTAAGTAGAGATACCGGATACGTATAATGGAGCAATAGTTTGGAATAGCTCCAAGTGGAACGTGGTAGCAGCATCTACGATATGACATAAAGTTTTGCGAAGTACATAGGGATCTGAATGTTGCAGACCCATTGAGCATTACAATAAGTTTTGTGAGTGGATTAAACCTCTTTTTCTTCAAATCCCTTTGACTGAGGCTATTAAGTTACCTCCTTATTCAAAATATATGAAAGATATTGTTACTAATAAAAGAAAAGTTCCTAATGAAGCAATATCTACTATGCTTGCTAACTACTCTTTCAGAGGCAAGATTCCTGAGAAGCTCGGTGATCCAGGTATACCCACCATTCCTTGCTCCATAAAGAATAATTATGTCAAAACTGCTTTATGTGATCTTGGAGCAGGAGTGAGTGTTATGCCTCTCTCTCTTTACGAGAGGCTTTGTTTAGAGAAACTAATTCCTAGATATATCTCCCTTCAGATGGCTGACAAGTCAACCGCCGTTCCGATAGGTATTTGTGAGGATGTTCCAGTAGAAGTTGCTAATTGTTTGATTCTTACTGATTTTGTTGTGCTTGACATGCCCGAGGATGGGAGCATGTCCATTATTCTTGGTAGACCTTTTCTTAACACCGCAGGTGCTGTTATTGATTGCAATAAAGGGAAGGTCACCTTCAATGTGAATGATAAAGAACACACGGTATATTTTCCAAAGAAGACCGACAGGAGGCATGGCCTCAACTCTATAGAGAATATCGACACCGTGAAGATTGGAGAATGGGACTGTCCACTACATGTGCCTCACAAATACAAAACTATCATGGTGGGGACAATGTCCATCAAAGTAAAGGTTCAGTGATTACTTCGTAAGAGGTGAGACTTTTTGCTCTATATATCGCCTGTTTGTTGGTAAGACTTGATCAACCTTACTAGTAAACATGTTTTATATAGATAAAAAGTTGAGCTTGTTATGTTTTCATTTGTTTTTAGTTTTTGTTCTACTTGCTGTACCAAGTATCTATGTTTTGAAGCTTCACAACACTACTCACTGCTTCAAGTTTTCAGAGAGTTTCGCAGCTTTTTGAACTTCGAAAAAATTTCAACAGTGAAGTTTTCAGAAAAATTCCAGAAAAATAAAAATAAAAATTTCCACGTCGGGAGTGACCTAGAGGGACCTGGGGCCAGCCAGGGGGACCCACCAGTGGCCCAGGCGGCCAGCTGGCGCGCCCTGCCCCCTGGCCGCGCCCACAGGGCGCCTGGGGCCCACAGGACCCCCTTCCAGGTATGTCTTCTTCCTCCCTCTCTCTTTTTCTCCAAAAACGCGAGTTCTGCACTTGTTCTTGTGTTCTTGCTATTCTTGGAGGCGATTCTTCGATCTCTCTCTACAGCCCACCATTTGAGCTGAGATTTTGAGCAAATACTCCCTGGTATGTGACTCCTCCACCCCTCCAATTAGATTTTTGATTGGTGGCTTCATTTGTGAGTATTTAGTAGTTCTTGGTGCTGTATAAATGAGCTTGCATGCATGTGTAGAAAGTTATTATCCAAGTTTTGATGCAAGTTTATGCCTTGGGCAAGTGAGTTGAGTAGTTTGCCTTAACTCACCTTGTTTTAATCCTTGTTTTTGTAAATTGCCAAAAATTTCGGAAATGAGTTTGTTAGGAAGGGCAAAAGGGTGGCTTGAGAAGAGGAGGCCCGCACACTCCGATCGAGTTACTAGAGCCGCAGCTTCACCCTCGACTGCTAGGGTCTGACACGGCTCGTCACGTGCCGTGTTACTCAGTATCAAAAACTCACCTCCAGTTTCATTAACAGTTTCCGATATAATCCTGATTCAGGTGTGCCAAACGTTGGGAGGACGGCTAGGATGGCCACTCAGCCCTCCGAGCTGAAAACCGTCATCAACTCTCTCTGCAGCATGGGTACGAGGGATATTCATCGGTCGAAGATCTCCAGCATCTTATTTCCTCACCTCAGGTATTTTGCATATTATGTTGCTAGAGGGGTGCTAGCTCGTGACAACACGAGCAACATTTCTGCTCCGGATATTGTTATCCTGGCAGCAGCCCTCTCAGGGAGGTCTGATTATAATCTGGGTGCCTTAATTGCTCGACGCCTTGCTATGAACGGTAACAAGGGAGACTTATATGGTGGCGTTTATGCCACACTTATCTTAGAACATCTTGGAGGCACCCCACACCCTGATGATAATCCTTTTACTTATTTAAGCTTTGATCTTGCTGCTATGAATAGGCATAAGTTTGTTACCATGGCTTTTGAGCTGGATAATCTTGTTTATATCTTGCGTTTCGGAACTGCCGCGGAACGCGAGATCCGTCTACCTGCACCTCTTTTGTTTGATTTTTCTCGCAGGAACGGATGGTCCTTTGATGTTGTCCAGTTCGATGAGTTCATGGCCCAGTATCAGTTTCATAACCCCATGGAGGGGGTTGTGCCCGACGAGGAGGAGCACGGTGAGTTACCACATTTTCAGGAAGAAACCGCCACCGAGTTTGGTGAAGGGTCTTCCTCTGCTTGGCGTACAGACCCTTCCTCGTGGGAGACTCCGAGGAGTTCGGTGTACGCGCCGGCATCCTTCTACGACCCTTGGACACCACTGTTCCCCCGGAGCAGGAGGCTCCTGGGGGCAGTAGCTGCTACCAACTTGGGCCAAAAGCCTAAGCTTGGGGGAGTACGTGCCCCTCTCACTTTTCCATTGTATTATCCGTTTTATTCGCTTTGATCTTTTCGAAGTTTTTGCCCGTTCTTCTTTATTTCTCTCTTTGCAAAAACAACAAAAAGATTTTCTCTTTCTTTTGCTTTCGTTCAACCTTTGAAATAATCCAAAAAAAGATTTCCTTTTCTCTTTAGTTTGCTTTGCTTCAGAGTTCAGCTCGAGTCCGTGATGGCATTTAATTATATTTCCTACGTTCGATCGTGCAAGTGACGAGGCAATAATGACGAAGATCGACGGAAGGGAAGCAACAAGGAAGACCGGTATGAACTCTTCTTGTTTCTACTTTTATACATATGCCTGTACTTATGATCTAGAGACCAGCTTGTAGTGACATAGTGCTATGTTTACAATGCTCTTCCAGTAGTTCATGCTTTCCTTGTGGCTAGTCTCGAATAGCTAGAGTATATAATGTGTTATTGAAATGATTTACATGCATTGCACTGTTCATAGTCTGGTATACTAAGGTGGTATTTCCCTTTAGAGAATTTTTGGATTGACTTGGCACATGTTTACACATGTTTAAGACTAAAAAGTCTGCTCTGCCTTGATGATCTTTGAGTTTCAGAATAGTTATATCACTTTCATGCCCGATTCAATGTTGCTTTGTCGCTCTGCATGATTATGACCGTTATTGCTCTCTAGTTGGTCGCTTCCCAGTCTTTTGCTAACCTCCACCTGTACTAAGCGGACTGACTGCTTGTGCATCCAAAATCCTTAAAACCTGTTATGCCATATGAGTCCACCATACCTTCCTATACATGGTATTTACCTGCCAT
>LR738709.1:501360653-501604697 GCA_902687465.1 Secale cereale | reverse complement strand
AAATTAATCAAAAGCATTTCTCTTTTTGTGCCTCTGTTTTAGCTCATGAGGAAGTAGTAGTTAATTCATGATCTTTTTAAGTTGGACAAGTTTCACCCCGGGATTGCATGTCTAATGTGCAAACCCATAATTCGAGAAGGAACTGGCATAGAGTGCGCCCGGCTCAAAAAGATAATACAACAAACAAACCCTCCTTCACGCTTTGTTCATGAGAAATCAGAAAACTTTGGCAGTGATAAACAAAGGAGATTAAGAGGATGTGATCGTCCTCATGCGGGAGCCGTTCCTCGAAACTTGTCCAGCTCAAGAAGTGATTGAGTTATCTGCTAGCATTCGTTGACGAAATATGCATATTCTAAAAATAATTATTACCTCTGTTTTTAAAACCAAGAGCTCTGGTACATGTTTAGTTTTTGTTTCCGACCACGGGTTTTCAACCTTGCCAACAAAAGCCACGGTTCGAGAGTCTCCACCTTCTTTAAAGCACCAACTAGGAGGGCATTCTTGTCATTCTGAGTGTAATGTGCATTGTCCCAAAGTATTACATTGTCTTCTGCATGCTTGTGATATGATTTATTCTGAAATTCTTAGTTCTAGTCTCCTTTAAAACTCTAGAGGAGTTTCTGCATTTATGTTTTGCTTCACTCATGGAGGCTAGCGAGATACCACCCTAGTATGCTCAAGCTATGTGCAATGTAATCTTGTCTTGATTTATATTATTTACTTTTGGGTATTTGTGATTGGTCACTTGAAAGAAGGATTGCTCCGTGCATTGTCCTCATAGTACTGTTTCAATATTTGCTAGACTCTTTTCGTAGTACATGCTTATATACATCTAATGAAGCAAAAGAGTTTGTCAAAGTTTCCTTTGTCGCGTGCAGTTCGTTGAACTGAATTGCTTGAGGACAAGCAATATGCTAAGCTTGGGGGAGTTGATACGTCTCAAACGTATCTACTTTTCCAAACACTTTTGATATTGTTTTGACCTCATTCTTGCATGATTTGAACTAAACTAACCCGGACTGACGCTGTTTTCAGCAGAGCTGCCTGTATGGTTTTATTGTGTGCAGGAAAACGGATTTTTAGGTATCTCAGAAAAATCCACGAAAAATCACAGAAAATCCACGCACCCGAAGGAACCAGGAGCCAGAGGAGGGACCAGAGGGGGGCCAGGGGGGGCCCAGGTGCCCTGGTGGCGTGGCCCAGCCCCTGGCCGCGCCGGGGGGTCGCCTGGGTGGCCCCCACCTCCCCTGGTACCCTACTTCGACTCGTATTTTAGCTCATGACGGAGAAACCCCAGATCAGAAGTTCTTTTCGCAGTTTTCGTCGCGGAGCCGCCGCCACCCTATGTTCTTCTTCGGGAGGGCTAATCTGGAGGCTGATTTGGCCTCCGGAGTGGGGAGATCGTCGCCATCGTCATCACCATCACCACTTCATCATCCCTCCATGACTTCTCCTTCCATGTGTGAGTAATCCCCTGCTGTAGGCGAAGGGGATGGTAGGGATTGGATGAGTTAGATCATGTAATAGTTTGTCAGATCGTTGGGGGCATGTTGCCTATCATCTACTATGGTGTTTATCATCTTTGCTTCAACTTGTTATGCTTAATGCTTGACACTTAGGGCCCGAGTGCCATGATTTCAGATCTGAACCATATGTGTTTGCATGAATATATTTGTGTTCCTGATCCTATCAATGAGTTGTTTGCACCTATTACGGTTCGGAACCGGCGATCCCAAAAGTGACAGCTTGGGACACCAAAGGGGATGGTCCGTAGTTTGAGGATTACATGTATCCATTGAGTTCATTGCTTTGTTCCGGTGCTCTTTGACAGGAGCACCTTAATCTCCATAAGTTCCTTTTGGCCCCGTTCGTAGCGGGATGGTAGGACAAAAGATGTTGTGCAAGTTCTTATTGCAAGCACGTACAACTACCTACGGGATACATGCCTAATGTTTGATATTTGCCTAGATGATCATTACTTTTCCGTGTGCCGTGCCCCAAGTTAGAAACATGATATATCTCGTCCATGCAGCGCCCAACCATCCATCTCCCTAGCCTACAGTGTTTTAAATCCTGCTTGTCACTAGTTACTACTTTTGCCTTTTACTCCTGCTATTTACTTTTGCTGTTTACTTTTACTATCACCATCATCACTATCATATCACTGTTACCACTTATCTTTTGTTGCAAGTAAGTATATTTCAGGTGCGGTTGAATTGACAACTCAACTGTCAAAGCTTATAAATACTCTTTGGCTCCCCGTGTGTCGAATCAATAAATTGGGTTATTCTTACCCGCGAAGACTATCTCGATCCCTTACGGTTGAGGGCTATCACTTGCCGGTAACGAGATTGAACGAGGTATCGGTATACCGACGATCGAATCTCGGGCAAGTACCATGCCGATAGACAAAGGGAATTGTATACGGGATTGATTGAATCCTTGACATCGTGGTTCATCCGATGAGATCATCGTGGAACATGTGGGAGCCAACATGGGTATCCAGATCCCGCTGTTGGTTATTGGCCGGAGAGTTGTCTCGGTCATGTCTGCATGGTTCCCGAGCCCGTAGGGTCTACACACTTAAGGTTCGATGACGCTAGGGTTATAGGGAAAGTATGTACGTGGTTACCGAATGTTGTTCAGAGTCCCAGATGAGATCCCGGACGTCACGAGGAGTTCCGGAATGGTCCGGAGGTAAATATTCATATATGGGAAGTCCCGTTTTGGTCACCGGAAAGGTTTCGGGCGCTATCGGTAGGGTACCGGGACCATCGGGAGGGTCCCGGGGGTCCACCGGGTGGGGCCACCGGCCCCCTCTCCCTCTCCCCCTCTGGCAGCCACCCCTAGATGGGATCTAGGGTGGCCACACCCCTAGGGGTGGGAAACCCTAAAGGGGGCGCAGCCCCTCCCTTCCCCCTATATATATGAGAGTTTTGGGGCTGCCCATAACACGGTTTTGACCTCTGTCGCTTGGCGCAGCCCTATCTCTCTCCCTCCCCGTCTCTCGCGGTGCTTGGCGAAGCCCTGTTGGAGTCCCGCGCTCCTCCACCACCACCACGCCGTTGTGCTGCTGTTGGATGGAGTCTTCCCTAACCTCTCCCTCTCTCCTTGCTGGATCAAGGCGTGGGAGACGTCATCGGGCTGCACGTGTGTTGAACGCGGAGGCGCCGTTGTTCGGCGCTTAGATCGGAATCAACCGTGATCTGAATCACAGCGAGTAGGACTCCTTCATCCGCGTTCTTGCAACGCTTCCGCATCGCGATCTACAAGGGTATGTAGATGCACTCCCCTCTCCCTCGTTGCTAGATTACTCCATAGATAGATCTTGGTGATGCGTAGGAAAATTTTTGATTTTCTGCTACGATCCCCAACAACCTCATTGGTGTGTGCGATAGTGGCTGTGACATTATCCGCGCGTGTCACTAGGGCATCTGCGTCGCATTCAGCCGCGTGAACGGCACCATCCACGTGTGCGGGCGTGATTTGACTTTGAGAGGCCATGGTTCATTTGGAGAACAGTGGAGGCGGGCGGGGAAGTGGATTTGGAGGCATCAAGAAGGAAAAAAAGGGGGCACACGATTGGAGTATAGGTGGGTGTGAAGGGATATTTATTTTGACTACGGGTGTCAATTGCAAATAGACTTTGCAAAATAGCTGTGTGTGATAAACCGTGATAATGCACACGATTGCATGGTGGGAAATATGTGCTCTGCTATGAAGTACGTGTGGAAATATGCCCTAGAGGCGATAATAAAGTTGTTATTATTATATCATCTTAATCGTGATAAAGGGTTATTATTCATGCTATAATTGTATTGATCGGAAACTTTAATACATGTGTGAATAGATAAACAAATACCAAGTCCCTAGTAAGCCTCGACTAGACTAGCTCGTTGATCAAAAGATGGTTAAGGTTTCCTGACCATAGATATGAGTTGTCATTTCATAACAAGATCACATCATTAGGAGAATGATGTGATGGACAAGACCCATCCGTTAGCATAGCATATGATCGTTCAGTTTATTGCTACTGCTTTGTAAATGTCAAATACATGTTCATTCGACCATGAGATCATGCAACTCCCGGATTCCAAAGGAATTACTTGTGTGTATCAAACGTCACTTTGTAATTGGGTGAGCATAAAGGTGATCTACAGGTATCTCCGAAGGTGTCTGTTGAGTTGGCGTGAATCGAGATTCAGATTCGTCACTTCGTATGATGGAGAGGTATCTCTGGGCAGCATCACAAGAAGCCTGTAAGCAAAGTGACTAAGGAGTTAGTTACAAGATGATGTATTAGGAATGAGTAAAGAGACTTGCCGGTAACGAGATTGAACTAGGTATTGAGATACCGACAATCGAATCTCGGGCAAGTAACATCCGACGGATAAAGAGAACTGCATGTGTTGTCATAAAGGTCTGATTAATAAAGATCTTCGTAGAATATGTGTAATGCCCAGGATGGGACTATATCTCCTACGTGTCGAGGCACGACTTAAAGATATAAGCCCATTCTGGAATGATCGCAAGTTTGGTACTTTTGCACATCTCATGTAAAAATAGGGATGAAAGCGGAAAAGATAGTTGGCTTACACTCGCCACGTCACACAATTCATTACATAGCCAAACATCATTCAAAACATCACAACCCGTCTACGGGTGAAGATCCAAAAGAAAGATACCAAACATACATTAAACCACAAGTCTGAATCGCCCCTAGTAGAAACCTCTACTGATCGTCGGGATAGTGCACATAGTAACGGCTACGGTCCTCGTCGTACTCCCAGTACAGCTCGGTGCCATCACTTGAATAGATCGCCTAAGTACCTGCATCTGGTGTGGTGTAGAGTCTGTGAGCCACAGAGGACTCAGCAATCCCGTTCCCGGGTAACACAACTATCCAAGCCTTGGGTGTGGAACAAGGCTGAAGAAAGAATAAGAGGTTGCAGCAGCACTAGCACTAACTTACGTAAAAGAGAGCGAGAAGAGAAGTGCCTCGGACGAGAGATGATCACAAAGTGATCCTAACTAAGCAAGTCAAACATAACCCCACCGTGTTCACTTTCCGAACCCCTTTTGGAAAATGACCGTCACGGTACTCACGCTGGTAGTGTATTCTGAACATGGTGTCAAGTTTTCTACAACCGGATATTAACAAATTCCCATCTGCCACATAACCGCGGGCACGGCTTTCGAAAGTTCATAACCCTGCAGGGGTGTTCCAACTTGGCCCATGACAAGCCCACGATCCGCGGAGTCGCAACTCCAAGGTGGGAAGGCCCGAGTATCCTCGGAATCCCGTGCTCAAGATACTCCGACTAAGGTAAGGCTAATCCAGCAAATCCTCCCGGCATGCCGACACCCTGGTAGTAGCCGCGCGTATCTCGTCTCAGGCCACGACCGGATAAGTCATCCTACGGGTTTTTACCAGACCTCGAGTTTCCTTGAGGTGGCCCCGCAGTCTGCTCATTTCGGACCAACGCTCATGTGGAGCACTGGCCCGGGGTTGTTGATTAAGAAGAGGGTTAATTACTCCCTATGCAAGTTTTTAGTTAGTAGGCAAATAGTACCAATGTTGGGACTTGCTGGAAAAGACTTAGCGCTAAGCGGTTTATCGAGGGGGTCCCATAACCCCAACCGTGTGAGGAACACAAAATCAAGGAACATAACACCGGTTTATACGGTTCCTAGGGCGGCATGAGTGAACAAATCACCAAGCAAAAGGCTTAGCCTTCCACCCATTACCAATATATAGATGATTTCATTTAAGATTTAATATAGTGTGATATCCCAACAAGATTCAACAAGAAGCAAGACTCTTCAAATCTTCTCCTGCAACTAGCAATGCTATAAGAGGGGCTGAGCGAAGCTTACTTAGTCAATCAAAGGTTTGCATAGGTAGGGTGGTTAGACAGATTCATGGTTACAATAGGAGGCTGACAGGAAAACATGGGCATCGAGGCAAAAACTATAGAGCGAGACTTCTAGCAATAAGCAAAGATAGTAATGATATCCGGGTCAGGTCATCTTGCCTGAAGAGTCGTCGATGGGATCGTAAGCGGGCTCCTCGTTCTCAACCTCGGTAGTAACCTCGTTCTCGTACTCGGTCTCGGCTTCCGGCTCTACTCAACACAAAACACACGAGGCACGGAATCAACAAGATGCAATGCGCAAACCACAGGATGCATGACTGATGCACCAAGGAAGCACTACAGATGCACTAAGGATGCACAAAAAGTCAACATAGGAAGCACAGAGATACTGCACAAAGAACATGACAACGTGCATCAAGCAAGATACTTCAAAACATGTTAACAAGAGGATATTATGAATCCACATGCAAAATCACACAAGTTTCATATAGGACTTGCTCAAAACGGAGCAACGGGCTAAAAGATACACCCGAAACAATAAACATGCAAAAGCTGAAACTAACAACCACATAGCAACTTCAGAGCAAGAAATATATAGGCTACAGCACTCAAACATCATGACAAGAAGCATGGACATAAAGTAGACATATCCTACAGCAAACAATTCCAATGGAGCATCACCATAGGAGGCATGGATCAATAGCAACAAGCTATAACATTTTGAACATGACAACAAAATCCTCACAACAGTAATTTATAGCAACTTGGGAGCAAGAGTTAAATATGCTACAGCCACCCAAATGAGCATGTGAGAGCATGAATGGATAGCCAACAACATATACAACAAGGAATCATCTATAGTCACCCCAAAACTAGCATGGATTTTCCTAGAACAACAAGCAAACATGGCATCTGGAAATTACAGATTCCAGACTTAGTGAAATTTCACTAAGTGTTAAAATAGCAGTAATATCATGGCATGTTTGTGAGCAAGTTTAAGTCACCTCAAAGCATAACATGGCAAGTGGTTTGCACCACAGCAAAGTACACATGATGGGGAATCCAAAACATCTAAGCATGCATCAAGGGGACAACCACATCAATAGCAACGAGCTCCTCAACTAGGCATCTCGTAACAAGTTTAACAACATAACAGCCACACGCACTTTTGCAAAGGAGATAAACATGGCAAGATGAAATCTATCATGCAAGATAAAGCAACCAACATGTAGAGCATTTCATGATGAACATGTGGACATATCATTTGCTTCATTTGGATAAACATGCAACAAGTTATCACATTGCAAACATGGCATGAAAACAACTAATAGCAGCAGATTATAACAAGTAGCACTCTTCTCATGAAGATTAAGACATCTAGATGACCTCAAACATGCATGGCACAATGGAACAAAACATAGTACATGTCACCACGATCATTTTGACATATCAATTGCACAAAACGGATAAGCACAGCAAAAGTTATCCACCTCACAAATATGCATCAGAAACTGAAAAACTGGGGACTTAGGGAAAAAACGAGGGTCAACCTTGCATGTCGGATCTGCGGTCAACAGTGGTCAACGGGCACGGAGAAGCGGGTCGGGGCGGACCGGGTCCGCGGGCTGCCGGGTCGGCCCGTTAGGTCTCCCAGCGGGGGATCCCCGATCTGGATCGAGCACTGGCTCAGGGGCTTCGATCCCCTTCGATGCGCGGCGACGGCTGACTTCGCTGCCCGGCGAGGAGCACGACGGGAAGGACGCCGGCGGGAGGACGAGGTCCGACGGCGGGGCAGCCTCGCTGGCGAGGGGCGGGGCCGGTGCGGCGGCGGCCTGCGGCCTGGCCGAGGTGGAGGAGCGGCGGCGGCGAGATGGAGGAGCGGCGGCGGTGCTCCGGCATGGATCTGAGGCGGCGGCGGTGAGCTCCTGGCCGGCGGCGCTCCGGCCGGCGAGAGGAAGCTCCGGCGGCGGCGGTCTCGAGCTGGAGGAAGAAGACGCGGGGCGGCTCGGGCGCGGGGACTCGGAAGCACGGCGCGGCGACGTCGGAAGCACGGCGCGGCGACGTCGGAAGCACGGGTGCGGCGAGGTTGGAAGCACCGAGCGGCAACGGTGGAAGCACGGCTCGGTATAGGTGGAAGCACGGCGCGGCAGAGGAGGAAACCCTAGGGTTTTGGACGCAAAAATTGGAGGGGGTGGATGTTTATATAGGCACAAGGAGCTAGGGTTGTCCAAATGAGGAGAGGTTTTCGGCCACGAGATCACAATTGAACGGCCTAGATGAAGGGAAGGGTTTGAGTTGGGTTGGTGGGCTGTTGGAGGGGTGTCTTGGGCCTCAAAGAGGAGGTACTTTTAACCCACGAGGATAACTGTTGGAGTATCAAACAAACTCCAAACGCGACAAAACTTGACAGGCGGGTTACACATAGCAAAACAACATCGCACGACAAGTCTCACGCCAAACCGGAAACGTTACACGGCCAAACACAAAAGAAGGACTCCGGGAAGCCACGGACACGTGTTAGAGCATCGGAACTCGAAACGGACAACGGGAAGAAACGAGTGGGACCGGATGCAAACGACAACACAAATGCAATGCAATGCACATGACAACACGACATGGATGAATGCACACACACACACACACACGACAAAACGACGAAAACCCGAAAAGACGAAGAACCCGGAATGGAACTAATGAAACCAAAGATATATATAGCCAAAAAGGGAAAGTATAACATCCGGGGCATTACAAACTCTCCTCTACTATGAAAAGATCTCGTCCCGAGATCTAGGACTTGAAGAAGGAAGGGTACTCGGAACGAAGGTGATCTTCTCGTTCCCACGTAGCTTCTCGGTCGATATGGTGTGACCACTTGACTTTCAAGAATTTGATTGACTTGTTGCGGGTCTTGCGCTCGGTTTCTTCGAGAATAGCAACGGGATGCTCTCGGTAAGACAAGTCTTGTTGAAGATCAATCTCCTCAAATGAAATGGTGCGTTCAGGTGTCTTGAAGCACTTGCGGAGTTGAGACACATGAAACACATCATGAACATTGGCGAAGTTGGAAGGGAGCTCAAGTTGATAGGCTAGATCGCCTCTTTTGCCAAGGATCTTGAAAGGGCCCACGTATCTAGGAGCAAGCTTTCCTTTGATACCGAATCTTTGGGTGCCTTTCATAGGAGAAACACGGAGATAGACATGATCCCCAATGTTGAAAGCCAAATCACGATGCTTGCCGTCATAGTAGCTCTTCTGACGCGACTGAGCAGCCTTGAGATTCTCACGTATGACTTTGCACATTTCTTCGGCTTCTGAGATCAAGTCATTGCCAAGAAGTTGATGTTCACCAGTCTCGGACCAGTTGAGAGGGGTACGACACTTTCTGCCATAGAGGATTTCAAACGGAGCTTTGCCGGCACTTGCTTGGAAGCTGTTGTTGTAAGAGAACACGGCAAATGGAAGGCAATATTCCCATTTCATGCCAAAAGAGATGACACAGCCTCTGAGCATGTCTTCTAGAATCTGATTCACTCTCTTGACTAGACCACTAGTCTGAGGGTGAAATGCAGTGCTGAAACGGATCTAGTGCCCATGGCAGACTGAAAGGAGTCCCAGAACTTGGAAGTGAACAAACTTCCACGGTCTAAGGAGATAACTTGAGGAATGCCATGTAAGGACACAATTCTGGAAGTGTACAATTCTGCCAGTTGAGCTGCATTGATGGATTCTTTGACTGGAAGGAAGTGAGCGACTTTGGTAAGCTTGTCAATCACCACAAAGATAGAATCATTTCCTCTCTTGGACTTAGGAAAGCCAGCGACGAAATCCATTTCAATGTGGTCGAATTTCCACTCGGGAATAGGAAAAGGTTGGAGAAGACCGGCTGGACGTTGATGCTCTGCCTTCACTCTTCTGCAGACATCACATTCATTCACGAATTGGGCAATCTCCCTTTTCATGCAAGTCCACCAGTAAGATTGTTTGAGGTCTTGGTACATCTTGGAACTGCCAGGATGAATCGAAAGGAGGGAATCATGTGCTTCGTCCATTACGAGCTTCCTGAGATCACCTTTGGGAACCACAAGTCTGTCCTCAAAGAATAAGGTATCTCAACGCGATAGCACTTGTATTTGGGAGTACCCTTTGCAATACCATGTTTCACTTTCTGCACCATAGCATCACTGAGCTGGGCCTCACGGATCTGATCTTCCAAGGTAGGAGCAACTTGAATATTTGCAAGAAAGCCTTGCGGAACAACTTGGAGGTTGAGCTTCCTGAATGCTTCACAAAGCTCAGGCTGAAACGGCTTGATAAGGAGACTGTTGCAATATGCCTTTCTGCTCAAAGCATCTGCAATGACATTTTCCTTGCCAGGTGTGTATTCGATGCTTGGATCATACTCTTGGATCATCTCGACCCAACGAGTCTGGCGGAGGTTCAGGTTCGGCTGTGTGAAGATGTACTTTAAGCTCTTGTGATCGGTGAAGATGTCGACTTTTCTGCCCAACAGAAGGTGTCTCCACATAATCAAAGCATGTACCACAGCTGCTAGTTCGAGATCATGAGTGGGGTAGTTCTTCTCACTCGGCTTCAGTTGACGAGAAGTGTATGCCACAATTTTCTTGTCCTGCATTAGCACACCACCAAGTCCTTGAAGAGAAGCATCACAGAATACTTCGTAGGGCTTGGACTCATCTGGAGGAGTAAGAACTGGAGCAGAGATGAGCTTTTCTTTGAGAGTTTTGAAAGCCACATCACAATCTGGAGACCAGTTGTACTTGACATTCTTCTACAGCAAGTTGGAGAGAGGCTTGGCAATCTTGGAGAAGTTCTCAACGAACCTTCTGCAATAGCTAGCAAGACCAAGGAAGCTTCGGAGTTGCTTGACGTTCTGAGGAGGTTCCCAGTTGACAATTGCTTCAACTTTCTCGGGGTTCACAGCAATACCGTCAGCGGAGATGATATGGCCCAGATACAAGACCTTATCGAGCCAGAATTCGCACTTGGAGAACTTGGCATAGAACTTATGTTCACGGAGTCTGTCGAGAACCAGACAGAGGTGCTTTTCGTGATCTTCTTCATTCTTGGAGAATACCAAAATGTCATCCAGATACACAAGCACAAACTCGTTGGTGTAGGGGTTGAAAATGTAGTGCATCATTCTCGAGAAGGTAGGTGGAGCATTAGCGAGACCAAAAGACATGACTGTATACTCATAGGAGCCGTAGCTCGTTCTAAAGGCAGTCTTGTGGATATCTTCTTCGCGAATGCGAATTTGGTGATAGCCCATTCGGAGATCGAGCTTTGAGAACACTTTAGCTCCTTTGAGCTGCTCAAACAGTTCATTGATGTTGGGGAGCGGATACTTGTTCTTTATTGTCTTCTTGTTCAATGGCCGGTAATCGACGCAAAGGCGCTCCGTGCCATCATTCTTCTTGACAAATAAGACACCACATCCCCAAGGAGACGTACTAGGCCTGATCAGACCCATACGCTCCTGTTCATCAAGCTGTTTCTTCAACTCCTTCAACTCTTCGGGGGAGAGCTTGTACGGACGCCGGCATGCTGGCTCAGTACCAGGCTCGAGTTCAACGACGAATTCCACTTGACGATGTGGAGGCATGCCTGGAAGTTCTTCAGGAAAAAACGTCTTCGTATTCGTTAACCACCGGAATTTGAGAGATAGCATTAATCTCGCCCTTGTCATTGAGAGAGAAAAGCCTGATTATGTTATCCCGAGAGGCGAAGATAATCACATCTTCGTTAGGATGAGTAATCTTGACTTCCTTATTTGCACAATCAATGTGAGCATCATGCTGAGAAAGCCAATCCATCCCGAGGGTGAGGTCAATGTCGGAGTTGCCGAGAACCACCGGATTAGCCAGAAAGTGATAATCACCCATGCGAATAGATACATTCGGAGCCTTCAAATTTGAAGTCATGCACTTTCCCGGAGAAATAATTTGCAACTTATCAAGAAATGCCGAAGTGAAATTATGCTTGGTAAAGAATGGCCTTGATATGAAACTGAGAGAAGCACCAGAATCAAACAATACTTTTGCAGGAATATAGTTAACTGAGAGGTTACCCAGTATCACATCCGAAGAATTCTCTGCTTGAGCTGCATTCATCAGATTCACTCTTGCTGCCTTTGGATTATGCTTGACAATAGCTGTGCTGACAGGTGGAGGAGGCGGAAGGCCCCTTGGGTTGGGGCACTTGTTAGCATAATGACCCTTCTGAGTGCACTTGTTGCAGACCACTTCTGAGAGAGGACGGTAATGAGGAGCACTTGACTTGGAACCTTGAGACTGATTCTTTGACTGGTTGCTTGGGTTGGGTGGGTGGGAGAAACCACGGCCACCAGAGTTCTTGTTGTTGTTGTAGGGAGCTCGGATCACTGGAGGAGGTGGAAGCCAAAACTTCTGTTGCTTCGCGACCACTTGAGAAGATGAGGAGGAGTGAACAGCGTCTCTGATCCTCTTTTTGGAAGCTTCCATCTTGAGCTGGGCTGCCTCTTGCTTAAGTGCCATATTATAGAATTTGTCAAACTCATCAGGCTCGAACAAGGTGAGAGCAAGTTGGAGTTCATCCTTCAGACCACCACGGAACTGATAGATCTTGCTCTTGGCATTTGGAATGTCTTGCTTGGCATAGCGGGCAAGGTTCTGGAACTTGACATTATATTGGTAGACAGTCATTGAGCCTTGCTTCAGGTTGCGGAATTGCTCACGCATACCCTCGATGATACTTGTTGGAATGTGGTGAGAGCGAAAGTCCTTGCAGAAATCATCCCACGAGATTACACGCCCTTCTCTAGAGTCTTTGTACTGCTGCCACCAATCAGCTGCTTGGTCCTTGAGTTGGAAGGCTGCAAACTTCACATAGTCCTCGGGCCTTACGTTGCTGCACTCAAAATGCTTCTTGATATCCGTAATCCAGTCTTCAGCATCGAGAGGGTCCACGCAGTAACTGAAAGCCTTTGGTTGATTGACCAAGAACTGGTTGAGCATAGCATGGTGCTGTTGGTTGAAGAAATTGCCTTGGTTCCCATGAGCACCCTGATTTGCTTGATTTGCATGCATTTGCTGCATCATCTGCATAAGCATCTGGGTGTTCTGATTCGTAGTCTGCATAATTGCTCTCCAGGCCTCAGACGGAGGAGGAGGGGAAGGAGGACGTTCAGGAACCTCTTCACCCTCTGGGTTAGCGTTGGGAACCCTTTTAGGAGCCATCCTGAAAGAGATGACCACCATTAGCCATTTGATTGAAAGAAGATATAAGCTGAAACAACGGCTAGAATTGCAACATAGTCTTCACAAGAATCATTCGAACAAGAGGAACGAATGAAATTCTCAGTTTAATGATAACAACAATCTTCACGAGAAGCCACTTGGGAGATAAAAGGTAAATAAGAAAAACAATAAGGTGCAGATAGAACAAACACAAGATAGGAGCTTCGTTCGACATATTCGTGCTGAAAGCTTATGGAACGTGTTACGAAAGGGTTTTGCAATCCCCGGATCTGCATAGCCAAGGACCCTTTAAGATGCAACTCTCGATCGGAACATCGGCCATAAAACCACTTCACTCAATGTAGAACCCCGAACTCCACAACCTGCATTCGTTGGAAGAATGCCTATGAGCTACTGGATGAACCCACCTATTAATTTCCGAAAGTTTCCAGTTATGCAATCAGGTGTTGGGGATACAGGGGAAGCATCGTGCAGTCAACTCTAATCCTACATCCAGCTGTATCCATCCTTCAACACATAACCAGTTATTTTCGGAAACCGTCTACCTCGGACCTTCGAAACGCATCTACTATACAAGCTATGGCAATAGTCCCGAACTACCTCCCCAATACTGGGTGATGTCGGGGTTATCTTGCCACTAATAGTATAGGAGAGTTTTCGATGTCGGCCGTCTTAAGTATTCTAGAACTGCCGCGATATGTTTGTGACGACAACACCTCGGAGCTCAACTCCTCGGGACACTGCCACAACCCCTAATGACAGGAGGCATCGAGAACAATATTCTCGTCACAAAGACATCGAAACAATCCAAACAATACTCGCGAGATTCCAAAAAAAAATTTGGTGCAATTTTTGAAAGTAGAAGAGGCAAGAGTAATCGTCAGGAGTCCTCACCAGAATGAAAAGAGATGAGGAGCAAAAGAATTCCTACCCTCCGATATAAATATAGGACTCAAAACATTTTAAGTGTGTGCCTAGACTCAACCGTCAACGATTCGATCAAACAGTGGGGGCTTCTAGGTCGGAGAAGGCTCTGATACCAACTTGTAATGCCCAGGATGGGACTATATCTCCTACGTGTCGAGGCACGACTTAAAGATATAAGCCCATTCTGGAATGATCGCAAGTTTGGTACCTTTGCACATCTCATGTAAAAATAGGGATGAAAGCGGAAAAGATAGTTGGCTTACACTCGCCACGTCACACAATTCATTACATAGCCAAACATCATTCAAAACATCACAACCCGTCTACGGGTGAAGATCCAAAAGAAAGATACCAAACATACATTAAACCACAGGTCTGATCGCCCCTAGTAGAAACCTCTACTGATCGTCGGGATAGTGCACATAGTAACGGCTACGGTCCTCGTCGTACTCCCAGTACAGCTCGGTGCCGTCACTTGAATAGATCGCCTGAGTACCTGCATCTGGTGTGGTGTAGAGTCTGTGAGCCTCATAGGACTCAGCAATCCCGTTCCCGGGTAACACAACAATCCAAGCCTTGGGTGTGGAACAAGGCTGAAGAAAGAATAAGAGGTTGCAGTAGCACTAGCACTAACTTACGTAAAAGAGGGCGAGAAGAGAAGTGCCTCGGATGAGAGATGATCACAAAGTGATCCTAACTAAGCAAGTCAAACATAACCCCACCGTGTTCACTTTCCGAACCCCTTTCGGAAAATGACCGTCACGGTACTCACGCTGGTAGTGTATTATGAACATGGTGTCAAGTTTTCTACAACCGGATATTAACAAATTCCCATCTGTCACATAACCGCGGGCACGGCTTTTGAAAGTTCATAACCCTGCAGGGGTGTTCCAACTTGGCCCATGACAGGCCCACGATCCGCGGAGTCGCAACTCCAAGGTGGGAAGGCCCGAGTATCCTCGGAATCCCGTGCTCAAGATACTCCAACTAAGGTAAGGCTAATCCAGCAAATCCTCCCGACGTGCCGACACCTTGATAGTAGCCGCGCGTATCTCGTCTCAGGCCACGACCGGATAAGTCATCCTACGGGTTTTTACCAGACCTCGAGTTTCCTTGAGGTGGCCCCGCAGTCTGTTCATCTCGGACCAACACTCATGTGGAGCACTGGCCCGGGGTTGTTGATTAAGAAGAGGGTTAATTACTCCTATGCAAGTTTTTAGTTATTTGGCAAATAGTACCAATGTTGGGACTTGCTGGAAAAGACTTAGCGCTAAGCGGTTTATCGAGGGGGTCCCATAACCCCAACCGTGTGAGGAACGCAAAATCAAGGAACATAACACCGGTTTATACGGTTCCTAGGGCGGCATGAGTGGAACAAATCACCAAGCAAAAGGCTTAGCCTTCCACCCATCACCAAACAAGACTCTTCAAATCTTCTCCTGCAACTAGCAATGCTATAAGAGGGGCTGAGCGAAGCTTACTTAGCCAATCAAAGGTTTGCATAGGTAGGGTGGTTAGACAGATTCATGGTTACAATAGGAGGCTGACAGGAAAACATGGGCATCGAGGCAAAAACTATAGAGCGAGACTTCTAGCAATAGGCAAAGATAGTAATGATATCCGGGTCAGGTCATCTTGCCTGAAGAGTCGTCGATGGGATCGTAAGCGGGCTCCTCGTTCTCAACCTCGGTAGTAACCTCGCTCTCGTACTCGGTCTCGGCTTCCGGCTCTACTCAACACAAAACACACGAGGCACGTAATCAGCAAGATGCAATGCGCAAACCACATGATGCATGACTGACGCACTAAGGAAGCACTACAGATGCACTAAGGATGCACAGAAAGTCAACATAGGAAACACAGAGATACAACACAAAGAACATGGCAACGTGCATCAAGCAAGATACTTCAAAACATGTTAACAAGAGGGTATTATGAATCTACATGCAAAATCACACAAGTTTCATATAGGACTTGCTCAAAACGGAGCAACGGGCTAAAAGATACACCCGAAACAATAAACATGCAAAAGCTGAAACTAACAGCCACATAGCAACTTCGGAGCAAGAAATATATAGGCTACAGCACTCAAACATCATGACAAGAAGCATGGACATAAAGTAGACATATCCTATAGCAAACAATTCCAATGGAGCATCTCCATAGGAGGCATGGATCAATAGCAACAAGCTATAACATTTTGAACACGACAACAAAATCCTAACAGCAGTAATTTATAGCAACTTGGGAGCAAGAGTTAAATATGCTACAGCCACCCAAATGAGCATGTGAGAGCATGAATGGATAGCCAACAACATATACAACAAGGAATCATCAATAGTCACCTCAAAACTAGCATGGATTTGCCTAGAACAACAAGCAAACATGGCATCTGGAAATTACAGATTCCAGACTTAGTGAAATTTCACTAAGTGTTAAAACAGCAGTAATATCATGGCATGTTTGTGAGCAAGTTTAAGTCACCTCAAAGCATAACATGGCAAGTGGTTTGCACCACAGCAAAGTACACATGATGGGGAATCCAAAACATCTAAGCATGCATCAAGGGGACAACCACATCAATAGCAACGAGCTCCTCAACTAGGCATCTCGTAACAAGTTTAACAACATAACAGCCACAAGCACTTTTGCAAAGGAGATAAACATGGCAAGATGAAATCTATCATGCAAGCTAAAGCAACCAACATGTAGAGCATTTCATGATGAACATGTGGACATATCATTTGCTTCATTTGATTAAACATGCAACAAGTTATCACATTGCAAACATGGCATGAAAACAACTAATAGCAGCAGATTATAACAAGTAGCACTCTTCTCATGAAGATTAAGACATCTAGATGACCTCAAACATGCATGGCACAATGGAACAAAACATAGTACATGTCACCACGATCATTTTGACATATCAATTGCACAAAACGGATAAGCACAGCAAAAGTTATCCACCTCACAAATATGCATCAGAAACTGAAAAACTGGGGACTTAGGGAAAAAACGAGGGTCAACCTTGCGGGTCAGATCTGCGGTCAACAGCGGTCAACGGGCGCGGAGAAGCGGGTCGGGGCGGACCGGGTCCGCGGGCTGCCGGGTCGGCCCGTTAGGTCTCCCAGCGGGGGATCCCCGATCTGGATCGAGCGCTGGCTCGGGTGCTTCGATCCCCTTCGATGCGCGGCGGTGACTGGCTTCGCTGCCCGGCGAGGAGCGCGGCGGGAAGGACGCCGGCGAGAGGACGAGGTCCGGCGGCGGGGCAGCCTCGCCGGCGAGGGGCGGGGCCGGTGCGGCGGCAGCCTGCGGCCTGGCCGAGGTGGAGGAGCGGCGGCGGCGAGATGGAGGAGCGGCGGCGGTGCTCCACCGTGGATCTGAGGCGGCGGCGGCGAGCTCCTGGCCGGCGACGCTCCGGCCGGCGAGAGGAAGCTCCGGCGGCGGCGGTCTCGAGCTGGAGGAAGAAGACGCGGGGCGGCTCGGGCGCGGGGACTCGGAAGCACGGCGCGGCGACGTCGGAAGCACGGGAGCGGCGAGGTTGGAAGCACCGAGCGGCAACGGTGGAAGCACGGCTCAGCAACGGTGGAAGCACGGCGCAGCAGAGGAGGAAACCATAGGGTTTTGGACGCAAAAATTGGAGGGGGTGGATGTTTATATAGGCACAAGGAGCTAGGGTTGTCCAAATGAGGAGAGGTTTTCGGCCACGAGATCACAATTGAACGGCCTAGATGAAGGGAAGGGTTTGAGTTGGGTTGGTGGGCTGTTGGAGGGGTGTCTTGGGCCTCAAAGAGGAGGTACTTTTGGCCCACGAGGATAACTGTTGGAGTATCAAACGAACTCCAAACGCGACAAAACTTGACAGGCGGGTTACACATAACAAAACAACATCGCACGAAAAGTCTCACGCCAAACCGGAAACGTGACACGGCCAAACACAAAAGAAGGACTCAGGGAAGGCACGGACACGTGTGAGAGCGTCGGAACTCGAAACAGACAACGGGAAGGAACGAGTGGGACCGGATGCAAACGACAACACAAATGCAATGCAATGCACATGACAACACGACATGGATGAATGCACACACACACACACGACAAAACGATGAAAACCCGAAAAGACGAAGAACCCAGAATGGAACTAATGAAACCAAAGATATATATAGCCAAAAAGGGAAAGTATAACATCCGGGGCATTACAATATGTCGGAACCAATATGGGCATCCAGGTCCCGCTATTGTTTATTGATCGAAGAAACGTCTCAGGCATGTCTACATCATTCTCGAAACCGTAGGGTCCACACGCTTAGCGTTCATTGACGATATAGTACTATATAAGTTATGTATGTTGGTGACCGAATGTTGTTCGGAGTCCCGGTTGAGACCACGGGCATGAACAGGAACACCAGAATGGTCCGGAGGTAAATATTGATATATAGGATGATAGTATTTGGTCTTCGAAAAAGTTTTGGAATGCACTGGATAATTATCAGATGATCGGAAGGAGTTTTGGGAGGTCACGGGGGCATATTGGACCAAAGAGGGGAGCACACCCGCCCACAAGGGGCTGGCGCGCCGCACCTCTAGCCGCCATCCCCCCTAGGGAAGGAAAGGAGGAGGGCCAGCCCCTCCCGCCTTTCTCTCCACGCGCCAAAGAAGGAAGGAGGAGGGCTGGCTCCTCCTGCCTTCTTCCCCACGCGCAAAAGAAGGAAAGGGGGCGCCTAGGGCAGGCGCCGGCCCGCTTGGGGCGCACCCTAGGGCTGCCTCCCCTCCACCTCCACCTATATATATGAGAGGAGGGGATGGGGCACCATACACCATGAATCCCCAAGCCGTGTGCGGCGCCCCTCTCCCTCTAGTTCCTCCTCCGTCTAAATCCGTTGTGCTTAGCGAAGCTCTGCGGAAATAGTTTCATCGCCACTGTCTCCACACTGTCGTGCTGCATGAACTCATCTACTACTTCACCCCTCTTGCTGGATCAAGAAGGCTAGGACGTGATCAAGCTGAACGTGTGCTGAACGCGGAGGTGTGGTACGTTCGGTGCTTGATCGAATTGGATCATGAAGACGTGTACGACTACATCAACCGCGTTGATAAACGCTTACGCTTAGCGATATACAAGGGTATGTACATGTTCTCCCCCTCTAGTAGCTATGTATATGCATGGATAGATCTTGCGTGTGCATAGATTTTTTTGTTTTCCATGCAACGTTCCCCAACAGTGGCATCATGAGCAAGGTCTATGCGTAGATGATATGCATGAGTAGAACACAAAGGAGCTATGGGCGGTGATGTTCATATTGCTTACCTCCAATGTCTTATTTTGATTCGGCGGTATTGTGGGATGAAGCGGCTCGAACCAACCTTACATGTCCACGTACATGAGACCGGTTCCACCGACTGACATGCAACTTGTTTTGCATAAAGGTGGCTGGCGGGTGTCTGTTTCTCCTACTTTAGTTGAATCTTATTTGACTACAGTGGTCCTTGCAAAATCTTAAAAAGCAATTTGATAATCACCGTCATGGTTTTGCGTAGGTAAGAACAGTTCTTGCTAGTTGCCCATAGCAGGAACGTAAAATTTGCAACAACAAAGTAACATGCGTCTAACTTGTTTTTGCAGGGTATGTCGTGATGTCATATGGTCAAGACGTGATATGATATATGTTGATGTATGAGATGATCATATTTTGTAATAAGTACACGACTTGCATGTCGATGAGTACGACAACTGGCAGGAGCCTTAGGGTTGTCTTTAATTTGTTGTATCACATGTGTGTCAATCACTAAAGTGCCATGTAATTGCTTTACTTTATCTATATGCGTTAGCAATAGTTGTAGAAGCAACAGTTGGCGAGACGACCCTGACGTAACGATGGAGATCAAGGTGTCGCACCGGTGACAATGGAGATCATGTCGTTGATTTGGAGATGGAGATCAAAAGCACAAGATGATGATGGCCATATCATGTCACAATATTTTGATTGCATGTGATGTTTATCCTTTATGCACCTTATTTTGATTAGAACGAAGGTAGCACTATAAGATGACCCCTTCACTTAATTTCAAGATAAAAGTGTCCTCCCCGAGTATGCACCGTTGCTAAAGTTTGCCATTCCAAAGCACCTCGTGATGATCGGGTGTGATAGACTCTACGTTCACATACAACGGGTGTAAGACAGTTTTGTACATGTAGAGCACTTGGGTTAAACTTGACGAGCCTGGCATGTACAGACATGGTCTTGGAACACTTGAGACCAAAAGGTCGAACATGAGTCATATAGTAGCTATGATCAACATGGAGAGGTTCACCATTGAAGACTACCCCATCTCACGTGATGATCATATATGGGTTAGTTTATTTGGATCATGTATCACTTAGACAACTTGAGGGATGTTGATTTAAGTGGGAGTTCATTAGTAGTTTGATTATTTGAATTAAAATTTATCATGAACTTAGTCTAAATAGTATTTGAAAATCTATGTTGTAGATCAATGGCCCATGCTACCGTTCCCTTGAATTTTAATGCGTTCCTAGAGAAAGCTAAGTTGAAAGATGATGGTAGCAACTAAACGGACTGGGTCTGTAACTTGAGGGTTATCCTCATTGCTGCATAGAAGAATTATGTCCTTAATGCACCGCTAGGTGACAGACCTGTTGCAGGAGCTGATGCAGAAGTTATGAATGTCTAGCAGGCTCGATCTGATGACTACTCGATAGTTCAGTGTGCCATGCTTTACGGCTTGGAACATGGACTTCAAAAGCATTGGAATGCCATAGAGCATATGAGATGTTCCAAGAGCTGAAATTGACATTTCAAGCTAATGCCTGTGTTGAGAGATCTGAAGTCTCCAACAAGTTCTTTAGCTATAAGATGGAGGAGAATAATTTTGTGAACACATACTCAGAATGTCTAGGTACCACAACCACTTGACTCAGCTAGGAATTGATCTTCCAGTTGAGTGTGTTATTGAAAGAGTTCTTCAGTCACTGCCACCAAGCTACAAAGGCTTCGTGATGAACTATAATATGCAAGGGATGAAGAAAATAATTCCCGAGCTCTTCGCGATGCTGAAATCGGCGGAGGTAAAATCAAGAAAGAGCATAAAGTGTTTGAAAGGATCGATATAGTTGACTAGAGGGGGGGGGGTGAATAGGCAACTAACAATTTTTAGGTTTTCTTAACCAAATTAAGCTTAGCAACAAGGTAAGTTGTCTAGATATGCAACTAGGTGGACAACTTATAGGAAGCAACAATAACAACCACACAAGCAAGCAAGCTAAGGAATACAAAGAAAGCTTGCACAAGTAAAGGAAAGAAATAACCACAAGTGGAGCCGGTGAAGACGAGGATGTGTTACCGAAGTTCCTTCCCTTTGAGAGGAAGTACGTCTCCATTAGAGCGGTGTGGAGGCACAATGCTCCCCAAGAAGCCACTAGGGCCACCGTATTCTCCTCACGCCCTCACACAATGCGAGGTGATGTGATTCCACTAGTGGTGCCCTTGAAGGCGGCGACCGAACCTTTACAAACAAGGCTGGGGCAATCTCCACAACCGAATTTGAGGCTCCCAACGACACCACGAAGCTTCACCACAATGGAATATGGCTCTGAGGTGACCTCAACCGTCTAGGGTGCTCAAACACCCAAGAGTAATAAGATCCACAAGGGATTAGTGGGGGGAATCAAATTTCTATTGGTGGAAGTGTAGATCGATGGCTTCTTAAGCAATCCCTAGGGAATCAACAAGTTTGATTGGCTAGGGAGAGAGATCGGGCAGAAATGGAGCTTTGAGCAACAATGGAGCTTGGGGAGGAAGAGGTAAGTCTTCTTGGGGAAGAAGACTCCCTATATATAGTGGGAGGGCAAATCCAACCGTTATCCTTCAATTCTGCCCGCAGAGCATGGTACTACCGCACTTAACGTGCGGTACTACCACACGGCCCAGCGGTACTACCGCACAGGGTGCAGTACTACCGTTGTCGCGGTACGAGCCAGAACTAGCCCCTGTTGCGTTAAAACACCGGGCGGTAGTACTGCCGGAGCGGTACTACCGCACGTCCTTGCGGTACTACCGCAAGGCAGGTGTCGTGGTTTTGTCACGGTAGATGTCCTAGCAAAAGGACTTAGTCGTGAGGCCATCGCTACGGGTTAGCTTAAAGGGGTTAAAGCGGACAAGGACACGGGGATTTTATACTAGTTCGACCCCTTCGATGAAGGTAAAAGCCTACGTCTAGTTTGGTGTAGTATTGCTAGGGTTTCGATGACTAGGGAGTGAATCCGCTTTGCCTCTGTCTCGATTTGTTGTTCTCTGTTCTGAACCATTGCCGGGCTGTCCCTTTATATAAGAGGTGACACCTGGTACGGTTTACAGAGTCCCGAGGCCGGCTCATAAACATGTCTGCCTCGGTCTCTATTCTTTCTTACATCACAAGTTACATAGTATGACGGTTTACAATTCATGGGCCCTAATACTTGGTCTCTAAACCTCTTGGGCTAAAATCTCTTGCTTCATGCTCCGCTGGGCTTTAATAAAATAATCTTGATAACATAAACCGGACCCTCCTGGGCGAATTATACCTGGTAGTAATATCCCTGACATTAGGCCCCAGATTGATTTGAACCTGTTCATGTCAATCTTTAAAGTCTTGTACAGATCTTCCCTTCCGCAGCTTCAAATGCTTCATAAACCGGCATGACGTCATCTTCTCAGATCGATTTAAATCGCCATGACGTCATCTGCACATTTAACACTTGTACCTGTTTTTTATCTTTTACTCATTAAATGCTCCGACAATCAAGGCAACAGTATCGTCCATATCCATTTTTTCGGCTCCTCAATTCTTGCGCCTGCCGTTTTATCCTTCGGCTTATAAATAGGGCCGAGGGGCATCTCTTTTTCCCCTTGCTTCTTCTTCTTCCTCCGTCCACTCACGCTCGAGCTCCGCCGCCGTCCATCGAGCACTTCATCCTCGTCAAGCCCGGCCGTTGCATCAACCTGATCATTCCAGAGATTCGCCAGCGCTTCTCCGCACCCGTCGCCTCAGGCACATCCTCTTCTTCCTCGTTCATAGATCTTATTTTTAGGGTTTCTTCATACGAGTTCACGGATAGGCCCTTGTTCTTCGTAGTTCTTCACCATAGCCAGTAGTTCACCGTAGATCTCAATCTCCTAGTCAATAACTGTAAGAGTAACTCCGCTCCTTCACCGTAGCTTTATCCTTCCCAATATAACTAGTTAGATTGCATCTGCTAGGACCTTCATCGCGCCTGCTGAATATAACTTTGAATACCTCTGAATTTTCAACATGCTGTAGATCCGTATTTTTATTACTGTCCATGCGAAACCTGTTTCTTCACAACTTCAGATCTGTATCTTGTTTACTCTTGTCGGCGGTTTAGCTTTTCCAGATTCTATAATCCGGTAAATGTCACTGTTATAGCTGTTCGAAATACTCTAATCCGGTAGATACCATTAGGCCCCTGCTTAAACCGCCGTCTAGACCACTACCTTTATAAAGCCTGCCGGTTTAAACTTGCTAAGATTATAAACCGGCTCTTCATTGTACTTTCAGCCTTTTCCTTCTGAAAAAATGACCACTCAAGCCAAGCAGTTTGTCTCGTGCAACTGGGTTCCATCCCGGATTACTGAGGAGGATTTGGAGAAAATGGCCTCAATTGGCGGTTTAGGTCCAAAAAATGTCCTTCACTGGAGGATTCTCGGATCAGAATGCCCTTCGAAACCCAAAGAGGGAGAGGTCGTCGTCTTCTTTGATCACTTGGCCCGGGGATTCAACCCTCCTGGGTCAAAGTTCTTCCGTGATGTGTTAGCCAATTTCCAGCTTCATCCACAAGACATTGGTCCCAACTTTGTGTCAAATATTTGCAACTTCCAAGTCTTTTGTGAAGCTTATCTGCAAGAGGAGCCATCAGTGGAGCTATTCTGGGATTTCTTTCACTTAAACCGTCGTATGGAATTTAACGACGGTCCAAACACTGAGCTCGGCGGGATGTCTATTCAGAAAAGGAAGGATGTTAGCTTTCCTCACGCCAGTCTCCACAGCCATCCGAAAGACTGGAACCAGACTTGGTTCTACTGCATAGACACTTCCCCGAAAGGTGAAAATCCATTGCCGGGTTATCGCTCCCACCGTCTTCCGAAAAACCACCCTTTTCCACAGCGGCTAAATGCCCAGGAGCGAGCCCAATACACCCCTCAGCTTTCAAAGCTCAGGGCCTTTGTAGCCAATGGTCTAACAGGGGTTGATTTCGTCCGCTGCTGGCTTTCCTGGAGCATTCTCCCGCTAAGCCGACGATCCGGTTTAATGTGTGAGTATACTGGGAATCCCAAAGACCTTTTGCGCCACACAGAGATGGTGCTGCCAGAAAATGAGATTAATGAATCCGTCAAGAAGCTGCTAACTTTACCTCTAGAAGCTTGTAGTCAGACCGGCTTGGCACCCTTCTGTGTGACCAACAAACCGCCGTCGGTAAGAAACTCTTCCCTATTATTTTGCTTTGTTTTAATCCGTCTGCAGTACTTGTCTTGAAATGTCTTTATTCTTCAACGGGACAATGGCCCTTTCTGGAAAAGGAAGACCCAGGATAGACCGGCGAAAGCAGCTCGCCAAAAGACCTAGGCTGTTAAGAGAAACAAGAAGAAGAGCACTGCCGCGTCGGGATCTAATGCAGAAGAAGAAGATCCGGCCTCTGAGGTACCACCTAATTCTTTTGATTTCCTTGCCCTTCCTTTGTCTGCATTTTTATTAACAATGACTGTTCCCAGGGTCATGCTGAAGGCAGTAAAGCGGACGATGTTGAGGTAATCACTCTTTTCTCCGATTCAGAACCGCTGCCACCACCAAAAATTCGTCGGACAGTCCGGAAATTTCAATTTTCTCATCCTTATGCTTATTTGGATCCAAACTTTCTTTTGAAGAAGCAGCAACATGAAGCTCACCGCACCACTCGCCATAGTGGCCATGCGATTGAATCCACCGGATTAACGCACAATCCAGCTCGGAGGCGTCGTTCCGAGGTTTTACTCACTCCAACTGCTCTTTACCCCAAAGCAGGTCTTATTCGACAACCCCTTAATCCGTCCGATTCGAATTATCAGGAAACTCCTCACTCTTTTCTGGTGAATCAGCAGCCACTCAGATTCCTCCCCTCAAGACTGTTCCTGGGTAAGCTGCCTTTTGCTTTTTGCGGTTTAACACTTGTTCTTGACTCTTCTGATTTTCATTATCTTTAACTTTTCGCAGTAAGCCCAAGCCTAGCAAAAAGGCCAAACTGAGTAAACCGGCAGTTGATAGTACTACTCCTGAACCGGCAGAAGATCCAGAGCTTGCTGAACCTTCGGAAGATAACGTTGAGATTCCGCATGATGATCCTCCTCCTATGGATCAAGACGTCTTTGTTGATCAGGGGAGTGATCCAATGGATTGTTACCTTGAACCGGCCAGCCCTGCCCAGGCTAGTCATGCTCCTGCTAGTCCTCCTAAACAAGCGGCCGCTTCACCTGGCGGTGTTGAAATCACTGGGACCGGCTTTACCACTCCAGGGGAGCCTATTGCTTTGACCAAGCATACTGCCAAGGAAGAATTTCTCAACAAGGACAAGGGCAAGTGGAGTACTGACTTGTCCAGCTACACTCGGCTTAGCGCCCAGGAGCTTCATTCCGGATATTTAAACCGACTACATACCAGCCGCGATTATGAAGCTGGATTGGTAAACTTGATGAAGGAGCGTTATGAGGTAACTTCTCCTTTGTCTTGTCCTCTATTTCTGCTTGTGTCTTGTAACTATATCTTTACTCCATCGTAGCCCCCAAGTGCCGGTTTAGCCTTTTAGGGTGAACCGGGACTTCAGTAGATCCAGTAGATAGCTTTCTTTTGCACATGTGTAGCCCCCAAGGGCCGGTTTACTTCCTTTAGGATGAACCGGGACTTCTACTTGTATTCAGAACAATGTCACATTAGCCCCCAAGTGCCAAGTATATAACTTGTTTATGTGCTTGGGACTTGTCTGAATAATACCTGTTTTCACTGCAAATATGCATTAGCCCCCAAGTGTCAAGTGCATAACTTGTTATGTGCTTGGGACTTTGACTGAAGATGCTTCATGAATATATAATGTACTTTCATTTTGGCAGACTGATTTGAATCGGAAGACCTCTTAAATAACTGAGCTTCGGGATAACTTGAAATTCCAAGAGACTGCTGCTGTCAAAGTCAAGGACGAGCTTACACTTGCTTTAGCAAGTATAGAGAAGCTGAAGAAAGACTTTGAAACAGAGCGGTCGGTCTGGGACACTGAAAAGGCTGCTTTGGAGAAGAAAACCAGTGACGCAGAGGCTGCTCTTAATCCGGTAACAGAGGAGCTGTCCGGATTGAAGCAGCAAATAAATGACATGATGTCCGCCATCTTTGGTAAGTACTGTTTAACATAACCCTGATCCTTGCCATCCTGTACCATTTTAATTCATAATTTTAACGCAGGGAGGCGCGTCACTCATCTTGGCGATGATGTGCGAAAGAAATTGAAAGCTGCATACACTCTGGTGGAGCAGCTATATTTCGGCGCTGAGAGGGCTATCAGTGCTATCTTGCACAACAAACCGGCTCCTACCATGATCCAGGGTACCTTGGAGAAGCTGTCCATTCTGCCCGCCCGCCTCGTAGAGGTGAAGAAGTCGTCTGCAAGAGCAGGTGCTCTGATGGCTTTGACTCGAGCGAAGGCTTGGGTTCCTGACTTTGATCCGGCGGAGGCGATGAAAGGCTACCCAAGCATGAAGGAAGACGGATCAGCCTTTTCCAACAATGACTTACATGCCTTAACCAAGGATATGCGGCCTCTGGCTAGCAAACTTGCTGATGAAGCCGATCTATCTAGATATCATCCAGGATATGATGCGGAGAACGTGCGGGCAGAGCATCCGGCTTATGAGATTGAAAATCTTATTCCGCCCATCCGTAAGCACACCTTTGCTCCTGACATTGATCCGTCAGACCTCATAAATGACGAAGTTTATTTCCGAGCTCTGGCCAAGATTGATTGGACAACTATTGACTTCCAGCAGCTGGAAGAAGCCGCCGAAGAACCGGAACAAGCTGATCCTAAATCTTCACGGCGAGCTGACGCAGAACCTTAAACCATCACCGGTTTAACTTTATGTCTCTGTACTTTGAGAAAACTGATATTCTGTTGGACCTTCCAGCGCCTTGTAATAGGATAACTGAGATACTCTGTGTTCGCCCCATACTATATTTTGTGAGATTGCTTCAATTGGCAACTTCTTAAATATGTCCTGCTTTCAATGCTTTTGACGGTTTATTCTACCTGTTTTTGCATAAAACAATGTTGAAAATGTCCTGGCGCTTTATCGCCAGATGGGTCATAATGCCCAAACACATGGTCTAAGTTTTGAACTTGAACTGTGTATAAAATATAAAATAAGTATCATACCTGTGATTAAGTGTATTATAATGAACCTTAATCCGGTAGGAAGAGATAACGATCCAAGGCGCAAGTGCTGATGACTCCCTTGATTGTCTGTCGATTCCTCATGAAAACCGAACTGGGTTATGATAAACTCCGGTTTAGCTGTAGTCAGTACTGGTGTTTGTAACCCAGATTAGAACTCTGTAAACGCAGATGTAGTGGCAACTTATAGTCATCCACTCCCTGAATCGATGGACTTGGTTAAAAACCAATGACCTTGAAGATAAAGATTTGATAAAGCATAAAAAATAAAAAATATTTTTTTTGGGAAAATAAGACCATGTAGTCGAGGCTTTTTACGAGCTGCCATGCTCCAAATTCGAGGCTTTTTATGAGCTGCTAGGCTACTGTCATTAACCATTTTGCAAAGCCTGTTAAGATGGTCCTTAATCCTTAACCAAATCATCAATGTTCAATGCTACCAAGTTCAAAAATCTGTAAAGATTGACTTGTGTAATCACATGATGATCGTCAATTTAACGTTACCAAGTTCAGGGTCTGTAAAGATTGACTTGTGTATACGTTCGACGGGTCGTACCAGGTTTACCTGGACGGAGTGACTTACTTAATGCTGGCAGGCTAATCCGGGGTTTTAGGTGTATACACCAAGCTTCCAAGCCGTCTTTACTACAAGGGTTGTCAACTCGTTGATGCTTTGCATCAGGAACCCCCAGGTAGCATTTGAGCTATGCTCATCGGGGCCTATGTTTGAGTTGTGCTAAGCATCAAAACTCTCTTTTGCCCCTCATCATCATGTGGGAATTGCCAAAGCAACCAGAGCTGTGCTCTTATGATGACCTTGATGTGGTCGCCGGTTTAAGAGGCCATGGGAACTCCCTTGCACACAGAAGCCCCCATGTGACAAACTCTTATGAAAAAAGGCGGCTGATACCCCGCTTTATCGGGGGCGCCGGTTTATTATATTGATCATAATATATACATTGTAAAGATATGTACATAAAGCGGAGCCTATAGCTCACGTGTAGTAAGGTCGAAGAAGAGCGATGTTCCATGGCCGTCTGGTCTCCTCCTCCGCCGTACGTGAGTCCTTATGTTCTCGAACGTCGACGAGATAGTATGATCCGTTGTGCAGGTTCTTGCTGACCACAAAGGGTCCTTCCCAAGGTGGGGACAACTTGTGCATGTCTGTCTGGTCTTGGATGAGCCGGAGCACCAGATCTTCTTCTTGAAATGTTCTGGTTTTAACCTGGCGACTGTGATACCGGCGCAGATCTTGCTGATAAATCGCTGATCGATCTGCTCTCGTGTCCCATTCTTTATCCAGCCGGTCCAATGCATCTTGCCTTGCTTTTTCGTTATCTGCTTCAAGGTAAGCCGCCACCCGCGGCGAGTCATGACGGATATCACTAGGGAGGACCGCTTCAGCTCCATATACCATGAAGAAAGGCGTGTACCCTGTGGATCTGTTAGGTGTAGTGTTGATGCTCCATAGTACAGAAGGTAACCCCTCCACCCAACAACCCGGTGTCCTCTGCAAAGGAACCATAAGCCGGGGTTTGATGCCACTCAAGATCTCTTGATTGGCTCTTTCAGCTTGGCCATTAGACTGAGGGTGAGCTACTGATGATACATCAAGACGTATGTGCTCTCGCTGACAGAACTCCTCCATAGCCCCCTTGGATAGATTGGTACCATTGTTAGTTATAATGTTGTGTGGAAAGCCAAACCGGAAAATCACCTTTTTGATGAACTGAACCACCGTTGCTGCATCACACTTACTGACTGGTTCCGCTTCAACCCATTTGGTAAATTTGTCCACCGCCACCAAAAGGTGGGTCTTCTTATCTTGAGATCTCTTGAAGGGTCCAACCATATCAAGCCCCCAAGTCGCAAATGGCCAAGTAATTGGAATCATCATCAATTCCTGCGCCGGTATATGAGCACGCCGTGAGAATTTCTGGCAAGCATCACTTTTTCTGACCAAGCCCTCTGCGTCGGCATGAGCTGTCAACCAGTAGAACCCATGACGAAAAGCTTTAGCCACCAAAGATTTTGAACCGGCATGATGACCACAATCTCCTTCATGGATCTCTTTAAGAATATCACATCCCTCCTCTGGCAACACACACCGGTGAAATGCCCTAGAAATGTTGCGATGATGAAGTTCTCCATTGACAATAGTCATTGACTTGGATCGCCGGACTATCTGTCTAGCCAAGACTTCGTCCTCTGGTAACTCACCTCGGTTCATGTACGCCATGTAGGGAAGCGTCCAATCCGGAATAACATGAAGTGCCGCGACCAATTGTGCCTCCGGATCAGGAACAGCCAAGTCCTCTTCTGAAGGTAACTGTACCGACAAATTGTGTAATACATCCAAGAAGGTATTGGGTGGGACCGGCTTACGTTGAGAACCTAGCCGGCTTAATGCGTCAGCCGCTTTATTTTTTGCCGGTCTATATGATCCACCTGACAACCCTTGAAGTGTCCAGCAACAGCGTCTACCTGTCGTCGGTATGCTGCCATAAGTGGATCTTTGGAATCCCACTTTCCAGATACTTGCTGCGCCACCAGGTCTGAATCCCCAAAGCATTTAACCCGGCTTAAGTTCATCTCCTTGGCCATCCGTAGACCATGGAGGAGAGCCTCATACTCAGCTGCATTGTTAGTACAAGGGAACATTAAACGGAGGACATAACAGAACTTATCACCTAGTGGGGAAGTTAACACGACTCCAGCCCCCGAGCCCTCCAATTGCCTAGATCCATCAAAGTGAATAGTCCAATATGTGTGATCCGGCTTTTCCTCAGGTGCTTGCAACTCTGTCCAATCGTTGATGAAATCCACCAATGCTTGAGATTTTATCGCAGTACGGGGCACATACTTCAATCCGTGCGGGCTAAGCTCAATGGCCCACTTTGCAACCTGACCGGTAGCCTCTCTGTTCTGGATTATATCCCCCAACGGAGCTGAACTAACTACATTGATTGGATGGCCTTGAAAATAGTGCTTTAGCTTCTGGTTTGCCATGAAGACTCCATACACCAATTTCTGCCAATGCGTATATCTCTGTTTTGATTCAATGAGCACCTCACTGATGTACTAAACCGACCGCTGAACTGGATATTCCTTGCCTGCCTCCTTACGCTCTACCACAATGGCAACGCTTACTGCACGTGCGTTAGCTGCCACATATAACAACAAGGACTCATTGTCAACTGGGGCAGCGAGGACCGATGGCTCTCCTAATTGCTTCTTCAAATCTTCAAATGCAGCATCAGCAGCATCACTCCACACAAAGCGATCTATCTTTTTCATCATCTGATAAAGCGGGATAGCCTTCTCCCCCAAACGGCTGATAAACCGGCTGAGCACCGCAATATGGCCCGCCACGCGTTGGACATCGTTGATGCACATCGGTTTAGCCAAGGATGTAATCGCCTTGATCTTCTCCGGATTAGCTTCGATTCCCCTGTTCGATACTAAGAACCCCAGGAGCTTGCCCGCCGGAACACCGGAAACACACTTATCCAGATTAAGCATCATTTTATAAACCCGAAGATTGTCGAAGGTTTCTTTCAAGTCTGTTATCAATGTCTCCTCCTTCCTGGATTTCACCACAATGGCATCCACATATGCATGAACATTCCGCCCAATCTGTCCACGAAGGCAGTTCTGCACACAACGCTGATAGGTCGCCTGGGCACTCTTAAGCCCAAATGGCATAGACACATAGCAGAAGGCTCCAAAGGGAATTATAAAAGCCGTCTTCTCCTGGTCCTTAACTGCCATCTTGATCTGATGATAACCTGAATATGCGTCCAAAAAACTTAGTCGCTCACAACCTGCTGTAGCATCAATGATTTGATTAATACGGGGGAGGGCAAAGGGATCCGTTGGGCAAGCTTTGTTAAGATCTGTGTAATCAACACACATTCGCCAAGTACCATTTTTCTTAAGCACTAGCACCGGATTAGCCAACCACTCTGGATGAAACACCTCAATTATAAAGCCTGCTGCTAAGAGCCTAGCCACTTCTTCGCCAATAGCATTGCGCCTTTCTTCATTGAAGCGGCGCAGAAATTGCTTAACTGGTTTGAACTTAGGATCAACATTAAGAGTGTGCTCAGCGAGTTCCCTCGGTACACCTGGCATGTTAGAAGGTTTCCATGCAAAAATGTCCCGATTCTCACGGATGAACCCGATGAGCGCGCTTTCCTATTTGGAATCTAGGTTAGCACTGATGGTGAAGTACTTAAATGAATCGCCGGGAACAAAGTCAACCTGTTTCGTTTCTTTAGCTGATTTGAACTTCAAGGCCGGATCATGATATGTGGTTGGTTTCTTCAGCGGAGACATATCCGCTGGATCAACATTGTCTTTATAAAACTTCAGCTCCTCAGTTGCACAAACCACTTCAGCATAAGCTGCATCACCTTCCTCGCACTCCAACGCAATCTTGCGGCTTCCATGGACCGTGATAGTTCCCTTGTGGCCCGGCATCTTGAGCTGCAGATAAACATAACACGGCCTTGCCATGAACTTAGCGTAAACCGGCCGCCCGAACCGGGCGTGATACGGGCTCTTGATCTTTACCACTTCAAAGGTCAACGTCTCCGACCTGGAATCATGCTCATCTCCAAAAGTAACCTCTAGATTTATCTTGCCAACTAGATACGCCGATTTACCGGGCACCACCCCATGAAAAACTGTGTTGGACTGCCGGAGCTTCTTATCGGTCAGCCCCATACACCGGAAAGTCTCATAGTATAGAATGTTGATGCTGCTGCCTCCGTCCATAAGTACCTTGGTAAACTTGTAGCCACCCACCTGAGGGGCCACAATTAGAGCCAGCTGACCCGGATTATCAACCCGGGGCGGATGATCCTCTCGGCTCCACATAATGGACTGCTCTGACCAACGTAGGTAACGCGGCACCGCCGGTTCAACAGAATTTACTGCCCTCTTGTGAACTTTCTGATCACGTTTACACAAGCTCGTGGTGAAGACATGATACTGCCCACTGCTCAGCTCCTTCGGATTATTCTTATATCTGGATTGCTGCTGCTGTTGATGCTGTTGATTTCCCTGATTGTTGTAGCCACCCTGGCCGTGTTGGTTGTTATGTTGATTATGCCCGTTGTGGTTGCCGTTATTGCCTTGGTACCCCGAACCGGATCCACCACCTTGATAACCCAGCCCTTGAAAACCGGGGCCTGATCCGCCGGATGGTTCGTGATCGTACCGAGACCGGTTCATGAATTCCTGCATAATAAAACAGTCCTTCCAGAGGTGTGTAGCTGGCTTTTCTGCTGTACTGTGCCTCGGGCAAGGTATGTTCATCTGGCGTTCCAGATTAATGGGTGGCCTCCCGTTTGGTGGAGGCGGTTTACCCTTGTGGCGCTGTCCGTCCTCCTGAGCATTGGTGTTGGCCACAAAATCTGAACTGCTATCCGCTTTACGCTTACCGTTGTATCCTTGATTCGCCGGGTTGGGCTGCGGCGCCTTACCATTCTTACTTATCTTCCCTGACTTGTCATTATCGGTGTCTGGGTATTTGCCTATTCGGTATTGTCTGAGTCCGCATACTTCACTAAAGCGCCCATGAGTGTCCCCATGTCATCACAATTATGCTTAAGCCGTCCCAACTTAAACTTCAAATATTCAAACCGGCGATTGCCTTCCAAGATTACCACTGCCGTGCTTGGGTTGATGCTATTGGAGGAATGCAGGATCTCTGACACTCGGCGCACCCAACTACTTGTTGACTCCTGCTCTCCTTGAACGCAGACAGCTAAATCGACGACAGACATTGGCTGTTTGCACGTGTCTTTGAAGTTATTGATAAACCGGCGGCGTAATTCGGCCCATGATCCGACGGAGTTGGGTGGTAAGCCCTTCAGCCAAGTGCGAGCTGTGCCCTCTAGCATCATTGTGAAATACTTAGCACACGCTGCATCATCCACGTCCAGCATCTCCATTGCCATCTCATAACTTTCATCCCATGCCTCCGAGGATAGATCCGCCGTGTAGTTGGGCACCTTGCGCGGTCCCTTGAAATCCTTGGGTAGTTTCACGTTGCGCAAAGCGGGAGTAAGACAAGGCACTCCCAGGGAGCTAGACATAACCCCCGGTTCAACTGAGGTGGAAGGGCGAACCGGCGTTGCCTGACGGGCTTCGTACTGTGCTGCTAACTCGGCCTCCCGGCGTTGCCTGCCCTGATCCACCATGTTCTGAGCATTCGCGTCTCCTCCTGCCGGATCATCCTGTCGCGGCGGATTACGTCTTCGCGCACCGCTTGATACGGCCGGTTCATCCAGATGCCTAGTGTAACTCCGGCTTGGGCGAGGGGTTGAATGAATCGTCTCACGGCTGTGGGAATAAGCTTGCTGTTGAGTTAACGCCGTTTCCAAAAACTCCCTGGCCCGTCGTGCCTCCACTGCTACCGGGGACGTTCCTTCAATGGGAAGGGCGGCCAGCTGTGAAGCGGCGGCGACTATGTTATCCCACGGATTAGAGTAGTGACCAGGAGGGGTGGGCACATGTTGTGATGGTACAACCTGGCGGGTTGGCTCCACAGCCGATGGCTGGACCGACGCCCATGTACCTGGTGCTCCGCCCCGGTTTATCTCTGGCTGGTTGCTGGTTCCTGCTCCTGGCGTGCTAAAGAGATTCCTTGCCTCATAAACCGGTGGCAGGCGAGATCGTTGCCTTCTCATCATTACCTCATGTGAAGTGGTCTGATCCAACATGAGTCGATAGGCTTGAGCATCAAGCTCAGCCTGCTTGCAGCGATCCTGGTTTTCTCAGCAGCTAGGTCCAACTTGGCTTGATCAATCCGGCTCTTCACCTGGGCGACCTCTGCATCATGCTGCTCTTTATTGGCCTGGGCTACCTCTGCTGTTAACAACGCTGTGAAAGTATCGACCAAGACGGATAAAGTTTCAGCTGGTGACAGGTCAGGACCTCCAACCCTAGATCCCACCGCGTCTGATGTTAATGCCGCTATAGTTGAGAACTGCTGCATAGGTTGTGATCCGGCCATAAAGACGGCAACCCGGTTTGGCGGATCGAGGGGGTCCAGAATACTGTCACCATCGGAACAGCCCTCAGATCGGCCGTCCTGCAACAGATATAAAGATTTTGTCTCTCCGGAGGACGACGGAATAGACAACGGTCTCACCGCCATTGTCCGATCCGTTCTCGGCTTGCACTCCATGCACTGCTACAATGAAGACGTGTTTCATGGAGGGCTGAATCCGGGCAGGGCTCGCACGCTGAGCCGGCTCGACGATGTCGGGGAAGATGTCCGGCTCAGGGCCCGGTTTGCCGATCTTGCCGATGAAGACATGGATGCCGTCGAAGGGGACCCGGTACCCGTATTCAATTGAATCGGCCTCGGGGTCCCAGCCTGCATCGTCGATGTAGATCTTACCGCGACGACTCTTAGTCATCCGGCCCACTGCATAGCCCTTGAGTCCTTCAAAGATGCCCTTCAAGAACTCGAAACCATCGTGCGATAGCCCCACGGTGGGCGCCAACTGTCGTGGTTTTGTCACGGCATATGTCCTAGCAAAAGGACTTAGTCGTGAGGCCATCGCTACGGGTTAGTTTAAAGGGGTTAAAGCGGACAAGCACACATGGATTTTATACTAGTTCGGCCCCTTCGATGAAGGTAAAAGCCTACGTCTAGTTTGGTGTAGTATTGCTAGGGTTTCGATGACCAGGGAGCGAATCCGCTTTGCCTGTGTCTCGATTTGTTGTTCTCTGTTCTGAACCGTCGCCGGGCTGTCCCTTTATATAAGAGGTGACGCCTGGTCCGGTTTATAGAGTCCCGAGGCCGGCTCATAAACATGTCCGCCTTGGTCTCTATTCTTTCTTACATCACAAGTTACATAGTATGACGGTTTACAATTCATGGGCCCTAATACTTGGGCTCTAAACCTCTTGGGCTAAAATCTCTTGCTTCATGCTCCGCTGGGCTTTAATAAAATAATCTTGATAACATAAACCGGCCCCTCCTGGGCGAATTATACCTGGTAGTAATATCCCTGACAGCAGGGTCAGACTGGCCGAGGAGGAGTGCAGACTAAATAAAATACGTCCGCAGCTACTTCCGCAAAGTTACGGTCATTGCAAAAACCCGACACGGTACAACCGCTTGCACGAAGCGGTACTACCGCGTAGGTCGCGGAAGTAAAAAATTACTTCTGCGCCTACTACCGTACTAGTTACGACGCTGGGGCTGGTCACACGGTACTACCGTGTCCATGGTACGGTACTACCGCATGGTGCGGCACTACCGTAACCCTGGAGCGGTACTACCGTGGGGCCGTGCGGTACTACCGTGTTCTTTGAGCAGTACTACCACATGCCAAGCAGTGGTAGTAGTAGGATGCCACTGTTTTGTAACGACAAGGAAAAACAGCCGGAGCTCCAGAGAAGCGAAGGAAAGGTGGTGCGAATTAAATGGACGTGTACGTGTTGATTACACCCAAACCTTTCCGAAGCGGACCCCCTCTTAATAGTACGGCTTTCCTATGACTCAAATCCACCAAAAAGAACCTAAAGGAAACACCATCTTTCATAGGTTCCGAGGGGCACTAAATCGTCTTGTGCCTAGGTGTGATATATCTGAAAAGCTCAGTGCACACGATTAGTCCGCAAAAGCATTGTCATCAATCACCAGAACTACTTAGGGAGAAATATGCCCTTACAATCTCCCCCTTTTTGGTGGATTGATGACAATACATGATTTGCACAAAGATATATATAACAGAATAGTAAGCAAACCCAGCATAATTATAAAATATAAGTAAGCTCCCCCTAGATGTGTGCAAACATAAGAAGATGCTTTGCACTGCAGAACACACATACTAGGATCAACGCCCGCCCTATATTTTATAAACAACATACTCCTTGCAACAAAGAATAAGACTCTACGCATGGATGTAAGGAGGATAACGTGAGCACATATTAACAGGGCAAGTGAAGCAAACGCTCACAACCTAGCAGATAACATAGACATAATAATGGGATAAGGAGTAGAGTGCATATGTCTCACACCATATGAAAGGTCTCACACACACGACACAAACCAACGAAAGCAGATAAGGTTCGACCAACGAAAAGCAAATAAAACACGGCACACGACACACAAATCCTACACTCTCTCCCCGTTTGGCATCGAGACACCACAAAGGGAAAGAGGACACCTAATACATAGATGGTAGCTTAGGCAGAAGAGATCAGTCGTCACGTGCTCCGTCAGACTCCCGCTCCTCCTCCTCGGAATCAGACCACTTGAAACCTTGCTTGGCAATCCACTCAGCCTCTGGAGTAATGATCTCCTCTAACCCATTAGACACATCCTCACCAAAGATCCTCATTATCTTCTTGTCGTGCTGGCGAGCCTGCTTCTGAGTCACATGAGCCTTGTATTGCCCCTTTGCCTGCATATAAAACAGATCCTTCATCTTGCTCTTCAGCTTTTTAGTCCACGAGGGCTCAGACGAAGGGGAGCATACCCTCCAGAACTGTCCTCATCCGCTGCCTCCTCCTCAACTTGCTCCTCATCCTCATCCATCTTAGCTGCAGCAGCCTCTGCAAGGGTAGTGGTGTTAGCCCATCGACTCTTGATGCAAAGTTTGATAGGCTCATGACGAATCCAGTGAGGGGCCTTGTCGTGGAATTAGCACGTCAGATGTCCGGATTAACGGACTTAGTCGTGAAGCCGCGCATCTATGTAGTAGCTTGAGAGGGGTTGAGCAGAATCGAGAGACACGATGCAAGACACGGATTTAGACAGCTTCGGGCCTCGGGAAACATCATCCGGTAATCACCCAACATGATGTTTGAGGCTAGGTCTCATTTTGGTCCTCGTGGTGTCGCCGGTAAACCGACTCTTTGTGTCTAACCCTAGAAACTTGTGAGAGCTTGTCTAAACTTCTCCTCTCTGGGGAGCCCTGCCCCTCCTTATATATATTGAAGGGACGGGTTACATGACTAGTCCTAGTAGGACTAGGATTGATCTATTACAAGGAGTCCTACTCTTGCTTCCTTTGTAAGAGAATATTCCTTATGCTTTCTTCATAAACTGGCCCACCATACATGAACCGGCCTTCTGGGCCTTGGGCCTTGTCATCCATGATCCGCCTGCCGGGTCACCAGTAACTTGCCAAATGTAAACCGTCTTAAATAAAATACCAAGTCCGGCCGGGTTATAATTCCGGCCGGTTCATACCGCGGGGTATATCCCCGACATTAGCCCCCAAGTTTAGCTTGGATTTATCCATGGTAAACTTATGCTGCAAAATAACCACAAGAATAAATTTGATAGGTTGTGCTCCGGGTTAAGAATTCTTGTAAACCGGCATCTGACCATCCTTAAATCCTTGTCCTTCTTCTAGAAAATCCGGGTCAACAGACCAGTTTCATAATCAACTTGCTTGCATAAGAAATATTGTAAATCAAGAATCCATTCGAATCAGCCTTTCAATGCTCTGACTTGACAAAAAATCTTGATCTTCAAATATTCAATTGATATTCAACCGGTTTGGAAATGTAGAACTTGCCGGTTTATGATTGCCAAAATTGCCGGGTTATAAAAACTGATAATTCCGGGTCATGACTGCTTATAGATGCCGGGTTATGATTGTTGCCAACGCCGGGTTATGATTAATCTTCTGGACTTATCCAAAACTGAGAATTTGAAGATGTTCCTCCTTTATATGCATATTACCTATAGCCCCCAAGTGTCGGGTCATTATGTAATAATGAGCAGCGACTTTGTATATACTTCATTGAAAATAGCCTTGTATATTCTTGAAGAAATCCGGATCATTCATCCCAATCACTATGAAACTGAATATTCCATATTATGTAGCCCCCAAGTGCCGGGTCATTATGCAATAATGAGCAGGGACTTTGAAAATATGATCATGTAAACTTGAATAGCAGCATGTAGCCCCCAAGTGCCGGGTTATTATGCAATAATGAACAGGGACTTTGTAGATATAATCATTGAAAATAACATTATATAATGTAACTTCTATCGTGGGGTTTGAACCCACGTCCACAAGGTTAAGAGATTTGTGCTTTACCAACTGAGCAGTGGACCCTTCAATATAATGGATGAATACTTGTGTACCTTGAATTGTTGACAGGAGCAATTGGTAGCCCCCAAGGGCCGGCTCATTATGATATGATGAGTCGGGTCTTCAATAAGGTGATCAAAAAATGACTTTGCATTAGCCCCCAAGTGTCATGGTGCATGCTTGCAGCGACATGAAACTTGCGTATTTGATATAATCTCAATCTGAATAATGTAGCCCCCAAGTGCCGGGTTGTAAGCCTGCAGCAACTCGGGACTATTCCTTTGTAAAATAAATCATACCATTGATAATATGATATCCATTGCGCTGAAAGTGACTTTGAAAACCTCAATCATAATATTGATAATCATAATAAGAAATCCAGCCATGTTGGCTATTTGAAGAATATAATCCGGTTTGAAAACCGATTCCAGTGATGTTTGATCACAATTAGGCCGGGTTGAATAAACACCGGTCATTATTTACCATCATATACTGGCGACTTATAGTCAAAAGCCAGACCGGTTTAATAAACATCGGTCATTATAACCGATCATATACTGCCAATATGTATTTAAAAATACTTCATACCTGCGATCAAGTATGCTTGATATTCTTAATCCGGCGAAATTTGCAGTTTCCGAGGAAGCTCTTGGCTCCGTTGGGGCGTACCCAATTATTCCGGGTTTATAAGAACTGCCGGTTTAAATAATGCTGGAGCGTTGTGTCCAGACTTTGAAGATATGTGGTCAACTATGAAGTTGTCCCACTCCGAATCAAAGAACCATAAAACACAAATACCAGAAATGCAAGTTTGCAAATAAAACCATGTAGTCGAGGCTTTTTATGAGCTGCCAGGCTCAAAGCAAGGTTCAGCCAATCACTGGATGCGGGTAATCTCGTCTTTCCAGAGGGCCGGTCGATGGATGCCCGTAGCCTTTCCATAGGAACCATAAGAAAAACTTTAGCCAATCACTGGATGCCCGTAGCCTTTCCAGAGGGCCTCCATGGTTCCATGAAACCATGGGTAAATTTTAACCAATCACTGGATGCCCGTAGCCTTTCCAGAGGGTCTCCATGGCTCCATGAAGCCATGGGTAAACATAAGCCAATCACTGGATGCCCGTAGCCTTTCCAGAGGGCCTCCATGGTTCCATGAAACCATGGGTAAATTTTAACCAATCACTGGATGCCCGTAGCCTTTCCAGAGGGTCTCCATGGCTCCATGAAGCCATGGGTAAACATAAGCCAATCACTGGATGCCCGTAGCCTTTCCAGAGGGCCTCCATGGTTCCATGAAACCATGGGTAAATTTTAACCAATCACTGGATGCCCGTAGCCTTTCCAGAGGGTCTCCATGGTTCCATGAATCCATGGGTAAAGATAAGCCAATCACTGGATGCCCGTAGCCTTTCCAGAGGGCCTCCATGGCTCCATGAAGCCATGGGTAAAGATAAGCCAATCACTGGATGCCCGTGGCTTTTCCAGAGGGCCTCCATGGCTCCATGAAGCCATGTGTGAATTTTGAACCAATCACTGGATGGATTACCATCCAGAGGGTTTTCATGAAGCGTCCTCTTTGAGCCGGATGTGACCTTACGCTCTTCAGGGAGTTATTGCTTCTAAGTGCATATGTAGGAGTTGCCCTGCACAACCAGATAGACTGATCAAAGCATCTTAGTTTCTTAATGAAAAATGATATATAACAAGAGAAATAATACTGTAGATGGATATCACCTGAGTAAATTTGAACCGGTATGTTGAATAGACCGGATCACAGGTTGGACAGTAAAACGACCGCAGTATCAAAGGTAGCACAGACACATGAATCGGCCGCGGTATTGTAAGCCGGCGAAGATGAGTAAATTTGTCCTCCGTGTTGTAAACCGGTGTGGACGCGTGAACCGGCCGTCCGTTCATCAGGTAATATGACACAAAGGAAAACGCTGTTGTAGAATATGGCCAATGCGTGATATCCACAGTATAACAATGATTTTACCTGTATATGAAAATACCAATAGGGCAGTGTAGTGCTCAAAGGAATTAAAATATCCTGATAAAGTATATAGGAGAGATAACACCTGATTTGCTCAAAGAATATATGAGTCGGCCGACGTCGACGGGCTAGTTGCCTTCCTCGTTGTGAACCGGCGCGGATGTGAGAGACAGCCAAGGTGTTGTAAACCGGCGCTTGAATCCGTGGAATAACGACGATCACTTGTGTTGAATCATGTTTGGTGTGCCTCCCTCTCCATGGTTTATCACCACTTTGTGATCAATACTTTTCCTGTGTAAAAAAAAAAATATGGCAGGGCGAGGCATTTTTGCTCGGTGGAATTAATATGCATGAAAAACAAAATAGGATAGATATCACCTAGTTCGCCTTGACAACGGACGAGTTGGCTGTGGCATTGTAAACCGGCGCGGTCGCGAAAGACGGCCACGATGTTGTAAGTCGGTGCAGACAGGTGAGTCGGCAGCGGTGTTAGAAAACGGCATGGATACGGGTGATCCGGCCGTGGGCGCGGACGACGAGTCCGTCCCGTGTGTTGATGAAGCGGGAGGCGGCGACTTACTCACATATCCGTCTAGCAGCATGGTATGGACACGTCTTAGTGTACAAATATATTGGCGCTCACCCCTTCGCCACACCTTTGCAATGAATAATGGTACTGGTATATTTTGTCAGATGGATGAGGATGCTGGTGTTGGATAGCGCTGGACATAGTTTGGACGAAGCGGATGTTGCTGTATACTGATCTGAAGTAGTACTAGCATCCACTGGTTACGTGCAGACGCCTTCACGTATAATATTCTCACATTTGCACCGTTCCTTCCCTTAGCATTAATCAAGTCTGGCTAGTGTTGCATAAGATCTTCACGTGGGAAGAATAATCGCAGCAGCTATGGTTAATACTCCTAGGCGTGTCCAATCAGCATCAAACTGCTTTGGCCATTGTGAGCACAACAAACTCCTCTGCTCCCGTCAGGATAGATGACGGGATTGTCTTCTTTAAAATTTAATCTAGAAAACTTGGTAATACTTCCACAATGTGTTTGCCGCCTTTATATTTCACATCTCCAACAAGTAACTTCCACCGGCTCCTCATACATGGCAGTACTGTTGTAATTGATTTGCAGATTGAAGTGGATCAAATCTGTCACAGTAAACACCCCCCACTCTCTGAAGATTACTCAGTCCAAACTTCATGCGTATCAAGCATCTTCCTTTGAAAAATTCCTTGCAGAGTATACCTCCATAGAAGCGGCAATGATGCCTTCCGTGAGTCAAATTTGTGAAAGAAAAAAACTGCACAGCAGGCACACAGTGAAAATAGTGCAGACGAATATCAGATCATTGAGCCAGGCCTTGTCCAATCACACGGAAAATGTCAGCAGAGTCAGAGCGACAGGCGACTCGGATGGGCGCCCGGCGATGCAAGGCTACAGCCGCGGCAGAAGAACATCCGCAAGAAAGAAACGGCGGTCGTCATATGCGGCGGGGCCGGCCCGGAGTGGCCCGAGGTGAAGGCAGGGGCGGCACGGCGATGAAGACGACGACGACTCGAAGTGGAGCAGCAAGGCGGTGAGGTGACCCGGAACTGTGGCGACTTAAGGTTGAAGGAGATGCGAGGCCAGCTCGGCGGCTCCCCACAGAGGCGAAACGACCGGTGGGCGGCTCAGGCTGCTGCTGGACGCGAGGGCCGGGAGCGCGCGGAGGAACAATGGACCCGGAGCCAAGGCGGTTTAAAGCATGAGGTGGAAATCGCGACGGCGGCTCAAAGGCATTGAGGCAGGAACGGCCGACTTTGATGAAACTAAAGCGGAGACAAAGTTTGGCCTGGGCGGGCGGTTTGACGAAGGTGAGCCAGCGACTACAGCTCGGAGCGACTCGGAGCGAGGCCCTTCCGGCGATTCAAAGCAAGGCCGAGGCAGCAACGGCGGAGGTGGATGTAGCTCAGAGTGGTGCAGTAGAGCCTCGGCGGAAACAGGGCACTTGCCGCGGCCGTGGAGGCGGCGACTCGCGGTTGCAGACACAGGTGCGGCAGTGGCGAAACGAGCTGGACTCGGCGTTCAGTCGAATCTGTGTCCGTATCTGCGTATGTCTCCGTGTCGTGGCCGTCTTCTTTTATCTTGCGCTTATTTGCTTCAACATGCAGAGAGCCAAGGTAGTGCTCGGCAGATGTATTGACCTTGGTCTTCACGTGAGGGCTCTCAAAGTATTAATCAAGTCTGGAATCTATGCATTGAGCCTCGCACATAACCCATAGTAGTAGCTGTTGGAACCACGGGCTCCGGCAATCGACGACGATCACCGGAGACACGACCTGAGAGGAGAAGGAGGAACACAACAAGTTTGCCGGCGCACGAACGCCCCCCCGCACGAACGGGTTTTTTCTTTTTCTCCTCGAGCACGAACTCGATCGCGGTAGCAACTCACACAGGGGGGGAGAGGGTCTTATACCCAAGCGCACGGACATGCCCGAGCTGCTCCACGACCCACCCAACTCCCACTCGCCACACCCTACACGCACTGGCTCGCGTGCGCCCATCGCGCTCTGATGCGATCGCCGCGGCCACTCCGCGCGCCCTACGCAGCCCACACCCTGGTCCTTCGCTAACTGACCCCGCGCACACACGCGCTAACTCACGCACACACACACCTACACTAGGCAACGCACGCACGCACCCGAGCACAGCCACGGGCCGAACCCGACGCGGCCAACGCCCGTACGTACGCGTGCACCGCGCCCTGGCTCGCCGCGGCTTATTGAGCCCAACACTCGCGCCCTAAGTCGCGGCTCAGAGCAGGCCGCCGTCCTCGACGCCGGCGTCCGCCATCATCGCGTGCTCTGCCGCCGGTGCCTTCCTCCACTGCGGGCAGTCACGTTTGAAGTGACCCCGCTCACCGCATTTGTAGCACCGGCCCTTTCTGTTGCCGCCGAAGCCCGATGCCTCGCTGCGCGCCCCGTCGTCGTCGCCCCGAGCTCCGCCTCGCTGACAATCGCGCGCCCGCCACTACGCCTCCGTGAGCAGAAGCTGCCCGTCCGTCCGCTCGCTGCTGCCCTGCCCGCGACGCCGCACTCGCTCGTCGAAGGCTCTCAAGCGTCCGAGCGCCTCGTCGTACGTCAGTTGTTCGAGCTCGCAGAATTGTTCGATGCCGGCGACGACGGGGAGGAGCCGGTCTGGCACCGTGTCCAGAAGCTTTTTCACCAGCTCCATCTCGCCCAGTGTCTCGCCTAGACCTGCAAAACGCGCCGCCATGCCCGCAAGACGTCCAGCGTACGCGTCCAGGGATTCGCCGTCTTCCATCCTCATCCGATCGAGCTCGCTGCGGAACGTCGCCCTCCTCGCCGCGCGCACTCGCTCGGCGCCGACGAAGCGCACCTTCAGAGAGTCTCATACCTCTCTGGCGGTGGCTTTCGTCGCCACCGAGAGCAGCACATCCTCCGGAAGCCCTGACAGGAGCAATGCCCTCGCCGTCTTGCACTTTTTTCCGTTCACCGCCGCGTCGACCGCCGGCGCCACTGCCTCCCACAGCGTGTGTGCGTCGAGGATGGCCTGGGCCTTGATCGCCCAGACAGTGTAGCCGTCCGGCGCGAGCACCGGCATCCCCATGGGCACCGAACCTCCCGCGCCACCTCCACCGTGTGGGACCAGCGCCATCACCGCCGGCGAGCTCCTTCACCTTGCTCTCTAACCTCGCTCTGATACCAAATGTTGGAACCACGGGCTCTGGCAATCGACGACGATCACCGAAGACACGACCTGAGAGGAGAAGGAGGAACACAACAAGTTTGCCGGCGCACGAACGCCCCCCCGCACGAACGGGTTTTTTCTTTTTCTCCTCGAGCACGAACTCGATCGCGGTAGCAACTCACACAGGGGGGGAGAGGGTCTTATACCCAAGCGCACGGACATGCCCGAGCTGCTCCACGACCCACCCAACTCCCACTCGCCACGCCCTACACGCACTGGCTCGCGTGCGCCCATCGCGCTCTGACGCGATCGTCGCGGCCACTCCGCGCGCCCTACGCAGCCCACGCCCTGGTCCTTCGCTAACTGACCCCGCGCGCACACGCGCTAACTCACGCACACACACACACACACCTACACTAGGCAACGCACGCACGCACCCGAGCACAGCCACGGGCCGAACCCGACGCGGCCACCGCCCGTACGTACGCGCGCACCGCGCCCTGGCTCGCCGCGGCTTATTGAGCCCAACAGTAGCTGTAGCTGGGATAGTTCTGCCGGTTTGACGGAGGTGAGCCAACGTGGAGGTGCATGCGTAATGGTGACTTGGATTCGCTCACCGTCTGCCGGTCTCGGCGGATTAAAAAACTCCAGCGGAAATCAATCCGTCTTAGACTCAGCGGATTAAAAAACAGCAGCGGACTGCCTCGGATTTAGCCGGTCTTGTTCAATCGCAGGATGCATCGGCGTGCATAAAACACCAACCCAAAAAACAACCCCAATCTTATCTCCGCCGCCGCAGAATACTTATTCAATCTTGATTGATGAACTCATCATTGATGCGAATTTTTTCACGCCGGCTTTTGTTGAACCAGAAAATTGCAAACTTCTCAATCCCATGGAGAGATCCCTTCAAGAACTCAACACCACCGTGCGCAGGCCCTACGGTGGGCGCCAACTGTCGTGGAATTAATACGTCAGATGTCCGGATTAACGGACTTAGTCGTGAAGCCGCGCATCTATGTAGTAGCTTGAGAGGGGTTGAGCGGAATCGAGAGACGCGATGCAAGACACGGATTTAGACAGCTTCGGGCCCCGGGAAACATCATCCGGTAATCACCCTACATGCTGTTTGAGGCTAGGTCTCATTATGGTCCTCGTGATGTCGCCGGTAAACCGACTCTTTGTGTCTAACCCTAGAAACTTGTGAGAGCTTGTCTAAACTTCTCCTCTCTGGGGAGCCCTGCCCCTCCTTATATATATTGAAGGGACGGGTTACATGACTAGTCCTAGTAGGACTAGGATTGATCTATTACAAGGAGTCCTACTCTTGCTTCCTTTGTAAGAGAATATTCCTTATGCTTTCTTCATAAACCGGCCCACCATACATGAACCGGCCTTCTGGGCCTTGGGCCTTGTCATCCATGATCCGCCTGCCGAGTCACCAGTAACTTGCCAAATGTAAACCGTCTTAAATAAAATACCAAGTCCGGCCGGGTTATAATTCCGGCCGGTTCATACCGCGGGGTATATCCTCGACAGGCCTCAAACTCTTCATCAGGATATAGCTTCTCCCAAGTCTTGGAGATCAGCAAAACCAGATATGGACCGTAGATAGGCACTTTGAAGGTGAATATTGCAAAGCGGAGCTCACACCACATGATATGTGAGATATCAAGTGGTTGAGTCTGAGCACTGCGGGCCTCCTCACACATAAGCATCATGTCCACGAGGTATGAACGTACCTTGTCCTTGTCCCCAATGCGAGGAAACAGTGAGTTGCGGAAGATCCTATGCATAATATCCAGAAAGGGGTTCATCACCCAAGTCTTCTTGCCACTCGCGAGCGTCTTCTCCACATAGAAAGGCAACAGCCGGTCCTTGTTGACAGATTCTTCATTGGCATGAGGGCGAGCTCCAACAGGAGTGTGGAGCCCCTCATCAGCAACCTGAAGTAGATCCATAAAGTCCTTCCATGTAGCAGTCATCTTATGTCCATTGGTCATCCAAGTCATGTTGCGTTCCTCCTTAGGATGGAAGTGAACCGAAGCATAGAATTGTGCCACAATTTCTGGGTCAAAGTCCATAGGAAGTGACATGATATGTTCAATGCCAAACTGCTCCACAAGATCTAGAGCCTCAGCAAAATAGGCCCGGTGCTCCTCCTTCCTCATGTGATTCATGTCAATCCAATGTGCATCCACATATAAGTTTTGTTTGCTCTTGAGAACTTCTATGAAGATACGATGCTGCTGCTTGGTCCAGAACAATTCATCTCCATGGAACTATGCTCGGGGAACTGCATAAGGATTGATCTTCCTCCTAGCAATGAACTCATGTGATGGAATCTCGTCCATGCTCATAGTTGGTTCCTTGTTCTTGGTGGTAGTGGTCTTGGTTCTGCGTTGGGGGGCATTGGAGCCCTCAGGAACATCACTTTGGGTGCATAGACGCTTTGACCCTGTGTCACGGCTGGGATTCGGGCGACGGACATTGGAACCGGAGCCACCACCTATGACACAAACACAAGAGCGCAAAAGAGAGACAAAGAGAATCAATGCAAAAGCCACAACAAAGCACACGAAACATGTAGAAAAGATAATATGTACGGGCTACGAAGAAGGCGTGGACCGAACGGTAGTTGTCAGGGATATGACTAGTGGGTATAAACCGGCCAGGAGGGTCTGGATTACGCTGGTAAGATTATATTATCAGAAGCCCAGTAGAGTATGTAACAGGAAGTTATAACCCACAGAGGTTTAGGGCCCATGTATAAGGCCCATGATCTGTAAACCGTCGTACCATATAACTTGGGATGTAAGATAGAAAGAATAGAGACCGGGGCGGACACGTTTATGAGCCGGCCTCGGGACTCTGTAAACCGGACCGGGCGTCGCCTCCTATATAAAGGGACGACCCGGCGACGGTTCAAGGACAAGAAACAACAGCTCGAGACACAGGCAAAGCGGATTCGCTCCCTGGTCATCGAAGCCCAAGCAATACCACACCAAACTAGACATAGGCTTTTACCTTCATCGAAGGGGCCGAACTAGTATAAACTCCCTGTGTCCTTCGTCCGCTTTAACCCCTTTAAGCTAACCCGAGCGATGGCCTCACACCTAAGTCCAGTAAACCGGACATCTGCCGTGCTAAATCCACGACAGTTGGCGCCCACCGTCGGGCTATCACACGATGGTTTCGAGTTCTTGAAGGTCAGCTTTGAAGAGCTCAAGGGTTACGCAGTAGGCCTGATGACCAAGAGTCGTCGTGGCCGGATCTACATCAACGATGTAGGCTGGGGCCCCGAGGCCGATTCAATCGAATATGGGTACCGGGTCCCCTTCGGCGACATCCAAGTCTTCATCGGCAAGATCGGCGAACCGGGCCCTAAGTCGGACATCTTCCCCAACATCATCGAGCCGGCTGAGCGTGCGAGATCAGCCCGGGTTCAGCCCGCCATGAAGCACATTTTCGTCGGAGCAGTGCATGGAGTACAAGCCGAGGACGGATCGGATTATGGCGGCGAGACGGTTGTCTATTCCGATGATGAATCTTCATCCGTAGAGACCAAATCTTTGTATCTGTTGCAGGACGGCCGGTCAGAGGGCGTGTTCGATGGCGATAGTATTCCGGACCCCTTTGATCCGCCGAACAGAGTTGCTGTTTTCATGGCCGGATCACAACCTATGCAGCAGCCCTCGATGACTGGGGCGTTAACCTCAGAGGCAGCGGGAGGCGTAGCTGGTGATCTTCCCCCGTCGCTCTCTGACGTCCTATCCACCTTAGTCGGCACCCTGACGGTGCTCGCAATAGCAGAAGTAGCCCAGGCCGACAAGGCGCAGCATGATGCGGAGATCGCTCGGCTGAAGAGCCGGATTGAGCAAGCTAAGATGGATCTGGATGCGGAGAAAGCCAGGATGGCTACAAGATAGGCAGAGCTAGATTCCCAAGCTTTCAGGCTTAGGCTGGATTAGAACGCTTCATATGAGGTAATGTACAGAAGACAACGATCTCGTTTGCCGCCGGTTTATGAGGCAAGGAATCTCTTCAGCACACCAGGAGCAGGAACCAGTAATCGTCCAGAGGTAAATCGGGGAGGAGCCCCGGGGACAGGTGCGCCGATTCAGCCACCCGCCGCGGAGCTGAATCGCCTAGTTGCGATGACACAGCACGTGCCCACACCTCCTGGTCATTATTCTAACCCGTTGGACAACATTGTCGCCGCCGCTTCACGGCTGGCCGCTCTTCCCATTGAGGGGATGTCCCCCATAGCAATGGAGGCACGACGGGCTAAGGAGTTGCTGGACACAGCGTTAACACAGCAGCAGGCTTATTCCTATAGCCGGGAGAGGATTCACTCAACCCCCCGCCCAAGCCGGAGTTACACGAGGCACTTGGATGAACCGGCTGTATCTAGCAGCGCGCGGAGACGGCACCAGCAGAGGCAGGATAATCCGGCAGGAGAAGGAGCACATGCCCAAGAGGTGGTGGACCAGGCTAGACCTACTGCCCGCGACGACACCCATCAAGCGACGCCGGTTCACCCCACCACCATAGAAACATGAATCATGTCAAGTTCCTTCGGGGTGCAGTGTCTCATCCCCGCTTTAAGGAACGTGAAATTACCCAAAGACTTCAAAGGCCCGCGCAAGGTACCCAACTACATGGCGGATCTGGCTCCGGAGGCATGGGTTGAAAGTTATGAGATGGCTATGGAGACGCTTGACGTGGATGAAGCTGCATGTGCCAAATACTTCACAATGATGCTTGAGGGCACGGCCCGGACATGGCTAAAAGGTTTACCACCTAACTCCATCGGATCATGGGAGGAGTTGCGTCGCCGGTTTATCAATAATTTCAAAGACACGTGCAAATAGCCGATGTCCGTGGTTGACTTAGCAGCATGTGCTCAAGGAGAGCAAGAGACCACAAGTAGTTGGGTGCGGTGAGTGTCCGAAATCCTACACTCTTCCAATAGCATCAATCCAAGTACGGCGATAGTAACCTTGGAAAACAATTGCCGATTCGAGTCTTTGAGGCTGAAGCTGGGACGGCTCAAGCATGATTGCAACGACATGGGAATGCTCATGAGCGCTTTGGTAAAGTATGGAGACTCGGATAACACCAAATATCTAGATGCAGACGGAGATAAATCCGGGAAGGCGAGCAAGAACAGTAAACCAGAGCAGGCCAATCCGGCGGGCACAGGTTACAATGGCAAGCGTAAAGCGGAGGGCAGCTCAGACTTTGTGGCCAATACCAACGTTCAAGACAACGGGCAGCGCCGCAAGGGTAGACCGCCCCCACGCAACGGGAGGCCACCCATCAATCTAGATCGCCAGTTGAGCGTGCCTTGCCCAAAGCACGGTACAGAGGAAAACCCGGCTACGCATCTCTGGAAAGACTGCTTTATTATGGAAGAGTTTATGAAGCAGGCCAAGTATAACCACGGGCCCCCCGGCGGGTCAGGTCCTGGCTTTCAAGGTCCGGGTTATCAGGGTGGTGGATCCGGATCAGGATACCACGGCGGTAACAACAACCACAATGGCAACAATCAGCATGAGCATAACCAGCAACATTGTTAAGGAGGTTACAACAATCAAGGGAGTCAACAGCGTCAGCAGCAGCAGCAATCCGGATATCAGAATAATCCGAAGGAGCTAAGCAGTGGGCAGTATCATGTTTTCACCACAAGTCTGTGCAAACGGGATCAAAAAGTTCTGAAGAGAGCAGTGCATTCTGTTGAACCGGCGATACCACGTTTCTTGCGTTGGTCTGAGCAACCCATTGTATGGAGCAGAGAGGATCACCCACCATGGGTTGATAATCCGGTCAGTTGGCCTTGGTGGTAGCACCACATGTGGGTGGTTATAAGTTCACAAAGATGCTTACGGATGGAGGCAGCAGCATCAATATCCTATACTATGAGACTTTTCGACGTATGGGGTTGACAGACAAGAAGCTCCGACAATCCAACACAGTGTTCCATGGGGTGGTGCCCGGTAAATCGGCTTACCCAGTTGGAAAAATTGATCTGGAAGTTACCTTTGGGGATGAGCATGACGCCAGATCGGAGGCAGTGACCTTTGAGGTTGTAAAGATCAGGAGCCCATATCATGCTCTGTTTGGGAGGCCGATTTACGCCAAGTTCATGGCTAGACCGTGTTATGTTTATCTACAGCTCAAGATGCCGGGCCACAAGGGAACCATCACGGTTCACGGGAGCCGTAAGATCACGTTGGAATGCGAGGAAGGAGACGCGGCATATGCGGAGGCAGTTTGTGCTACGGAGGAGCTGAAATTCTATAAGAACAATGTTGAGCCGGCAGATATGTCTCCGTTGAAGAAGCCAACTACAGAGCATGATCCGGCGTTGAAGTTTAAATCGACAGAAGAAACCAAGCAGGTTGACTTTGTTCCGGGCGATTCATCCAAGCAGTTCACTATCAGCGCTAACCTAGACCCCAAATAGGAAAGCACGCTCATCGAGTTCATCCGTGAGAACCGGGATATCTTTGCATGGAAGCCTTCTGACATACCAGGTATACCGAGGGAACTCGCTGAGCACAGACTTAATATTGATCCGAAGTTTAAACCGGTCAAGCAGTATTTGCGCCGTTTCAATGAGGAGAGGCGCAAGGCTATAGGTGAAGAAGTGGCTAGGCTCTTAGCTGCAGGTCTCATAGTTGAGGTGTTTCATCCAGAGTGGTTGGCTAATCCGGTATTGGTGCTCAAGAAAAATGGAACCTGGAGGATGTGTGTTGACTACACAGACCTGAACAAAGCATGCCCAACTGATCCCTTTGCTCTCCCTCGTATTGATCAAATTATTGATGCTACGGCGGGATGTGAGCGGCTAAGTTTTTTGGATGCATATTCAGGTTATCATCAGATCAAGATGATAGTTAAGGACTAGGAGAAGACAGCTTTCATAACTTCCTTTGGAGCCTTCTGCTATGTATCCATGCCTTTTGGGCTCAAGAGTGCCGAAGCAACTTATCAGCGTTGTGTGCAGAACTGCCTATAGGGGCAGATTGGAAGAAATGTCGATGCATATGTTGATGACATCGTGGTAAAATCCAGGAAGGAGGAGATGCTGATAGAGGACTTAAAAGAAACGTTTGACAACCTCCGGGTCTACAAGATGATGCTCAATCCGGAGAAGTGTGTTTTTTGTGTTCCAGCAGGCAAGCTCCTTGGATTCCTAGTGTCAAACAGAGGGATTGAAGCTAATCCAGAGAAGATCAAGGCGAGCACATCCTTGGCTAAACCGGCGTGTATCAATGATGTCCAGCGTGTGGCGGGCCGTATTGCAGCGTTGAGCCGGTTCATCAGCCGTTTGGGAGAAAAGGCGATCCCGCTTTATCCGATGATGAAAAAGACGGATCGGTTTGTATGGAGCGATACTGCAAACGCTGTGTTCGAGGATTTGAAGCGGCAATTAGCAGAACCACCAGTTCTTGCTGCCCCGGTTGACAAGGAGCCGCTGTTGTTATACGTGGCCGCCAATGCCCGTGTAGTTAGCGTGGCCATTGTGGTGGAGCGCAAAGAAGCAGGCAAAGAATATCCGGTTCAACGTCCGGTTTACTACATCAGTGAGGTCCTCATTGAGTCGAAGCAAAGATATCCACACTGGCAGAAGTTGGTATATGGCGTGTTCATGGCAAACCAGAAGTTGAAGCACTACTTCCATGGCCACCCAATCACTGTCGTCAGCTCAGCTCCGTTAGGGGATATAATCCAGAACAGAGAAGCCACTGGCAGAGTGGCGAAGTGGGCCATTGAGCTTAGCCCGCACGGGTTAAAATATGTGCCCCGGACTACTATAAAGTCCCAAGCACTGGTGGATTTCATTAATGATTGGACAGAATTGCAAACACCTGAGGACAACCCGGATCATACATACTGGACTATTCACTTTCACGGTTCAAGGCAATTGGAGGGCTCAGGGGCTGGAGTCGTGTTAACTTCCCCACGAGGTGATAAATTCTGTTATGTCCTCCATTTAATGTTCCCTTGTACTAACAATGCTGCTGAGTATGAAGCTCTCCTCCATGGTTTGCGGATGGCCAAGGAGATGAATTTGAGCCAGGTTAAGTGTTATGATGACTTAGACCTGGTAGCACAACAAGTATCCGGTAAGTGGGACTCTAAGGATCCGCTCATGGCAGCCTATCGACGAGAAGTAGACGCAATCGCCAGATATTTCAAGGGATATCACGTGGATCACATAGACCGGCGGAAAAATGAAGCAGCTGATGCATTAAGCCGGCTGGGCTCTCAGCGTAAACCGGTTCCACCTAATATTTTCTTGGATGAATTGCATAGCCCGTCAGTGCAGATACCTTCAGAGGAGGACTTGGTCGTTCCTGATCCGGAAGCACAGTTGGTCGCAGCACTTCACGTCATTCCTGATTGGACACTCCCTTATCTGGCGTACATGAGCCGAGATGAGTTGCCAGAGGATGAAGTCGAGGCCCGGCAGATAACCCGGCGGTCTAAAACTATGACTATCATCAATGGAGAACTTCATCACCGCAGCGTTTTTGGAGCGTTTCAGCGGTGCGTATCATCAGAGGAAGGCTGCGATATTCTTCGAGAGATTCATGAAGGGGACTGTGGTAATCACGCCGGTTCAAAGTCCTTGGTAGCTAAAGCTTTTCGTCATGGGTTCTACTGGCTGACGGCTCACGCTGACGCGGAGGACTTGGTCAGAAAATGTGACGCTTGCCAGAAATTTTCACGGCGTGCTCATGTACCGGCGCAGGAACTACGGATGATCCCAATTACTTGGCCATTTGCGACTTGGGGGCTTGATATGGTTGGACCCTTTAAAAGATCCCAAGATCAGAAAACCCACCTATTAGTAGCAGTGGACAAATTTACAAAGTGGGTTGAAGCAGAGCCTGTTAGTAAGTGTGATGCGGCAACATCGGTTAAATTCATCAAGAAGGTTATTTTCCGGTTTGGCTTTCCGCACAACATTATAACTGATAATGGCACCAACCTATCTAAAGGAGAGATGGAAGAGTTCTGTCAAAGAGAACATATTCGCCTTGATGTATCATCAGTAGCTCACCCTCAGTCCAATGGCCAAGCTGAGAGAGCCAACCAAGAGATCTTGAGAGGCATCAAGCCCCGGCTTATGGTTCCTTTGCAAAGAACACCGGGTTGCTGGGTAGAGGAGTTGCCTTCTGTCTTATGGAGCATCAACACGACGCCTAACAGATCTACAGGATATACACCTTTCTTCATGGTGTACGGTGCTGAAGCGGTCCTCCTTAGTGATATCCGGCAGGACTCACCACGGGTGGCAGCTTACGTCGAAGCGGATAATGAACAAGCAAGACAAGACGGCTTGGACCGGTTGGATGAGGAACGCGACACGGCAGCAGCGCGATCGGCGATCTATCAGCAAGACCTGCGCCGGTACCACAGCCGCTGGGTCAAGACCAGGACGTTTCAGGAAGGGGATTTGGTGCTTCAGCAAAAACCTGCACAACGGATCATACTACCTTGTCGACATTCGAGAACATAAGGACTCACGCGCGGCAGAGGAGGAGACCAAGCGGCCATGGAACATCTCTCTTCTTCAACCTTACTATACTTGAGCCATTGGCTCCGCTTTATGTACAATGTATATATTATAATAAAATAAACAGGCGCCCCCGGAACACCGGGGAATCAGCCATCTTCTTCGCAAAAAGAGTATCACATGGGGGCTTCGAAAGAAACCCTCCATGGCCTCTTAAACCGGCGCCCCTGGTAGAATCAGGGAATCAGCCGTGTCTTCTATACACAAGAGTATCACATGGGGGCTTCGAAAGAAACCTTCCATGGCCTCTTAAACCGGCGCCCTTGACAGAATCAAGGAATCAGCCGTGTTCTTCAAAGGAGTATCACATGGGAGTTTCTACAGAAGCTTAGCATGGCCTCCTAAACCGGCGCCCTTGATACATCAAGGAATCATCCATCTTATCAAACAAGTATCACATGGGGGCTTCCGCGGGCAAGGGAGTTTTCCATGGACTCTTGAGCCGGCGGTGGTATGAAGCCCATCATAAGAGCACGGCTCTGGTTGCTTCAGCAATTTCCACATGATGATGAGGGGTAAAAGAGAGTGTTGGTGCCTAACCCAGCTCAAACATATGCCCCGATGAGCAAAACGGCTCACACACTACCGGGGGGCTCGCAGAGAGTTGAATACCCTTGTAGTGAACATGGCTTGGAAGCCCGGTGCATGCACCTAAAACCCCGGATTAACCTGCCTGCATCAAGTAAATCACGCTGTCCAGGTAAACCTGGTATGACCAGTCGAACCTGCCACAAGTCAATCCTTCGGGACCCTGAACTTGGCCACGTTAAATTGACGATCATCGAGTTGATTACCTAAAGACAAAATCTTTACAAGATTTTGAAACATTGTGTAGCTTGTCATCGATGATTTGGTTAAGGATTGCGGAGCATCTTGACAGGCTTTGCTAAAATGGTTAATGACAGTAGCCTGGCAGCTCATAAAAAGCCTCGAATTTGGAGCCTGACAGCTCGTAAAAAGCCTCGACTACATGGTCTTATTTGCGTAAAAAATCTTATTTCTATTTTTTATGATTTCACAAATCTTGGTCGTCATGATCATTGGTTTTTAACCAAGTCCATTGATGCGAGACTGGACAACTACAAGGTTGACCATATATCTACAAAGTTAAAGTATGGGTCATGAACACCAGCGAGAGTTAAACCGGCTTTCACGCTAACCCGGATCAGCTATTATGATAAACCAACAAGAGAGCCAAGGGCCTCATTAGCGCTCGTGCTTTAAGACATTCCTACCGGGTTAAGGTCTACAGGCACACTTAATCAGATGTATGGTATATGTTTGTGTTCTATACACAGTTCACAAGCTATCCATTTGATATACATATCAGGGCAAATATAATCCGTCCGGCGGTAAACCGCCAAGACATCTTTAGCTTTGTTCATGCAGGCACATGTCATATAAGCTGTTAAAGCATTGAAAACAGAAGAGAAATTGGGAGCGCCAATCAAAATAATACTATGACAGTGGGACAAAGGCAATATCTCTATTACAACGCACTCACAGGCCCGAATGGATCAAAGTTTTTTGCAAAGTATTCAAACAACTATAAAGTAAATCGGACGGTTTACGATTCTTCTTCACGCTGCGAAGGCTGAGGATCAGCTTGTTCCGGGTCTTCGTCGACTTCCGGCAGCTGTTGGAAACCAGGAGCACTCCAGTCAATCTTGGAGAGGGCATGAAAATACACTTCATCATTGATAAGATCTGACGGATCAATATGTGGAGCGAAAGTATGATTACGAACTGGGGGGATCAAATTTTCAGTGTCGTAAACCGGCCGCTCCACCCACGAATTCTCTAGGTCATAAGCCGGATGATACCTTGTTAAATCTGCTTCGTCAGCAAGCTTACTAGCAAGAGGGCGCATGTCCTTGGTTAAAGCACGGAGATCTTCAGCTGAGAAGGCTGACCCGTCCTCCTTCATGCTGGGGTAGCCGTTCATGGCCTCCGCCGGATCAAAATCGGGGACCCATGCTTTGGCCTGGGTCAGCGCCATGAGAGAACCAGCTCGTGCATCAGACTTTTTCACCTCAACAAGTCACACAAGCAAGACAGATAGCTTTTCTAGAGTGGCTTGGATGGTGGTCGGTGCCGGTTTATTGTGCGACATGGCACTGATAGCCTTTGAGCACCGGAGTAGAGTTGCTCCACCAGGGTATAGGCAGCCTTGAGCTTCTTCCGAACGTCATCTCCAAGATGAGTTATGCGCCTCCCTATATACAATTGGCGAGTTAAACCGGAGGAGGATAAAGATTGCAAGGATGTAAACATACAAAGACAGGTACTCACCAAAGATGGCAGATGTCATGTTCTCTATTTGCTGTTTCAACCCGGATAGCTCTTGCGTAACCGGATTGAAAGCAGCTTCGGCATCCTTTGCTCTTTTTTCTAGAGCGTCCCTTTGCACCTCCCATGTGGACCGTTCCGCTTCAAAACATTTCTTCAATTTTTCCATGTTAGTCAAAGAAAGGACAAGTTCTTCTTAGCTTTGGTTGAAGCAGTCTCATGGAAGGCCAAGCTATTCCGGAGCTCCGTTGCCTCCGAAGCTCTCCGGTTCAAGTCAGCCTACAAGAAAATCAAACAGGTTAGAAGGACAGATCAATGAAAGTCTCAAGCACATAACAAGTTATGCACTCGACACTTGGGGGCTAATGTACAATTGAAGTAAAGAAAGCAAAAAATTTCAGACAAGTCCCAAGCCCATAAACAAGCTATGACCTTGGCACTTGGGGGCTAATGTACATTCATTCTCAGACATAAGTAAAGTCCCGGTTCACCTACAATGAAGCTAAACCGGCACTTGGGGGCTACTATGTCCTGAAGGTATGGACTTAATTGTCGGTTTAAACAAGGGACTAATGGTATCTACTAATCCGGAAGCAGGTATGAGCGAGACAGCTACCGGTTTACGGCAATAGATGGAGAAAGTTAAACCGTCAATTATGGAATACGGGTTTAAATCTAAACCGTCAGGGCAAGCATATGACGCGCAAGGTATGGCTAAACCGGCAATATAAGCAAGCTGCAGATCTAAAGCGTGAGAAAAAGTTTTCACACGAAGCAGAAGTAAATATGGATCTTAGGCGCAGGAAAAAGACAGAGTAATACAAGTTATATTCAGTGAAGGTAGCGGAAGTTCTCTACAGATTCAATCTAAACTAGCAGTGCTGGAGAAGCTAAAGTATAACAATGGAGCGGAAGCATACGAATGAGGGTCAAGCCTGACGAGTTGAATATCTACAACTAAGAACTAACCTACGGCGATGAGGTACGAAGAAACGAGGGTTCGCGGCGAGCTACAGAAGAAACCCTAGAACTAAGAACTATGGGGAAGAAGATAACGTACCCGAGGAAGCAGAGGATGGCGGCGAGGTTTCTGGACGCGTTCAGGTCGATGCAGCGGCCGGACTTGTGGACGACGGCGAGCTCGAAGAACGACGGCGGAAGTTCGAGCGCTGGAGATGAAGGAAGAAGAAGCAGAAGGGGAAAAGAGATGGGCCTCGGCTGTATTTATAGGCCGAAGAGATAAAAACGGCAAGCGCGGGAATCGAGGAGGCCAGAAATCGGATAAAGATTAAGCTGTCACCTCGATCTTCGGTGCGGCAATAAAGAAAGGTAACAAACAGATGAGAGTGTTAAATGCACAGATGATGTCACGACAGATTGAAGCGATTTCAGGAGATGACGTCATGGCCGGTTTATGAAGCATGCAAGGGTTGCAGAAAAGAAATCCGTACAAAGACTTGGAAGACTGACATGAACAAGTTCAAATCAATCTGGGGCCTAATGTCAGGGATATGACTAGTGGGTATAAACCGGCCAGGAGGGTCCGGATTACGCTGGTAAGATTATATTATCAGAAGCCCAGTAGAGTATGTAACAAGAAGTTGTAACCCATAGAGGTTTAGGGCCCATGTATAAGGCCCATGATCTGTAAACCGTCGTACCATATAACTTGGGATGTAAGATAGAAAGAATAGAGACCGGGGCGGACACGTTTATGAGCCGGCCTCGGGACTCTGTAAACCGGACCGGGCGTCGCCTCCTATATAAAGGGACGACCCGACAACGGTTCAAGGGTAAGAAACAACAGCTCGAGACACAGGCAAAGCGGATTCGCTCCCTGGTCATCGAAGCCCAAGCAATACCACACCAAACTAGACGTAGGCTTTTACCTTCATCGAAGGGGCCGAACTAGTATAAACTCCCTGTGTCCTTCATCCGCTTTAACCCCTTTAAGCTAACCCGAGCGATGGCCTCACACCTAAGTCCAGTAAACCGGACATCTGCCGTGCTAAATCCACGATAGTAGTACTGTTCGAAGCCGTGGAAGTAAAGTTTTAGTGCCGCCAAGGGGGCGGTAGTACCGCACCAAAGTGTTACGGTAGTACCGCACCAGGCGCGGTACTAAAAATTTACTTCCGCGTCCATTACGGTAGTACCGCGCCGTAGGAGCGGTAGTACCGTGATGCGTCAGAGCGGTAGTACCGCTGTTAGCCAGCGGTAGTACCGCTCGGGGTCAGATCCGTAAGCGGATCTGGACAATGAACGCGTAGGACGAGTGAATGGTCCTACGGCTGATCACGACTTCTTTGTAGCAACATACTTACTAGCATTTCTACTGCACTACAACTCTCCTACACCATAATATTCCATGGATAAGGTCAACAAGAACACAAGAACAACATGCATTTCCCCAAAACCTAGAGACAACACAAGGGCAAAAAGAAGAAGGGATTTTGGGGAGAAGCCTTCATCCATGGCAAGAGGTCGAGGTGGGGAACGATCCCACCGGTCGGAATGCGAGGAGAGTGGCCGGGGACGGAGATCTGGCGAGGTCCTCTGGCGCCGTTCTTGAGAGAGAGAGAGAGGTGACGTGGGGGAGACGAGATGAAAGGGTATGGGGGAGTTAGAACTCCGCCTGCCCGCTTATAACCCCCAGTCGTTCAAACCACTGCGGTAGTACTGCGGTCATCGCGGTAGTACCGCCCGGGCAGAAGTACCGCACGCAGGGCGGTAGTACAGCTCTCCAGCGGCGGTAAAAAATTATTGTCGTGCTTGTTGCGGTAGTACCGTGACTATTCACGGTAGTACCGCTCCCCCAAGAAAGTGCAAGTTTCGACAAGAAGGCTTAAGCAAAGCAACTGCGGGCAAGAGCGCACACACACGGCAAAAAGGAAAGAAGGACAACAGACTGCTGGAACAACACACGAAACACTCCTCCTTGAAGGAGGTCGGTGGCTGAAGCCACCTATGTTTGAGTTATTTGGTATGGCACCGCGAAGAATTATCCTTGGGCCCATGACCAACACTCGTCTTGAAGCACTCATACCATCTAACATGGCAAACAATAAAGACTTGATCGATTTATGCATAACGGGGGGAGGAAGAGTTCATTGAGAGAACAATACTCCCCCTATGTCCATGCCTACACCTAGGCAAGATAATCATGTTGAGTGGGAGGAGTGTGTGCAAGGTTTCAAACCACATTGCTCAAATCTATGATATTTAGATCATGCCTTAACTCGCGAAATCTTGCTTCATCCAATGGCTTCGTGAAGATATCTGCAAGGTTATCATGAGTGTTGACATAGTGAAGCTCTATTTCTCCTCGCCGAATATGATCCCAGATGAAGTGATACCGAATCTCAATATGCTTCGTCTTGAAGTGTTGCACTGGGTTGAGAGAAATCTTGATGGCACTTTCATTGTCACACCAAAGAGGCACTTTGCCACAAGTGACACCGTAATCCTTTAAAGTTTGCCTCATCCATAGAAGTTGAGCACAACAACTGCCAGCTGCCACATACTCCGCTTCGGTGGACGAGAGAGACACGCAACTTTGCTTCTTGGAAGACCAACTTACCAGAGAGCAACCAAGGAATTGGCACCCTCCAGAAGTGGACCTCCTATCCACTTTGTCTCCCGCCCAATCCGAATCAGAGAAACCTACAAGGTTGAAGTTTGCTCCTCTTGGGTACCATAAGCCAAAGTTTGGAGTATGTGCCAAATATCGAAAGATTCGCTTGACTGCCACAAAGTGACTTTCCTTAGGATTGGCACAGATTCCCACACTCAACATAATATCCGGTCTAGATGCATAAAGGTAAAGCAAGGAACCAATCATAGAACGATATACCTTTTGATCCACCGTTTTACCATTGGGATCAATGTCAAGTTGGCACTTGGTTGGCATTGGAGTAGTAGCCGGCTTGACATCACTTAGATTGAACCTCTTGAGCATGTCTTGAGTGTACTTGGCTTGTTTGATGAAGATTCCTTCTCTTCTTTGCTTAATCTCAAATCCAAGCAAGTACTTCAACTCTCCCATCATGGACATCTCAAAATGCGTGGTCATGAGTGCGGCAAACTCATCATTGAAAGCTTTGTTAGGTGAACCAAAGATAATATCATCAACATATAGTTAGCAAACAAACAACTCCCCTTTGACCTTCTTAGTAAAAAGAGTGGGGTCGATTTTCCCAATTTCAAACCCACGATCTTGCAACAACTCAGTAAGATGCTCATACCATGCATGTGGGGCTTGTTTAAGGCAATAGAGTGCCTTATCGAGTTGATACACGTGATTGGGGAACTTAGGATCCTCAAACCCCGGGGGTTGTTTGACATATACCAACTCATTAATAGGACCATTAAGAAACGCATTTTTCACATCTATGTGTTGCAATTTAAAGTTATGATGAGAAGCATAGGCAAGTAACAAACGAATAGATTCAAGGCGAGCAACGGGGGCAAAGGTTTCACCATAGTTGATACCCTCGACTTTGGGAGTAGCCTTGAGCCACCAAACGCGCGTTGTTGCGAAGGACAATTCCATGAGCATCCTGCTTGTTCTTAAAGATCCACTTGGTTCCAATGACATTATGGTTCTCCTTTCGCCTTGGCACCAGATGCCACACTTTGTTGTGCTCGAAGTTATGGAGTTCTTCATGCATGGCATTGAGCCAATCAGGGTCTTCGAGCTCCTCATAGACCTTTTGAGGTTCAACACAAGAGACAAAAGCTTGATGAGCACAATAGTTTGCTAATTGTCTATGAGTGCTTACCCCCTTTGTGATGCTTCTAAGAATATTCTCCAAGTGATGTTCTCTAGAAGCAAGCCTGGACGCAACTTTAGCAGCACGACGCTCCAATTGCTCTTCATGTGATAATTGAGGAGCACTGAGTTGATCATCTTGAGTGACGTAAAGAGTATGATCTTGATCTTGAGCTTCCTCTTGATCTTGATATTGCTCAGAGGAGAGAACTTGGCCTTGTTCATCATTTAGTGGTTCGCCACCATCTTGTGATTGATCTTGCACTTGGCCTTGTTCGTCAGGTTGAGGGCCTTCACTTTGTTCTTCGGAAGCGTGTGGGTCTTGGGTTGATGATTGTTCCACTTGTGTGGAACATTGTCCTTCTCCTTCGGCCACAAGGGGTTCCTCAATGGGTAGGATATAGCCAACACCCATTCTTCTTATGGCTTGAGGAGGAATTTCATCACCTACATCACAAGTACCACTTTGCTCCACTTGGGAGCCGTTATTCTCATCAAACTCTACGTTACACGTCTCCTCAATGAGTCCATTGGACTTGTTGAGGACACGGTAAGCATGAGAGTTTGTAGCATAACCAACAAATATGCCCTCATGAGCTCTAGACTCAAATTTAGACAAACGAGCACCTTTCTTGAGGATGAAACACTTACACCCGAACACCCAGAAGTACTTGATATTGGGCTTGTTACCGGTAAGAATCTCATACGGAGTCTTGTTCAAGCCTTTGCGGAGATAGAGCCGATTGGATGCATGACACGCGGTGTTGATGGCTTCGGCCCAAAAGTTGTATGGAGACTTGAATTCTGCCATCATGGTCCTTGCCGCGTCCATCAATGCCCGGTTCTTTCTCTCTGCTACACCATTTTGTTGAGGTGCGGCATATTGATGTTTGGTCCCCTCATCACTAAGAAACTCATCCAAGGTGTAGTTCTTGAACTCGGTGCCATTATCACTTCGTATCATCAAGATCTTTGCCTCATGTTGACGTTGAGCTTCATTTGCAAAGTTGATGACGGTTTGTTGGGTCTCACTCTTCTTCTTGATGAAATATACCCATGTGTATCTTGAATAATAATCTACAATCACCAAGCAATACTTTCTGCCCCCAAGACTATCAAAGGATGGAGGCCCAAAGAGATCCATGTGAAGGAGCTCTAACGGTCTTTTTGAGTAGATGATAGTCGTGGGAGGGTGAGCCGTCTCATGTAACTTTCCTTCAATACAAGCACTGCAAGAACGATCTTTGGCAAAGCTAACATTTGTTAGTCCACGGACATGGTCCCCCTTGAGAAGACTTTCCTTCATATTGACATGGGCTAACCGGCGATGCCAAAGACATCCCACATCAACTTTAGCCATTAGGCATGTCGCTGTCTTAGTGGGTTGCTCTGAGAAGTTAACCACATAGAGACCGTTCTCGACATGTCCAACATATGTTACTTTAAGAGTATTGCTCCACAAGAGGGCCACGGTATCAATATCAAAGAATGTGGCAAAGCCCATGAGTGCAAGTTGACGAACAGAAAGTAAGTTGTATGCAAGGGACTCAACAAGCATGACTTTCTCGATCGTGAGATCATGAGAAACAACAACCTTGCCACGCCCCAATACCTTCGAAGATGAAGCATCACCCCATTCGACGTTGGTGGCCATGGATGAACCTTGATGCACGTCCACCACCAAGTCTTTGCTTCCGGTCATATGATTTGTGGCTCCACTATTGAGCAACCATGATCCCCCACCGGAAGCAAACTCCTACACGAGATCAATGCTTGGATTTAGGTACCCATTTGGTAAGGGGTCCTTTGAGGTTAGTAACAAGGGTCTTAGGAACCCAAATAGACCATTCAATGTACTCATAAGAAGAACCAACAAATTTAGCAAAAACATGACCATCACTAGCACGCCATAAAACATATGAAGGATTAAAGTCGCCGGCTATGTTTGATGGCATGGCGGGGTTTTTCTTAACTCCACCACTTTTCACATTGTTCTTCTTCTTAGAAGCACCCTCTCCCTCTCTCACAAAGGTTTTTTTGAGAGGAGGAGGTTTCTTGGTCTTGTCGTTCTTCTTCTTCTTGGGCTTGGGAGCAAACCCAATTCCTTCCTTTGCCACAACTTCCTTTTGATTGCTCAAAAGATCGTTGAGGTTCTTCTCACCTTGTATACAGGCCACAAGGCCTTTCTCAAGCTGCTTCTTCAACTTGGCATTCTCTTCAACAAGATGGACATGCTCGCAACATGGGTTAGTAGCATTTGCATTATTAATCAACACCATGCGAGGAAAGATAGCTTTCTCCTTGGTTAGCGAAACTTTAAGTTGATCATGAGACTCCTTGAGAGAAGTATGTACACCTTTCAAGACCTTGTGAGCCTTGTCAAGCGTAACAAACTCCTCCTCGAGTCTAGCATGGTCAACCACAAGATTTTCCTTCTCGGAATTAATCACACAAGAGACAACTAAAGCATGATCAAGATCTTTCCTTAATTTAGCATGAAGATCTTTCCTTAATTTAGCATGATCATCATTGTGTGACTCCTCAAGAGGCAAACGAAGACCAGGCTCTTCCTCAAGAGCATTAGAGAGATCCGATATCTCATCGGCATAGTCTCGACTACGACCTTCCATTTTAGAAAGGGTCTCCTCGTGAGCCTCGATCATGTCATTGGCCTCACTGAGTTGTTCCAAGAGAGCAACGAAGTGCTTCTTGGGTTTGCCCTTGAGTTTACTCATAAACAACTCAAATTCATTTTCTTCCTCCTCTGCCCCCTCACTCTCATCAATACAATCTGTCAATGAAGGATTAGAGGTGATGGTAGTGTTGATGTTGGGAGTTACCTTGTTGGTGGCCTTAGCCATGAGGCACTTGGCGGTGATGTTCTCATTTGGTGAGTCAAAGAGAGATGAACGTGGAGTAGTTGCAATAGCAATGGTGGCCATAGTGACCATCTCATCATCTTCATCATCACCATCATCCTCAACATATTCTTCTTGGGCCACCAACCCTTTGGGAGGGGTCTTCTTGTTGAGGTTGTTCTTGTTGGGATAAGACTTGGCCTTGTCCTTTCGGATAAGCTTGCCTCCATTGTCTTCTCTTTTCTCATATGGGCAATCTACAACAAAGTGGCTCATATTCCCACAGTTGTAGCACGTCCTCACTCGTTGCTTGCCCTTGTTTCCACTTGAGTTGTTCTTGTTGAAGTTGGGCCTTGAGTTCTTCTTGTTGCCCCAAAATTGCCGTGATTCAAGAGCCATGTGCTCATGATAGGCATATTTGGTGTCCTCGGGGCAGCTCTCATCGTCATCCTCTTCCTCCTCTTCTTCCACACAAGCCTTGGCCTTCAAGGCAAGGTTAGGCTTCTTTTATCGTTGAGCTCTTAAAACCGCATTGTCGGCGGTCTTGTCCAAGATACTCATGGAAATGAACTCATCCAACACTTCACTTGATGACAAAGTGTGGAAGTCCGGTCTTCGGCGAATGACGGAGGACATGGCCTTGTGATAAGGCATCATGGCCTTAAGAAACTTGCACTTGATCCAATTGTCATCCGTGTCCTTGCTCCCATGATCTCGAAGTGAAACCGCAAGAGTGGTTAATCTCTGATAAAGTTCATGGGGATCTTCATCTCCGATCATAGCAAACTCATCGGCTTCATCTTGCACAACTTCATAGTTTGAGCGTTGAATGCTTGCGCTTCCCTTGTACATGGAACCAACATGCTCCCATGCTTCCTTGGCCATGGTGAAGGGTCGAAGATGTGCAATGTCTTTGGGAGGGATAGCATCTTGAAGTATGCAAAGAACGGACTCGTTGAATTGATGATCCGCAGCTTCTCTCGGAGTTAAGTTGTCGGGATCATGTGGGTAGAAACCTTGCTCAATGATTCTCCGAAGATTAGTAGAACAATGATTTAAATGACGTCTAAAGCGAAACATCCAAGTAGCAAAATCAGAATTTTTCACAAACTTAGTAGGAGGACCAACGGAATTTAAATGCGGAGTAGGAACGGGTCCTCCATAGTGGGTAGGAGGAGCGGAGTGGGCAAAAATCCCACTCCAAATCTTAGTAACCAGGACTTGCTCACTACTAGCTTCTCCCTTGTCGGGAATAGCCTCCGACACGTTGGTAGTGGGACGAACCACTTCCAACAGTGTGGTGGATAATTTGAGTCCCTCAAGTAATTCCTTAAACATGCCTTTAACCTCGGTCGCTAGTGATTCTTTCAATGTGTCCATCGCCACATTGAGCTCCTCCCGAGAGACCGCGGTTCCCCCATCGGACGTAGGCAAGGACGGAGTTCCACCGGAGTGTCCCTCCGTCTCGACTACGTTGTTGATACGCCTCCAACGTATCTACTTTTACAAACACTTTTGCCCTTGTTTTGGACTCTAACTTGCATGATTTGAATGGAACTAACCCGGACTGACGCTGTTTTCAGCAGAACTGCCATGGTGTTGTTTTTGTGCAGAAATAAAAAGTTCTCGGAATCGCCTAAAAATCAACGGAGATTTATTTCAGAAAATATAAAAAATACCTGCAAGAAGGTCCACACCGGGGGGCCCACGGGCTGTCCTCGAGGGTGGGGGGCGCGCCCCCTTCCCAGGGCGCGCCCCCTGCCTCGAGGCCCCCCGATGCGCCACCGATGTATCCCCATGTCCTATATATTCCGTTTCGTGGAGAAAAAAATCAAGGAGAAAGAATTATCGCGTTTTACGAGACGGAGCCGCCGCCAAGCCCTATTCTCTCTCGGGAGGGCTGATCTGGAGTCCGTTCGGGGCTCTGGAGAGTGGAGATCATCGCCATCGTCATCATTAACCTTCCTCCATCACCAATTCCATGATTCTCACCGCCGTGTTTGAGTAATTCCATCGTAGGCTTGCTGGACAGTGATGGGTTGGATGGGATCTATCATGTAATCGAGTTAGTTTTGTTAGGGTTTGATTCCTAGTATCCACTATGTTTTGAGATTGATGTTGCTATGACTTTGCTATGCTTAATGCTTGACACTAGGGCCCGAGTGCCATGATTTCAGATCTGAACGTACTATGTTTTCATGAATATATGTGTGTGTTCTTGATCCTATCTTGCAAGTCTATAGTCACCTACTATGTGTTATGATCCGGCAACCCCGAAGTGACAATAATCGGGACCACTCCCGGTGATGACCATAGTTTGAGGAGTTCATGTATTCACTATGTGTTAATGCTTTGGTCCAATACTCTATTAAAAGGAGGCCTTAATATCCCTTAGTTTCCAATAGGACCCCGCTGCCACGGGAGGGTAGGACAAAAGATGTCATGCAAGTTCTTTTCCATAAGCACGTATGACTATATTCGGAATACATGCCTACATTGCATTGATGAACTGGAGCTAGTTCTGTGTCACCCTAGGTTATAACTTCTACATGAGGAATTGCATCTGACGTAATTTCCCATCACCGATCCAATGCCTACGAGCTTTACCTATATTGCTAGTTGCTTATTTACTTTTCCGTTGCTATTATCATAAAAACTACAAAAACACTATCTTTACTTTTATTGCTGCTACCACTACTATCATATTACTGTGCTACTAAACTATCTTGCTGCAGATACTAAGTTTCCAGGTGTGGCTGAATTGACAACCCAGTTGCTAATACTTTAGAGTATTCTTTGGCTCCCCTTTTATCGAATCAACAAATTTGGGTTTAATACTTTACCCTCGAAAATTGTTGCGATCCCCTACACTTGTGGGTTATCAAGACTATTTTCTGGCGCCGTTGCCGGGGAGCATAGCTCTATTCTTAAAGTCACTTGGGATTTATAGCTGTTTATCACTATGAAGAATTTGAAGGACTCAAAAACCAAGATCTTACCCTCGACTATGAGGGGAGGTAAGGAACTGCCACCTAGCTCTGCACTAGATTCTCCCTCTGTTATGAGTAAACTTGCAACACCTACTCCTGCTATTGAATCTGATATGTCGTATGTTCTTGATGATGCTACTTCTGCTATGTATGATGAAACTATCTCTATGCCTGAGAATGTGCCACTAGGTGAATTTCTAGATGAACAAATTGCTAAGGTCAGGGAGAGTGCAAATGTTGATGATATTTATGAAAGTGATGATGAAACTACTCCCAATAGATATGAATTGCCTGTTGTTCCTGAAGGTTATGTTATGGATGAAGAAACTGCTAGAGACTTTCTTGCTTGCAATGATAGATATGATCTTAAGAAGTTATTAGCTAAGCTCAAAGAAAAGTCCTTGAATGCTAGAATGAAACATGACCCTGCTTTTGCTACTTCACCTATATGTGTCACTAATAAGGATTATGAATTCTCTGTTGATCCTGAGTTAATTACTTTGGTTGAATCTGATCTTTTCCATGGCTATGAGTCTGAAACTGTTGTGGCACATCTTACCAAGTTGAATGATATAGCCACCCTGTTTACCAATGATGAAAAGATTCACTACTACTATATCCTTAAGTTGTTTCCGTTTTCCTTAAAGGGTGATGCTAAGACTTGGTTTAATTCTCTTGATCCTGGTTGTGTGCGCAGTCCCCATGATATGATGTATTACTTTTCTGCTAAATATTTTCCCGCTCATAAGAAACAAGCTGCCTTACGGGAAATATATAACTTTGCTCAAACTGAAGAAGAGAGTCTCCCACAAGCTTGGGGGAGGCTTCTCCAGTTACTTAATGCTTTGCCTGATCATCCTCTTGAGATGCATGATATACTTAATGTCTTTTATAATGGACTAACCGATGCTTGTGCCTGGATAGTTGTGCTGGTTGTGTTTTCAGGGAAAGAACAGTGGAACAAGCTGAATTACTATTGAATAATATGCTAGCCAATGAAAATAATTGGACACTTCCTGAACCAGCCCCTAAGCCAACTCCGAAGAAAAGAGGTGTTTTAATTCTCAGTCCTGAAGACATGCAAGAGGCAAAGAAATCTATGAAAGAAAAAGGTATTAAAGCTGAAGATGTTAAGAATTTATCGCCTATTGAAGAAATACCCGGTCTTGATAACCCGACACAGGTAGTAAAGGTAAATTCTCTTTATAGATTTGATGAAGGTGATATTCCTCGTTATAAGTCTGCTAGCCAATGCTTAGATGAGTTTGACAATTTTATTGTGAAACAAGAAAACTTCAATGCTTATGTTGGTAGACAATTACAACACAATGCTTATATGATCGAACGCTTGAGTGATTATCTGTCTAGTGCTAAAGATGAACTAAAACTCATTAGTAAACATGCTTCTATGGTTACCACTCAAGTAGCACAAGTACATAAAGCTCAGAATGATTTGCTCAATGAGTTAAATAGTAAGAGTAATGACTATGCTGTTAGAGTTGCAACTAGAGGTGGTAAAATGACTCAGGAACCTCTGTATCCTGAAGGCCACCCTAAGAGAATTGAGCAAGATTTTCAGAGAGCTAATATAGATGCACCTAGTTCGCCAAAGAAGAAGAAAAAGAAAAATGATAATACTTTGCATACTTCTAGTGAACCTGTAGCTCACCCACCTGAGAATCCCAATGATATATCTGTTTCCGATGCTGAGACACAATCTGGTAATGAACATGAATCTAGTGATAATATTAATAATGATGTTCATGATGATGCTCAACCTACCAATGATAATGATGTAGAGATTGAACCTGCTGTTGATCTTGATAACCCACAATCAAAGAATCAACGTTATGATAAGAGAGACTTTGTTGCTAGGAAGCACGGTAGAGAAAGAGAACCATGGGTTCAGAAACCCATGCCTTTTCCTCCAAAACCATCCAAGAAAAAGGATGATGAAGATTTTGAGCGCTTCGCTAAAATGATTAGACCTATCTTTCCGCGTATGCGTTTGACTGATGTGCTTAAAACAAATCCTTATTCCAAGTATATGAAAGACATTATTACAAACAAAAGCTTGCCAATTACACTTTCGAGGGTGGAATGCCTAAGAAACTAGGAGATCCAGGAGTAGCTACTATACCTTGCTCCATTAAGAGAAACTATGTTAAAACTACCTTGTGTGATCTTGGAGCCGGTGTTAGTGTTATGCCACTCTCTTTATATCGTAGACTTGACTTGAGTAAGTTGACACCTACTGAAATATCCTTGCAAATGGCTGATAAATCAACTGCTATACCTGTTGGTATTTGTGAGGATGTGCCCGTTGTGGTTGCAAATGTTACTATTCTAACGGACTTTTTTATACTTGATATTCCCGAGGATGATAGTATGTCTATTATTCTTGGAAGACCTTTTTTGAATACTGCAGGGGCTGTTATTGATTGCAACAAAGGCAATGTCACTTTTCATGTCAATGGTAACGAGCATATGGAACACTTTTCTGAGGAAACAACCTCAGGTTTTCAGTATCAATTATATTGGAAAAACTTCAACTATTACTATTGGAGGTTTTGAGTTTCCTATTCCTATTATCAAGAAGGCATATGACATACTTATTGTTGGGGACATACATATCCCCATTGAGGTAAGATAGTGTTATTCGAAAAATTTCCGGTTTCATGTTACTCGGAAAGAGTTTATTAACAAGACATGATCAACCTTGTTAATGTATTACTTTTGATGAGCATGGGATAGGTGAATCTAGATAGCACAAACCTTCTGTACCCTCCTTTTACTTTTTGTTAATTAGGTTAAATAAAAGAAAATTAGCATTATCTGTCTGTTTCCAGACTTATCCGTGCAATAAAAAATATCTCGAAAATAAAAGTTCTCCAAATGCCATGAAAATGAAATAAGATTTTTTCTAGAATATTTAAGAAAATATGGCATTGAACACACAGCGAGGGGAGCCAGCACCTGGCCTCGAGGGCACAGGGCGCGCCCCCTGCCTCGAGGGTCCATGTGTGTAATGCCCAGGATGGGACTATACCTCCTACGTGTCGAGGCACGACTTAAAGGTATAAGCCCATTCTGGAATGATCTCAAGTTTGGTATTGTCGGGGGAAACTGTCCGCCACGAACACCTATGGGACCGGAGCCCCTTGTCTGTGCGGTACGAGGGCGGAGGGAGCACAAAGAGCAGATCGTAGCGAGCACGCGGGCAGTTTTACCCAGGTTCGGGCCGCGGTAGACGCGTAAAACCCTACTCCTGCTTGGTTGTGTATTGAGTTTGAGCGCTCGGGAGCTTGAAGAAGCAGCTACACCGGCGCGAGAGTGATCTAGGTTCCGAACCCCCTCCACGTTGTGCATGGGCCTCCTTTTATAGTGCAAGGGGTCACCGACAGGTGTCAACGTAGGAGAAAGGGGTAAAAATGTAAAAGAGGTGGTAGTTGTAACAGTGCGGGAACAGTGGAGCTACAGTACAGAACAGTGGTCTATACCTACTTTAACAGTGGGGGACAAGGGCATTTAATGCCCGTCGCCGTCGACCCCAAAAGCTCCCGCCTTAGCGTCTCCTTCCGCCACGGCGACGGGTCCATCACCGTGGAGTGCCACCGTGTACCCCAGGCTGCACAGCCATCCGCCACGCGTCCCTGGATAAGCCCCAGGGCGACGCGTGGGCCGATGAGCTGGAGCGCGGGCACACAACGCAGCCTTCCCGGCAAGCACCTTGCCGGGGCCTCGATCTTGCCGGGCCCGGGAGCTTGCCGCTCCTCGGGCCCCTTGCCGGGGCGCGGATAGCGCCGAGGCGATGTCTTCTAGTCTTCCTGGCAAGCTCCTCTTGCCAGGGTCTTGTGTTAGCGGAACAGTCTTGAGCCTGGTACGGCCTTCCCGGCAAGCTCCTCTTGCCGGGGTCTTGATCTCATGTCCCGTATACTTTGTTTTTGAATGGTTTAATAGGGAGCAGGAAGGTCTCCGGCGAGCACGCAGTAAACCTTGCCGTGGGAAGCTGCAACTGCCCGTGCACAAGTTGGGGTACTGAGGTACCCCTACCTTAGTACACCGACAGGAGCCCCCGGGCCTGGGCCACACACGGTGCCGAGCGCTCTTGGGCCAGGCCCAAAACAGTGCACGGGCACCCGCGGCCCGCGGCGCGCCGAATCCACTTCCATATCCGCCGCACCCCACGGTAACGGCACGCGTCGATCGCGGCGCCGTGGGATGGGACGTGCCCACGATCTCTTAATGGAAAGGGCGAAACGCCCCCCACTCCCCCATAAAAGTAGAGGGAGCGGGCGCGGTTCCCCTCCTTGCGCTCTCATTACATCGTCTTCCTCCTCCCAAAGATTCCTTCTTGCGCTCTGCCTCCACATCTCCGCCGCCGCCGAGCTCTTCATTCCCCTCCTTCCACCGCGTCCGCCATGGCCCCAAAGACCGACAAGGCGAAGGCGGAGAAGGCCAAGCGGGAGAAATCGGAGCAAGCGGCCAAGCTCATTGCGTACCGGAAGCGGCACGCCGTCTTCCCGCCGAAGCTCGGCGTGCGGGAACTCTGGAACAAGTATTACTTGTTCTGGTCCAAGGGAACCGACGCGCATCCCCGCACGCGAGCATACCCGGCCGCCGCCAAGGACAGCTATCCCGGCGGGTACTACTTCTTTGCTGCCTTTTTCCATTGTGGTCTCTGTCCTCCTTTCTCAAACTTCTTCTGCGACATCATGAACACATATGGCTTCCATCTGCTTGACTTCACCCCCAACGCCATTCTCACCATGGCTGTTTTCGCACACATGTGCGAAAACTTCAGAGGAGTCCACCCCAATGTAGCCCTCTTTAGGCACTTCTTCACTCCTAGAGCCGAGGCCGATGCCCCCCTCTCCGGAGGAATTTCTTGGATCTTTCGTCTGAATAAGAAAGGGGCGTACTTGCCGGGGGAGCTCCGCGGCAAGTGGGAGGAATGGCGAGCGGAGTGGTGCTGGATCGTAGAAGACCAGCCGCAAGCCTTCACCGCGCCGCGCACAACGCCCATTGTGCGCGGCAGGGACTGGAGTGATCTGGACTCGGACGATGTCAAGCTCAACATCGCCCTCGTCCGGATTCTTCGTCTTCGGTTGGCCAATCTATCAGTTGCCGAGGTGGGCGCAGATTTCCTCCGCCGGCGCATCACCCCCCTCCAAGACCGGAAGAGGCCGGCCTGGGAGTACGGCGGCCCGGCAGACATCATGAGGCTGCGCCCCGGGCTCAATTTCAACTTCACCACTCTGGAGCTGCGGGGAATGGTACGGGAACTCTTCAAGTACGACCCGACGCACCCCGAGTGGTTCAGGACTCCCCGGGAAGTGGTGCCACTCTGCAACAACGCCGCCAGGGATCGGATCCTCGCCATGATGCCCATGTGTGACTCGCATGGCTTGGACCGCTCGTGGATCGCCCCGAAGCCCATCGACGTCCTCAACTTCTACGACAACCTCGCCGAGGTGGCGAGGAACAAGGAGGACCTCAAGCTGCACACGCGGGACACCACCGACCAGGAAATCGCCTACATAGCTTCTCGGGCTGAGGAGGCCGCCGCAGCCGCGGCGGCAGGAGTTTTCGGATTCTCGCCGGAGGAGGCGGAGGCTGAGGACGCGTCCACCCAGGCGGAGGAGGTGGAGATTCGCAGGCTGCTGAATCTTCCACCCGACGCGCTCGCCGGGGTCCCCTCGCTGAGGCACTCCGGGATCCACGGGATCGCGGCGGAGGCCGCGGCAATGGAGGGCACCGCCGGAGGGAGCAGAGGCGCCGCGAGGGGCGGAGGCGCCAAGGGAAAGGGGGCCGCAGCGCTGGATGCTGGGCCCAGTGAGCCGGCCGGGGCAGAGGAGGAGGAGGAGGCCGAGGACTCCGGCGGATCCACGGAGTTGTACGCCGACGACCTCTCCTTGTCGGAGAGCTCCCCGCCCCCGGCAAGCCCGAGGCAGTCCCCGGCAAAGCGCCTCCGCAAGGCGGCGACGGGGGAGAGGGCGCAGGCGCCCCGGCAACAGCCACCTCGCCGGGCGGCTCCCCGGGGGAGTCAAGCCGCGCCAAGGCCGTCCGGCGCACCAGCCGCAGCGGAGGCGGCCCGTGCGCGGACCACGACGGAGGCGCCCCGCAGGCCGGCAGCGAGCCGGCAGGGGTCTTCTCGGAGCGGAGCAACGGCTCCGCCCGCCCCTCGGGCGCCGGCAGCCACAGGGGCTGGGTCTTCGCAGCCCCCAGCCCCGGTGAACACCAAGCGCGCGAGGGAGTCTTCGTCTTCCGCTCCTCGCGCCGACGCGCCCACGGTGGAGTATGACTTCTCCGCCCTGAGCGAGGACGACGAGGAGGACCAGGAGTAAGAATCCAAGATTTTATATCTTCTTGTTTTTCTTTTGTCTTGATTTTTTTTGTTGATGTTGACTCTGTTTACTGCTCTGGTTTCAGGACCCTGGCCCATCGCGCGGCGAAGAAAGCCAAGGCGCCCGAGGTCGAGGTCGCGGAGGACTCAGCAGCTGCGGCAACGGAGGGCGTGCCGGAGCCGAGCCTGCCGGACCCGAGCGCTGCTCCGAGGAGCAGCCCCCAGCGTAGCCCGCAGCGCAGCCCCCAGCGTAAGTCTGGGGTTTTCTCTTTTCGCTTGTCGGGGTACGCCTGTGGATTTGGTTTTGTCTTCATGTTTTGACGTTTCCTGTCTTGTTCTGTGCAGAGGTGGAGCCACAGCGGGAAGAGCGCCCGGAGACCACCGTTGAGGAGCCACAGGCCCCGCCGTCCCCGCCAAGGCAGAACTCTCCGGCAAGGGAGAGTGCTCCGCCAAGGGCGGGTACTCCGCCGAGGCAGAGTACCCCGCCAAGGGCGAGCAGCCCGGCGAGGGCGACCACTCCGACAAGGCCGAGCTCCCCGGCGAGGGAGCCCGCCGCTGAGGACGTCCGCCAAGTTATGTTCTGTGAATTGTCTTCTTGGCTTGCCTCTTTTTGGATATTTGCTTGAGTCTTGAACTTCTTTTTCTTCTTCTTCTTAGATATTCCTCCTCCTGTGCCCATGGAGACGGAAGTTATCGTCCTCGAGGAGGAGGAGGACGCGCAGGGCGGCGGCGGCGACGCTCCTGTCGTCGAGGAGATAGCCGAGGCCGCCGAGCCGGCCGCGCAAGAGACTGCTCCGGCTGCAGACGCAGCGGCCGGGGAGGGGGACGGTGGTCGCACCGCCGACCCGGAGGCGGCGGGAGCATCGGATGCTGCACCGGCCACCGGTCCCTCCGCCGGCGAGGAGCAGAGGTTCTATCTCGAGGCCCCCAATGGCGTCTTCATCCAGATGCCGTGGGGGTCTTCATCGCGAGCTCCTGCGGAGGGCGAGGCATTCGACGGAGAAGTCCTCGCCTCCGCAGGCCTGAAGATCGTCCAGGCGCCCGGTGGAGGTGAGGGGCCCGAGGAGGAGAGGTTGCTCCACCAGCTCCTGGCCCTTTACCGGGCCAGGCAGGCAAAGCTCGCCTCCCGGGAGGCTCTTGCCGCCAAGGCCGCGGCAGAAATGGAGAAGCGTGCGGCGGAGCTCAGCGCCGCCAATCAGGCTGCCCTCCGCCAGGTGGCGGAGGAGCGTGAGCGTCTCGCCGGCGAGTACCAGGAGTGGGTGCTCGAGAAAGCTGAAGCTGACGAACAGCAGCGGCTCGCCGGGGTGGAGATGTCCCGGCGAGAGGGAGAGCTCGCGCAGCGGAAGGTCGAGCTCGACTCCCACGAGGAGGACCTTGCCGCTCGCGAGGCAGCCCTTGGCGGGGAGCTGAAGGAGGCGAAAGCCGCCGCGGTTGCCGCGGAAGACGCCAAGAAGGAGCTCGCCGCCAAGGTGGAACAGCTGGAGAAAGCGCTGAAGGTGAGCGCAGAGAAGGTTGCCGCGCTCACCCTGGAGCGCGAGAAGGACGCTCACACGAACTCCGAGCTTCAAGTGAGTCTCTCCAAGAGGGGCGACGAGTTGAAGGCCACCAAGGACTCGATCGAGGACTTGGAACTGAAGGTCACCACTCTGAAGGAATCGCTCGACGCTGCCCGTGCTCAGGAGACCAAGCTGAAGGATGAGCTCCGCAAGGAGCGGACCTTGGTGGAGAACGTCAACAAGGCGTCCGAGCTCTTCCGGCAGACTATTGAAGTGTGGACCGAAGACCTGGTTTCTTCTGCGTCCAATATTGACCAGGAGCTGCTGGCGTTGAAGGTCGAACATCTCATCTACTCGCCGGATCCGGATCTCCCGCACAGCGCCAGGCTCAGCCTCTTCTTCAGAGGGATCGCGCCGGCCCTTGCAGGTCTCCGGAAACGCATCCCCGCGCAGCTGGCCGAGGAGTCGCGCCTGCTCTGCGCGGGAACTCTGGAGCGGGTGCTGACGAAGATCGTGTTCCGCAACCCGGGAATCAATCTTACGAACGTTCTTCGTAGCTTGCCGGCTGATGCAGATACGGAGGCCCTGAAGGAGCAGGTTGCCCACATCATCGCCAAGGTGGCAAAGCTTGGCAGGAAGGAGGGCGACCGCGTAGACTAGGGCTCCGCTATCTTTATCTCTTTTTACTGCTGCAAATTATGTCATGAACTTATTAGTCCATTGCGACAAGTTATCCTTGTAAGATATTTATTTCTTTTTGATCAATCAGTGCAATGTTATCTTCCTTGTCTCAATCCTTGACTTTGTATGTTTTTCGCCCTACGCTCCCGGGGAGCTTGTCGGCAAGGGGCCTTTGCCGCGAGCGCTGAGTGCTGGACTCTGAGCAGCCTGCTGGCCAAGGTCCTCGCCGGCAAGCAACCTTGCCGCAGCTAGTCGCAACGCACTTAGCTTGCTGAGCGTACTCGGAAACGAAGCAAGGGCGCGACACTTGTCGCAGCTCACTTAAATCGTTGAGTGAACTCGAAAACAAGATAAGGGTGCGGCAAGCTACGGGTAGGTTCCTCCGCGCACAGGTTTTCCATACAAAATGTGATCGTTCAAGGAAGACAACTAAAATTTAAAATTTGAACCGGTCAAATCCTAACAACTTATCTTTCATATGCTGCTTGCTTATATTGCTCGCTTTCCGGTAAGGCTTCTCTTTCTTGAACAGCACTTGGTTCCTCCTCCACCTCCTTCCCCCCGGCAAACTTGTGCGCGAGGAACGTTCCTTCTGCTTAAGAGGAAAGAAAAGGGAGAGGGAAACAAGCATATTGCCTTTCGGCGTGCTAATGCTTACCGTATGCTTGAGCGTTGCACCAAATGCCAAACAGAACATGCAAATAGCAAAGAGAAGCATGCAAAAGGCAATCGATGCGAGAAACACAAAAACTTTACTGATGCACGGGGTCTGCGCCCGACTTTGTACAAAGGGTTACATGCAACAGCGGCAAAGCTTGTACAAAAGGTGGTTGCCGGAGCGGATCACGGCAACCGCGCCTTAGGGGTGAAACTTGCGAAGATGCTCTATGTTCCAGGAGTTGCTCACCGGTAAGCCTTCTTCGGTCTCGAGGCGGACAGCGCCGGGCCTCGTAACTTGTCTCACCCGATAAGGGCCTTCCCACTTCGGCGTCAACTTGTTAGAATTCTTGGCGGACTGAACACGCCGAAGAACAAGGTCGCCTTCCTCGAGACTCCTGGCCTTGACTTTGCGGCTATGATAGCGGCGCAAAGCTTGCTGGTATCGAGCAGCTCGTACAGCAGCCTGGAGACGTCCCTCCTCAAGGAGCAATGCGTCATCTTGCCGCAGTTGCTCTTGCTCGAGCTCATCGTAAGCGAGCACTCGAGGAGATCCGTATACGAGTTCCGTGGGGAGAACTGCTTCTGCTCCATAGACTAGAGCAAAGGGTGTCTGCCCGGTGGCTCGACTTGGTGTCGTTCTGATTGACCAAAGAGCCGCCGGGAGCTCCTCTATCCAATTTCTTCCGCACTTGCGCAGCCTGTCAAAGGTCCTTGTCTTGAGTCCGCGCAGCACTTCAGCATTTGCCCTCTCCGCTTGACCGTTGCTCCTCGGGTGAGCAACAGAAGCGAAACAGACCTTGGCGCCAAGGTCTTGGACGTACTGCATGAAGGTGCGACTAGTGAATTGCGTACCGTTGTCGGTGATGATCCTGTTAGGGATCCCGAAACGGCAAACAATCGTCCTGAAGAACCTGACTGCTGACTGTGCTGTCACCTTCCTCACTGGCTCCACTTCTGGCCACTTTGTGAACTTGTCGATTGCAACGTACAAGTACTCAAAGCCCCCGACAGCACGAGGGAAAGGGCCGAGGATATCGAGCCCCCAGACCGAGAAGGGCCATGACAAAGGGATTGTTTGGAGAGCTTGAGCTGGCTGATGGATTTGCTTCGCATGGAACTGACACGCTTCACACTTGGTTACTAGTGCAGTTGCATCTTGGAGGGCTTCTTGCCAAAAGAACCCTTGCCGGAAAGCTTTCCCGGCAAGCGCCCTTGCGCCAATGTGGTGGCCGCATATGCCTCCGTGTATTTCTGCCAACAGCTTCTGTCCATCTTCTCTGGAGATGCACTTCAACCTGACACCGTTGAGTCTTCTTCTGTACAGCTCGTTATCCACGAACTGATACATACTTGACTGCCTGGTTATCTTCTCTATCTCTTGAGGGTCGTCGGGAAGTTCTCCAGTTTGCAGAAAACGGACGATCTGCCGCGCCCATGCTGGAGCCCGAGGCTCGACGGCAAGGACTAAAGGCTCGAGGGCCGCTGCGGGAACCTCAGCTTCTACGGCGAGGACCTCTGGTTCTGCCGGAGCTGATGGTCCCCCGGCAAGCTCGCCGGGGCGAGGCTTGCCGGGAACGCTTGCTTCAACTGTACAAGCCCGAGGGCTTGCAGGAGCAAACTGTTCCTCAGCGTTCTGGTTGTTGATCTTGGGGGCCTTGGCGGCGGTTTCAGGAAGATCCGCCGGCAAGTAGTCGCCGGAGACCAACTTTCTCTTCTTGGACTGCCCAATTGATGGTGTAACGGATGGTTGAGTCAGCTTGAGTAAGAAGGTCCCTGGTTCCACAGGTAACTTCATCGCGGCGCACTTTGAAAGGCCATCTGCAATTTCATTTTGAGCTCTCGGGACGTGCTCCATCTGCAAACCTTCAAAGTGCTCTTCAAGTTTTCTCACTTCATCGACATATGCTTCCATCAAAGGGCTCTGATAGCTCTTGTTAACTTGTCGGACCACCAACTGAGAATCTCCCCGCACAATCAGCTTTCTGATCCCAAGTTCGGCCGCAATCCTGAGGCCGGCAAGCAAGCCTTCATATTCTGCAGTGTTGTTTGTCGCTTGCTCCCTGGGAAAGTGCATCTGGATAACATATTTGAGGAGCTCTCCGGTGGGCGCGATGAGTACCACGCCAGCACCGGCGCCTTGCAGCGAGAAGGCACCGTCAAAATACATTACCCATTCACTTGTCGCTTCTTGTACGGGTGCACTTGTTTCTTGAACTTCTTCTTCTGGTGTTGGGGTCCACTCAGCTATGAATTCTGCCAAAGCTCGGCTCTGTATGGTTGAAGTACTTTCAAACTTGAGTCCGAAGCTCGACAGCTCCAGTGCCCACTCAACGATCCTGCCTGTTGCTTCTGGATTGTGCAATATCCTTTTCAACGGAAAGCGAGTGACCACTGTTATCTCATGGGCTTGGAAGTAATGGCGCAGCTTTCTCGAGGCCATGAGGAGGCCGAAAAGCAATTTTTGCACACCAGAGTATCTTGATCTAGCCCCCTGGAGAAGGGAACTTACAAAATACACTGGGCGCTGCACCATCTTCTTCCGCACCTCTCCTTGTTCCTGCGCAGAGTCTTCCTTGTCGGGATCAGAGCTTGTCGGGACAGCCCCCTGCTTGTCGCTGGATTCGCTTGCCGGTGATGCTGACTCCTCGTCGGACTCCCTCTCCGCTACTAACGCAGCACTAACCACCTGGTTGGTTGCTGCTAAATATAGCAACAACTTTTCCTGTGGTCTAGGTGCGACAAGTATAGGAGTGGAGGACAAGTACCGTTTCAAATCCTGCAACGCCGCCTCCGCTTCTGGAGTCCACTTCATGGGACCTGCCTTCTTCAAGATTTTGAAGAAAGGTAGGGCGCGTTCTGCAGACTTTGAAATGAACCTACTGAGGGCAGCAACACACCCTGCAAGCCTTCTGACATCCTTGACGTGCTTCGGGGCCTCTATCTGCTCAATGGCTTTAATCTTGTCGGGGTTGGCTTCAATCCCCCTCTGTGACACAAAGAACCCGAGAAGCTTGCCGGAGGGGACTCCAAAGACGCACTTCTCGGGGTTCAACTTAAGCTGTATCCTGCGCAGGTTCTGAAACGTTTCTTCCAAGTCTTGAATCAGGGTTTCCTTGCTCTTGCTCTTCACCACGATGTCATCCATGTAAGCTTCTACATTTCTGTGGATCTGTGGCTCAAAAGCAGTGTACACTACCCTTGCAAAGGTTGAGCCTGCATTCTTCAATCCAAATGGCATGCGGATAAAGCAATAAGTGCCACATGGAGTGATAAATGCAGTCTTCTCTTCATCTTCCTTGGCCATGAAAATCTGATGATAGCCTGAGTATGCATCAAGAAAGCAGAGTAGCTCACATCCGGCAGTGGAGTCAACGATCTGGTCAATGCGCGGCAAAGGGAAGGGATCCTTGGGACATGCTTTATTCACATCGGTGAAGTCTATACACAGCCTCCACTTCCCGTTGGCCTTGCGCACGACGACTGGGTTTGCCAACCACGTCGGATGGATCACACCTCTAACTAGGCCTGCTGCTTCTAGCTTCTTGATTTCCTCGTTGATGAACTCTTGGCGCTCCACGGCTTGCTTCCTCACTTTCTGCTTGATAGGCCGCGCATGAGGACAGACAGCAAGCTTGTGCTCAATTACCTTCCTGGGAACACCGGGGATGTCGGATGGTTGCCAGGCAAACACATCGACATTCGCCCGCAGGAAGGCAACGAGCGCGCTTTCCTATTTGCTGTCAAGGGTTGCACTGATGGTGAAGGTACCACCAGTGCCATCCTCCTTTGCGGACACTTTCTTGGTTGCCGGAGGAGCAGCCATTCCTTTCTTACTCTTGCCGGTGGAGCTCGATGGAACGTCCTCGACGGCAGCGCAGCACTCCGAGGAGGTGCGGTTGCCGGAGTGGGTCCCAGAGCACTTGCCGGACTTGGTCTTCGTCTTCTTCCCCCCGGGAGCTTCAGCGGCAAGAGTATCCTTCTCGGCCGCAGCTGTCGCATCCCGGTAAATCTTGTCGGCGCAAATAAGCGCATCCTTCTTGTCGCTATGGACAGTGATGACGCTTATCGGCCCCGGCATCTTCAGCACGTTGTAGGCATAGTGGGAAGCTGCCATGAACTTGGCGAGGGCAGGACGGCCAAGTATTCCATTGTAGGGCAATGGAATATCAGCTACGTCAAAGGTGATGCGCTCAGTCCTGAAGTTGAGCTCCCCGCCAAAGGTCACCGGCAAAGTGATCTTTCCCTTGGGCTTGCTCCTTCCCAGGTTGATTCCTTGGAATGAACCGGTTTCTTCGAGCTCGCCATCTTGAATCTGGAGCTTCTTGATCACAGCAGAGGAGATCAAGTTCAGCCCGGCCCCGCCGTCAACCAACATTTTGGTGACCTTGAGGTTGCGGATGGTGGGAGAAACCAGCATCGGCAAGCACCCGACCGCCGTGGTGCGGTCAGGGTGATCCTCAAGGTCAAAAACGATGGGCGTGCTGGACCATTTGAGGAGCCTGCGCGACTCCACGGGTGGCTCCGCTGCGTTTACCTCACGCACCCACTGCTTGAGTTGGCGGTGGGAGGTATGCAGGGAGGCACCACCGTCGACGCACAGGACCTCCGTGGCCTTCTGGAACTCCTGCTCGCTGTTCTCATCGTCCTCCATGTCTTCATCGTCGTCTTCTTCGTCGTTGTCGCGGCCCCGGGGAGGTCGATCTCCTTGCCGCTGCTTAGCCTTGCTGCGGCGTCCTCCCCGGCCGTTGAACGGCCGCTTCTTGCTGGGCTCTTCCCCGCCACCTTGGGCCTTCTCCTTGTCGCGCCTCTCGTACTCAGCTTTCTGCTGCTCGACGAGGTACTCGACGCGCTTGCAGTTGGAGAGATCGTGACCCTTGGTGCGGTGGATCTTACAGTATTGCTTGTCGGAGCTACCCGGCTTGTCGGCCGCCGCTGCAGGGGCAGGCTCCTTGCCGGAGCCGCCAGCCTGCGCTTGCTTGGCGGGGGCCTCCTTGCCGGACTTCTCGACGGCAAGCACCTCCTTCTTGCCCTTCTTTCTGTTGTTCCGCCGCCGGCTCTTCTTTGCCGGGGCGGCGTCGTCGCTGTCGCTTCCTCCTGCGCCAGTATCTTCCCCGGGGAGTCTTCTCCCCTCTTCTGCGCGTGCGCACTTGTCAGCAAGAGCATAGAGCTCGCTGACATCCCGAATCTTTGTCATCGCCATCTCCTCACGCATGCGGCGGTTACGCACGTTCTGATGGAACGCGCTGATAACCGCGGCAGGGTGAACGTCAGGGATGTTGTGCTGCACCCGGCTGAAGCGTTGGATATACTTGCGCAGGGTCTCGCCTTCCTTCTGGGCCAAGATGTGGAGATCGCTCTCCTGGCCATGGGGTTTGTGGCCGCCGGTGAAGGCGCCAACAAATTGGTGGCAGAGGTCGGCCCAAGAAGAGATGGAACCTTCCGGCAAGTGCATGAGCCACGAACGGACGTTCGGCTTTAGCACGAGCGGGAAGTAATTCGCCAAGATCTTCTCGTCGCGCCCCCCGGCAGCTTGCACTGCGATAGTGTAGACGCTGAGAAACTCCGAGGGGTGCGTCTTGCCGTCGTACTTCTCCGGTACGTCGGGCTTGAAATTCTTCATGCTGGGCCACTGGACGCGCCGCAGCTCGCGGGTGAACGCAGGGCAGCCTGCCGCGTACGGCAAGTCGCCTGGTTCACCGGGCGCGTGCGCGTCGACGGTGTTCCCAGCTCTCTTGTCGGATTGTCGCCGAGCTTCTCGGCGGCGCTCGATCGTGGTCCGAGCGTCTTCATCTCGCCGGTCGTCGAGGACCTGGCGCTGGTCCCGACGAGCCCGCGGGTCCGACGAGGCTGTGGAGCCGTCGTCGGGGTTGTTCCGGCGGGGCGGCGTCTTCTGCTTCTGCGGCGGGGAGTGCACGCTTGTCGCACCCCCGGCAGTCTTGTCGCCGATAGCCTTCGTCTTCTCAGCCTGCCGCGGCCGTGAGGTCGACGGCTGCTGTGGAGAATCATTGTTGGCGAAGTCTATCAGGCTCCGGATGGTGGCCCTCCATTCCTCGGCCTTGTCGGCCGCTGGAGGAAAGTCGAGGAGCAGCTGCGCTCTTGCGAGCGCTTCCGCCGGGGTAGAGGGGAACGCGGGTGAGCGGTGCGAGGAGCGGGATACGCTCGGACTTCTAACAACGTTAGAAGGAGCGGGGTCCCGCGCCGGCGCCTTCGCTTTGCTTGTGCCCGGACGGGGGTCCGGGGCGTCCCGCGAACCTCCGGTTTGGCCTTGCCCCAGCAAGCGGATACCACCTCCCGTGGTATGGCGCTGCTGGGTCGTTGTGTGCTGCGATGGACGCGGCGCGTCCACGGAGACCAAGGTTTGGTCGTCCGTCCTGTTCTTGGATCTGGTGGCGCCGTGAGTGTCCTCACCGGCAACCACCCTTCCGACGGCATCTCCCCCGCCCACCGTTGGCTCTGGTGGCGGCGGGTGAGACGCAGACGGGCCTCCGACCTCCGAAGCCTTCTTCTTCGGGGCCATGGAGTTGTCGCTGATGAAGTTGCTGGTGAAGCTGGAGAGGTTGATGAAGAATGCGCCCGCGCGAACGCCGGATCAGGTTCGCACAACCTCGACGCCCCCTACCTGGCGCGCCAAAGATGTCGGGGGAAACTGTCCGCCACGAACACCTATGGGACCGGAGCCCCTTGTCTGTGCGGTACAAGGGCGGAGGGAGCACAAAGAGCAGATCGTAGCGAGCACGCGGGCAGTTTTACCCAGGTTCGGGCCGCGGTAGACGCGTAAAACCCTACTCCTGCTTGGTTGTGTATTGAGTTTGAGCGCTCGGGAGCTTGAAGAAGCAGCTACACCGGCGCGAGAGTGATCTAGGTTCCGAACCCCCTCCACGTTGTGCATGGGCCTCCTTTTATAGTGCAAGGGGTCACCGACAGGTGTCAACGTAGGAGAAAGGGGTAAAAATGTAAAAGAGGTGGTAGTTGTAACAGTGCGGGAACAGTGGAGCTACAGTACATAACAGTGGTCTATACCTACTTTAATAGTGGGGGACAAGGGCATTTAATGCCCGTCGCCGTCGACCCCAAAAGCTCCCGCCTTAGCGTCTCCTTCCGCCACGGCGACGGGTCCATCACCGTGGAGTGCCACCGTGTACCCCAGGCTGCACAGCCATCCGCCACGCGTCCCTGGATAAGCCCCAGGGCGACGCGTGGGCCGATGAGCTGGAGCGCGGGCACACAGCGCAGCCTTCCCGGCAAGCACCTTGCCGGGGCCTCGATCTTGCCGGGCCCGGGAGCTTGCCGCTCCTCGGGCCCCTTGCCGGGGCGCGGATAGCGCCGAGGCGATGTCTTCTAGTCTTCCTGGCAAGCTCCTCTTGCCAGGGTCTTGTGTTAGCGGAACAGTCTTGAGCCTGGTACGGCCTTCCCGGCAAGCTCCTCTTGCCGGGGTCTTGATCTCATGTCCCGTATACTTTGTTTTTGAATGGTTTAATAGGGAGCAGGAAGGTCTCCGGCGAGCACGCAGTAAACCTTGCCGCGGGAAGCTGCAACTGCCCGTGCACAAGTTGGGGTACTGAGGTACCCCTACCTTAGTACATCGACAGGTATCTTTGCACGACTCATGTAAAAGAGGGATTAAATTGCAAAAGGAGATAGTTGGCTTACACTCGCCACTTCACGCAATACATTACATAAGAAAAACATCATTCAAAACATCACAACCCGACTACAGGTGAAGATCCAAAGAAAGATACCAAAACAACATAAAGCCACATGTCTAGATCGAATCCTAGTAGAAACCACTACTGATCGTCGAAAACGTCACAAGCATACGACCAAACTCTCTTCATCGGACTCCCGGTGAAGTACTGATCCAACTCCTGCTTCATCTCGGCTGAACCTGCATCTGGTGTTGTAGTATCTGTGAGCCACGAGGACTCAGCAATCCCATAACCATGGGTAACAAGACTAGCAAAGCTTTGTGGGTAGGAAGAGGTAAAGTGGTGAGGTTGCAGCAGCGGCTAAGCAATATATGGTGGCTAACTTACGAGTACCAGAATAAGATGAGCATCTACGCAAACGGTCGCAAAAGTAGTGATCGCTAAAGATCCTGAACTACATACGAATCAAACATAACCCCACCGTGTTCTCTTCTCAAAGTGAAAAGAGACAGTCACGGTTACTCACACAGTTGTGTCTTTTACTTCGGATCCTCTGTCAAGTTTTCTACAACCGGACATTAACAAATTCCAATCTGCCACATAACCGCGTGCACGGCTTTTGAAAGATCATAACCCTGCAGGGGTGTCCCAACTTAGCCCATCACAAGCTCTCACGATTAGCTGAAGTGATAAATATAATATCATCACCCCTTATCTTAGGGAAATCCGATCAGGCTCGGCATCCCGGTAGCACAAGACATTTCGACAATGGTAAAACAAGTCCAGCAAGACCTCCCGGCGTGCCGACACCCTGATAGTAGCCGCGCGTATCTCGTCTCAGGCCACGACCGGATGGGTGAAGCTACGGGAGCCAAACCTCGAGTTTCCCCGTGGTGGCCCCGCAGGCTCCCCGTTTGGGACCAACACCAACAGCACTGCCCCCCCCTGCTATGTAGAATTAAGAACCCGGGGACGCGACCCCCAATGCAAATTTAATTATTTAATTAAGTTGTTATTATGAGGCAAATTAAAACCAATGTTGGGCCTTGCTGGAGGAGTTTTATTCAAAGTCGAACTGTCAAGGGGTCCCCATCCACCCATCGTGTAAGGAATGCAAAATCAAGGAACATAATGCCGGTTTATCGGCGCCTAAGGTGGCATGAGTGGAACAAAACACCGAGCAAAAGGCCAAGCCTTCCACCCATGCCCAGTATATAGGTGTGTTAATAATAATTATAGATATTGTGATATAACAACAACAAGTTCCCTCCTGGAACAAGCTTCATCTTCACCTGCAACTAACAACGCTATAAGAGGGGTTGAGCAAGCGGGTAACATAGCCAAACAGTGGTTTTGCTAGGAAGGTTTCAAGGTTAGAGGTTTCATGGCAACAAGGAGAGGCTGACATAAAAGATGGGTAGCACGACATGTAACGATAGCATCGAGACAACTAAGCATGGCAATGGTAGTAAAGGTATCCAAGGGTATGATCATCTTGCCTGGGATTCCACAAGGGAGAAGAACGGATCCATGAAGTAGACGGAGCAACAAAGTCGAGCGAATCCTCACAACTCCGGAACGAACCCGAAGCAACAAGAGAAGCAACCGGAAAGAAGCAAACAACACGGTAAACACACAATCATAAACATGGCATACGATGCACATCCAAGTATGATGCATGTCCGGTTTAATTATGCATGGCATGGCAAGGAGCACAAACAATACTACAAGTTAAGTGGAGCTCAATATGCAACGAGTTGCATATTGACGAAACACCACATGTTATTTATTTAGTTGACTCCCGTTTATTTACAAGACAAGATTAAATGTTTTAACATGGCAAGAGGTGAAGCATAATAAAACTACACTATTTAGACATTTTAAATGAGGCCGGAAAATAACAACAACAAATCCAGAAAATCCCCATGAGCATGTTTAGTAATTTTATGAAAACAACAATTCACACATTTTAATGTCGTTAACATGATGCGGATGACATGATCAAGTTTATGCAATTATATTAAAAGTTGACAAGAAGAAGATATGAAGCATTTGTCACCGTGGTAGAAGGAAAGGGTGCCACGGCAACAATTCCGAAAATGATGCCACGGCAACATATCGGTTCCGGTAACTCATTGAGAGTCCGGTGCAAAAGGAAAGATGGTGTGAGCGAGTCAAACGAGATGAAAGGTGGGGAGATCCCGTCACCGGGTTCCCACGAGTCGGCGACGAGGCAACCGAGGAACATGACAAAAGGACGAAACGGGCACGGAGCACACAAGGGAAACATCTCATACAACACATGCAAGCATTCGTTCACGGGCACGTCTCGGTGTTATACCTTCGGAACGACCGTTTCGGGGCGGCTCAAGATCGTAGAGGGATGTAGTGGAAGAAGTCGTTCTCGAGGCGGTCGGGGTACACGTTCATAGAGGAAGTAGTTGTTCTCGTTCGTAGTCGTACACGGGGCGACGGTAGTCGTTCACGGAGCTCGTTCTCCCGTAGATGTTCGGGTCAGTGTCGTGGTACTTGGGGGTTTTTCGTTCTTGCGACGGTAGTGGTACTTGACGTTTCGCCGTGTAGTCGAACTTGAGGGTCGTCGGCGACTCGAAGGGGTACTTGGTGTTTCCGGCGACGGTAGTCGTACACGGGTCTTCGGCGACGTTCGAGTCTTTCGTAGATGGACTTGACGCAACACCATTTAGTCGATCCCTGAGGTCTTGGTAGGTCGTCGTGGAACTTGAGATAAACAACAGCAACAAACACAAACACAAACACGGCACGGTCACGGTCACGACCACGGCAAGGAGGCTGCTCGGGATGACGAGGCAGGGGCGCTGGAGAAGAGGGGCTCGGCCTTGGCGTGACGAGGAGGACCCAGGCGCTGGAGAAGAGGAGACGAGGCAGGGGCGCTGGTCTCCTGGCGCGGTCGATGCCGAGAGGCAGCAGGGCGGCGCCCTGGAGGACGGACGGCGCGCAGGAGGGAGGCCGCGGCGCTTGGCGAGGCCGGGCCTCGAGGAGGAGGTCTGCGCGGCACCACGCGAGGGAGACGGAGGCAGGGCGGCACCGGTGGCCGGAGCAGAGGACCATGGCGAGGACAGCCGCGGGCAGCACGTCGGGCACCGACGGGACGGCGGAGGAGCGCACGAAGGCGGGGAAGGCGCCAGGCCATGGCTCCGGGGCTCCTGGCCGCTGGAGGAAGAAGGCCACGGCGCTGTTGTGGAGGGGGCGACGAGGGGAGATCGGCGCTGGGGAGCTCCTCTCCCTGGCGATGCGGGCGCGGCTTGAGGGAGCTAAGGGGAGGCTCGGGGTCGCGAGGGAAGAACCGGGCAGAGGGGCGAGGGAATCAGGCACGAAGAGGAAGATCGATGGGATGGGGGTTCGGGTGCTCGAGGGAGGGAAGAGGTGGCGGCGCTGCGAGGGAATCGGGAGATGAGAGGGAGCGATGCGGGATGGCGCACGCTAGGGTTCGGGGGGAAAATGGGCCTAGGTGGTAGATGGGCCAGGGAGGAGGCTGATGGGCCTTGAGGCCTGGCTGGGAAGTTGCGGTCGGGCTAGGCCTGAAGGGCCGGCGCTGGAGGCTGGGAGGCTGGGAGGAGATGGGCCAGGGAGGCCAGGCTGCTCTTTTATTTTTATTTCTTTAGCAGAAATAAAAATAGAGAGAGAACAACACCAAAAAGAAAAGAGGTCAAGAAGAAGAAAAATAAATGATGGAACATTTTTGTAAGGCTTTATGGGATATTACCAACCCAACAAAAATAGTTCCAACAAAAATAGGGAAGATATGCAAGTGTGTGTGGTTTAATTCCAAAGAATGGAATAATTATTAATATAGCTCCCTAAATATCGGGAGGGCATATGTTATAAAGAGAAGTCATCCTTCCCTCAATTTAAATGGACCGAAGGTCCACACAATTTATTTAAGGTTGAGATGCAAAAGAAATATGACATGAAGGCATGATGACAGGATGCAATGCAAAATAAATAAAGCAAGCACAACTGAAACACATGGGAGACCCGGAACATCTGGAATCTTCTGGAATCTTCTGGGACGTCGGTCTTCAGGCGTGACAACTCTCCCACACTAACAGAGGATCTCGACCCGAGATCCTAGAGATAGCACCGGGTAAAAACGGAAAAAGAAGAGGTAAAACAAAGTTGCTTCTTTGACAGACGAGTGAAACCAAAGAACCTTGAGAGGTTGAACAATCTTGAAAGAAAGAGTACAACGGAGATGAACGAAGTTGAAAACTCTCCGTTAGAAAGAGGAACAAGGAGCATTATGAGAACCTTGCAGGTTGAAAGACATGAAACAAGAGCTTATGAACCAAAAGAATAAGGAACCGCAATGGTATAGCCAAGGAATAAGAATGACAGAATTTGGACAGCACTCCGACTGAAAATGGAAGGAATTAACAAGAACTTGAGGAGATGGAATGATACTTGATGAAAACAACAACATATTGCCTCCGAAACAATTGAAAGAATGGAACAAGGGGTAAGAAGGATTCAGACAGCACTCCGGTTGAAAAGATAGGCAAAACTTGATAAGATGAGGGAACTCGAACGAAGAATACAACACTCCGGTTAAATAGACAAGCAAAGGAAGAATATGATCTCGATAAAAACGAGATGATGGTTTGGAGAGAGCAACATCACAATGCCTCCGGAATGAAAGAATAGCATATAAATCAACGAAAGAAAAGAATGGAGAAGAAAAGACAACTTCTCCGACAAATGAATTTGAAAGAGCGTCCTTACGAAGAAGGGTTGAACGGAGTTGTTGGAAAAATCCAACAACGAAAGGAATAAGCTCGTTGTGGGCTTATGAAAAACATCTCAAAATTATGAGGTGACAACCAGCCACTGACGAAAACATTTAATTGGATTGAGATCAACAAGGAGACGAAGAACTTATTTCACCGGAATGATAATTGAAGAACTTGGGTCATTTATAAGCACCATAATAGCAACAATTCTCAGGGAAAGCTTTTAGGTGAATACAACCCAAGATAACTCGAACGAATAAATGAAGAGTTGAAAAGATCTCCTGAACAAAGAAAATGATGTGTTTAAATATCTCATTCCTGACAACTTGTGAATCATGAAACAAGAAGGGAAATTGTCAAAAATGACATACCACCATCTCAAACAATAAGGTAGAATAATTGCAATTGGAAAGCATGATGAAGAATGCTTGCTCCAACAAGAATCTTGATGAAGACTTCGAGGATGAATTAAAACATGATGGACCACCATGAGAACTCCGGTAATGAAAGCATGAGAAGTGAAAGATGAAAAGAATAAGATTCAAGGCCTGCGATGAATTAGATGGAGCTTTGAAATGATAATTGAAATAACTTGGAGCTCCGGAAAACAAGATGAACAACTTAGAACCAAAGATATGATATGATGAACAAGCTCCGAAAAACAGAGATGAAATCACCTTGAAGGAATAAGAATAAGAATTATGTCATGCATCTCCTTCACCAATTTAAATTGATGACAACCAAAGGATTTGGCATACTACTTATTCTCGTTGGGAAGAATTAAAGAGAGATCTAGTACAACCTTGGATAAGTATTCAACGAACCAACGGTAGGATTGTGAAAAGAAAAAATGAATTAAAACGATAACAACGGAAGAGTAATCTTGACAGAACCACCGTAAGAATATGGAGACGAACGAAGAGATATCAATGAAGAATATTTGGAGGACGAAGTTGAAAACTGAGAAAGAAGAAATATTCTGAAATGATGGCCTTCGGAGGATCACAATAGGAAGAATTCTTGAAATGCTTCGGATGGGTATAAAAGAATTCCTCACAATCGGAACACTTATGAGGATGGCAAGAAGCTAGAACCACGAATCTTCAAGAGAACGGATAAGGATTAAAGAGAACACTTCTCCGGTCTTCAAATGTTGAGAATGAAGACGAGAAATGCCATGAAGAATTGTTGAGCACTCCGGAATGAAGAATTAAAAGGTTGAACCAATGATGAAAAAGAATTTGAAAGCGATCTTGGAGAAGGCATGTGACTGATGGAATCATTCTTATGTCACACTTTGAAAAGAATTTCAAAATAACTCCGGAAAACAGAAGAGTCAGGTAAGATCCTGGAAAAAGACCTGTGGGTTAGGGCCCACTCAAAGAAAATCACCGTTGAAAAAAAAAGATTGCTTAAGGGATATTGCGTCGGTTGAATTAAATGGCTTGAGTAAGATGACAATGCTCAAGATAATTTGAACGGATTAAGAATGGAATTATGAATCTTCAGCACTCCGGATATGAATAGCAAGAGGAGAATGATTTAATTGGAGCACCGGAATAAGAAAGCATTGTGAAATGAGGAAAAGGATAAGATCAACACCGAAATCTTGAATTATATCCACCGGCGGAATTTGAGAACAAAAGAATGATGAACTTGGAGTTCTTGAGCATCTTCCTGAGAATCACCGGATAAGAACATTGAAGGAAATGAATGAAGAAATATCACATGAATAAAATGGATACTTCATCTGAGAATTTCTTGCTCCGAGAAAAAGAAGGGTGGGAGGGTGGTTAAAACAAAGACAACTTGAGATGATCGAAACAGACACCATCGATTTCTCAACGTCGTCCGTATGGAATAACTTGAAGAGAAGGCACACCGGTTGGAAAGGATTAACATGAAGATCTTGATGGTCAAGAAGAATTAGCACTCCCATAGAAATATGAGAACACCGACTAGGAAGGTATGGAATCAACATTTGACATCGAAGCAACTCGAATACCAGAATCAAAACGAAAACAAAGGATAGATATGTTTATGAAGAAGATTATGTTGCAACATATCTATCCGAACAGAGAATTGAACGAATGAATTCCGCAGGTACATCAACTTGACGAGAAGCCACTTGGGAGAACAAAAGATAAATAAAAAGGAACAAGGAACAGATAGAACAAATACAAGATAGAAGCTTCGTTCGACATATTCGTGCTGAAAGCTCATGGAACGTGTTACAAAAGGGTTTTGCAATCCCCGGATCAGCATAGCCAAGGACCCTTTAAGATGCAACTCCCGATCGGAACAAGCCCATAAAACCACTTCACTCAATGTAGAACCCCAAACTTCATATCGTGCACTCGTTGGAAGAATGCCTAGAACTACTTGATGAACCCACCTATTAATTTCCGAAAGTTTCCAGTTATGCAATCAGGTGTTGGGGATACAGGGGAAGCACCGCGCACTCAACTCTAATCCTACATCCAGCTGTATCCATCCTTCAACACATAACCAGTTATCTCCGAAAACCGTTTACCTCGGACCTTCGAAACGCATCCACTATACAAGCTATGGAAATACTCCCGAACTACCTCCCCAGTACTGGGTGATGTCGGGGTTATCTTGGCACTAACCGCATAGGAGAGTTTTCGATGTCGGCCGTCTTAAGTATTCTAGTACTGCCGCGATGGATTTGTGACGACAACACCTCGGAGCTCAACTCCCCGGGACACTGCCACAACCCCTAATGATAGGAGGCATCGAGAACAATGTTCTCGTCACAAAGACATCGGAACAATCCAAACAATACTCGCGAGATCCTAAAAAAAATTTTGGTGCAATTTTTTGAGAGTAGAAGAGATAAGAGTAATCGTCAGGAGTCCTCACCAGAGTGAAAAGAGATGAGGAGCAAAGAAATCCTACTCTCCGATATAAATATAGGACTCAAAACATTTTAAAGTGTGTGCCTAGACTCAACCGTCAACGATTCGATCAATCAGTGGGGGCTTCTAGGTCGGAGAAGGCTCTGATACCAACTTGTAATGCCCAGGATGGGACTATACCTCCTACGTGTCGAGGCACGACTTAAAGGTATAAGCCCATTGTGGAATGATCTCAAGTTTGGTATCTTTGCACGACTCATGTAAAAGAGGGATTAAATTGCAAAAGGAGATAGTTGGCTTACACTCGCCACTTCACGCAATACATTACATAAGCAAAACATCATTCAAAACATCACAACCCGACTACGGGTGAAGATCCAAAGAAAGATACCAAAACAACATAAAGCCACAGGTCTAGATCGAATCCTAGTAGAAACCACAACTGATCGTCGAAAACGTCACAAGCATACGGCCAAACTCTCTTCATCGGACTCCCGGTGAAGTACTGATCCAACTCCTGCTTCATCTCGGCTGAACCTGCATCTGGTGTTGTAGTATCTGTGAGCCACGAGGACTCAGCAATCCCATAACCATGGGTAACAAGACTAGCAAAGCTTTGTGGGTAGGAAGAGGTAAAGTGGTGAGGTTGCAGCAGCGGCTAAGCAATATATGGTGGCTAACTTACGAGTACCAGAATAAGATGAGCATCTACGCAAACGGTCGCAAAAGTAGTGATCGCTAAAGATCCTGAACTACATACGAATCAAACATAACCCCACCGTGTTCTCTTCTCAAAGTGAAAGAGACAGTCACGGTTACTCACACAGTTGTGTCTTTTACTTCGGATCCTCTGTCAAGTTTTCTACAACCGAACATTAACAAATTCCAATCTGCCACATAACCGCGGGCACGGCTTTCGAAAGATCATAACCTTGCAGGGGTGTCCCAACTTAGCCCATCACAAGCTCTCACGATTAGCTGAAGTGATAAATATAATATCATCACCCCTTATCTTAGGGAAATCCGATCAGGCTCGGCATCCCGGTAGCACAAGACATTTCGACAATGGTAAAACAAGTCCAGCAAGACCTCCCGGCGTGCCGACACCCTGATAGTAGCCGCGCGTATCTCGTCTCAGGCCACGACCGGATGGGTGAAGCTACGGGAGCCAAACCTCGAGTTTCCCTGTGGTGGCCCCGCAGGCTCCCCGTTTGGGACCAACACCAACAGCACTGGCCCCCTTGCTATGTAGAATTAAGAACCCGGGGACGCGACCCCCTATGCAAATTTAATTATTTAATTAAGTTGTTATTATGAGGCAAATTAAAACCAATGTTGGGCCTTGCTGGAGGAGTTTTATTCAAAGTCGAACTGTCAAGGGGTCCCCATCCACCCATCGTGTAAGGAACGCTAAATCAAGGAACATAGTGTCGGTTTATCGGCGCCTAAGGTGGCATGAGTGGAACAAAACACCGAGCAAAAGGCCAAGCCTTCCACCCATGCCCACTATATAGGTGTGTTAATAATAATTATAGATATTGTGATATAACAACAACAAGTTCCCTCCTGGAACAAGCTTCATCTTCACCTGCAACTAACAACGCTATAAGAGGGGCTGAGCAAGCGGGTAACATAGCCAAACAGTGGTTTTGCTAGGAAGGTTTCAAGGTTAGAGGTTTCATGGCAACAAGGAGAGGCTGACATAAAAGATGGGTAGCGTGACATGTAACGATAGCATCGAGACAACTAAGCATGTCAATGGTAGTAAAGGTATCCAAGGGTATGATCATCTTGCCTAGGATTCCACAAGGGAGAAGAACGGATCCATGAAGTAGACGGAGCAACAAAGTCGAGCGAATCCTCACAACTCCGGAACGAACCCGAAGCTAACAAGAGAAGCAACTGGAATGAAGCAAACAACACGGTAAACACACAATCATAAACATGGCATACAATGCACATCCAAGTATGATGCATGTCCGGTTTAATTATGCATGGCATGGCAAGGAGCACAAACAATACTACAAGTTAAGTGGAGCTCAATATGCAATGAGTTGCATATTCACAAAACACCACATGTTATTTATTTAGTTGACTCCCGTTTATTTACAAGACAAGATTAAATGTTTTAACATGGCAAGAGGTGAAGCATAATAAAACTACACTATTTAGACATTTTAAATGAGGCCGGAAAATAACAACAACAAATCCAGAAAATTCCCATGAGCATGTTTAGTAATTTTAAGAAAACAACAATTCACACATTTTAATGTCGTTAACATGATGCGGATGACATGATCAAGTTTATGCAATTATATTAAAAGTTGACAAGAAGAAGATATGAAGCATTTGTCACCGTGGTGGAAGGAAAGGGTGCCACGGCAACAATTCCGAAAATGATGCCACGGCAACATATCGGTTCCGGTAACTCGTTGAGAGTCCGGTGCAAAAGGAAAGATGGCGTGAGCGAGTCAAACGAGATGAAAGGTGGGGCGATCCCGTCACCGGGTTCCCACGAGTCGGCGACGAGGCAACCGAGGAACATGACAAAAGGACGAAACGGGCACGGAGCACACAAGGGAAACATCTCATACAACACATGCAAGCATTCGTTCACGGGCACGTCTCGGTGTTATACCTTCGGAACGACCGTTTCGGGGCGGCTCGAGATCGTAGAGGGATGTAGTGGAAGAAGTCGTTCTCGAGGCGGTCGGGGTACACGTTCGTAGAGGAAGTAGTTGTTCTCGTTCGTAGTCGTACACGGGGCGACGGTAGTCGTTCACGGAGCTCGTTCTCCCGTAGATGTTCGGGTCGGTGTCGTGGTACTTGGGGTTTTTTCGTTCTTGCGACGGTAGTGGTACTTGACGTTTCGCCGTGTAGTCGAACTTGAGGGTCGTCGGCGACTCGAAGGGGTACTTGGTGTTTCCGGCGACGGTAGTCGTACACGGGTCTTCGGCGATGTTCGGGTCTTTCGTAGATGTACTTGACGCAACACCATTTAGTCGATCCCCGAGGTCTTGGTAGGTCGTCGTGGAACTTGAGATAAACAACAGCAACAAACACAAACACAAACACGGCACGGTCACGGTCACGGCCACGGCAAGGAGGCTGCTCGGGATGACGAGGCAGGGGCGCTGGAGAAGAGGGGCTCGGCCTTGGCGTGACGAGGAGGACCCAGGCGCTGGAGAAGAGGAGACGAGGCAGGGGCGCTGGTCTCCTGGCGCGGTCGATGCCGAGAGGCAGCAGGGCGGCGCCCTGGAGGACGGACGGCGCGCAGGAGGGAGGCCGCGGCGCTTGGCGAGGCCGGGCCTCGAGGAGGAGGTCTGCGCGGCACCACGCGAGGGAGACGGAGGCAGGGCGGCACCGGTGGCCGGAGCAGAGGACCATGGCGAGGACAGCCGCGGGCAGCACGTCGGGCACCGACGGGACGGCGGAGGAGCGCACGAAGGCGGGGAAGGCGCCGGGTCATGGCTCCGGGGCTCCTGGCCGCTGGAGGAAGAAGGCCACGGCGCTGTCGTGGAGGGGGCGACGAGGGGAGATCGGCGCTGGGGAGCTCCTCTCCCTGGCGATGCGGGCGCGGCTTGAGGGAGCTAAGGGGAGGCTCGGGGTCGCGAGGGAAGAATCGGGCAGAGGGGCGAGGGAATCGGGCACGAAGAGGAAGATCGATGGGATGGGGGTTCGGGTGCTCGAGGGAGGGAAGAGGTGGCGGCGCTGCGAGGGAATCGGGAGATGAGAGGGAGCGATGCGGGATGGAGCACGCTAGGGTTCGGGGGAAAAAACGGGCCTAGGTGGTAGATGGGCCAGGGAGGAGGCTGATGGGCCTTGAGGACTGGCTGGGAAGTTGCGTTCGGGCTAGGCCTGAAGGGCCGGCACTGGAGGCTGGGAGGCTGGGAGGAGATGGGCCAGGGAGGCCAGGCTGCTCTTTTATTTTTATTTCTTTAGCAGAAATAAAAATAGAGAGAGAACAACACCAAAAAGAAAAGAGGTCAAGAAGAAGAAAAATAAATGATGGAACATTTTTGTAAGGCTTTATGGGATATTACCAACCCAACAAAAATAGGGAAGATATGCAAGTGTGTGTGATTTAATTCCAAAGAATGGAATAATTATTAATATAGCTCCCTAAATATCGGGAGGGCATAGGTTATAAAGAGAAGTCATCCTTCCCTCGATTTAAATGGACCGAAGGTCCACACAATTTATTTAAGGTTGAGATGCAAAAGAAATATGACATGAAGGCATGATGACATGATGTAATGCAAAATAAATAAAGCAAGCACAACTAAAACACACGGGAGACCCGGAACATCTGGAATCTTCTGGAATCTTTTGGGACGTCGGTCTTCGGGCGTCACAATGTGGCCCCCCTCCACTTATCCTTTCACCCACGCTCTTCTCCTTCCTCCCAAAAAAATTCCCAACCAGCTCAAACCCGAGTTCTAGCTCATTTTGCTGCCATTTTCGATCTCCTTGCTCAAAGCACCATTCACCAAACTGTTTGGGGAGATTGTTCCTTGGTATGTGACTCCTCCATTGGTCCAATTAGTTTTTGTTCTAGTGCTTTATTTGTTGCAAATTTGTGATGCTGTGGTGACCTTGTTCTTGAGCTTGCATGTCAAATTTTCTTGGTCCCAACTAGTTCTAATGCATGATATAGCTTCTAGGCACTTATAGGAGTTGTTGCTTTCAATCTTGTTGAGTTTGGTTAACTTTTATTGTGAGTTACTAAAAATTTCAGAAAATTTCAGAAAAGGAAAATGTTAAAAAGAATATTGAGGGGTTCTTCCATCAAGAGCTCAGAGGAGAAGAAGAAAGAAGAAAATAAGAAGCCCAAGTACCATCTTCCTCGCATGGCGGAAGTTCGACCGTGCGAATGGCCTTGTAATAATTTCATGATGTCCGCCGGTATTTACGAAGACTTTTATTGGATGGCTAATAATGCAGGCCTCACCGACTTCATCAACGATCAAAAAGAACAGTATCTCTTACTCACCAATATTTTTATGCAAAGCTTTCATTTTCATTCGAGGAAAACACCACCCACGGTGGAGTTTCGCTTATATAATGTGGTTAAGGAGATATCACTGTTAGATTTTTGTGAAATATGCAAAGTACCCTCTGAAGGTAGACTTGATGAACCACGTCATGAAGACGTCAAAGGGTTTATCGATATGATAGCTGTAGGTGAAACTAGACAAGTTTTAGGGGCAAGAATCACCAGTATACACTTCCCTGTTCGGCGCTACTTTGCTTTATTTGCTAGTAGGTGTTTAATTGGTCGCGGGAACAGTGGGAATCTCAGTGCCCCTGATATTATCATTTTACGCCATGCTTTGTTTCATGACACCACTTTTAGCTTGGGCGCGGTCGTTGCCAAACGATTGAGTCTGAACCGCTCAAAGGGGCCCGTCTTTGGAGGCATCTTTGCTTCTCGCCTTGCTGAACATTTTAATATACCTATTAGGCATCATGAGAAGGAAGAAAAATTGTTTGCCCCTGTTTATCTAGACTACAAGAGCATGGTAGCTCATGACTTTATTGTTAAAGCCAAAAATATGCAGCTACTTTATAAATTGAGGTTTGACGAAATATACTGTGAAATTGTTACCTTGCCTGCACCTTCTTTGTTTAATCCATCTACAGGCGTATTCCTCATCACCTCAGATGTCTTCTACCAATACCAAGGCCAGGCACAAGCTTCAGAGCCTGAGCCAGAACCACCATTTGATCCTTCCCGTCAATCTTTTTATGGGTGGGATCTGGACGAGCTCGCCAACCAGTGGCATCCAGAGGACACATCTCAGTACACTGGAGGGAGTGGTTTCGATCCGTGGCCATAGACCAACTTAGGCCAAAAGCCTAAGCTTGGGGGGAGTACGTGTTTCTCACCGACTTACTTTCATGTTCACACTTATTTTAGTTGTCGGTGCTCACACTCTTTCACTGTACCATCCATGCTTAGTTAAATTTCTTTTTCTTAGTCTTTTTCTTGTGTCCTAGAAAAACCCAGAAAAACAAAAAAATATTAGTTGTAGTTTCTAGCTAGTTTATTTTCTTTGCTTGTAGTAGTAACTAAAAAATGAAAATCCAAAAAGATTTCCCGTTCTTCTTTTGCTTGTTGGGAGCTTCCTTGTGTAAATAGTTTCTTTCTTTTCTTTAGGGGTTAGGAGTAGAAGACCATGATTAAAAAGCTTAGTGGCTCGCATATGCTTTGTTGTAGATTTAACCTTGAGCCATATTACCTTGTCTTCTCTCTTGTATTAAATGCCTGCAGATTCCAGCTTAGTCCAATGCACGTGCACAATTATTATTATCCACACCGTTCGGTCGTGCGAGTGCAAGTCAAAAGCTGGTATGAACTCGACCTCTCTTGTTTTTGTAAATATGATTGCTCATCGTTCCTGATTCAGCTTGTTATGAATGAAACATGTTTGCAATGACAATTAGAGATCATAGCTGCTTATGCCATGCTTAATTAGCTGAGAGTTTATAATGGTCTATCTTGCGTGCCAACATGATATTAAAATGGTTGTGATGTGGTATGATGGGTGGTATCCTCCTCTGAACGATTTAAGTGAATTGACTTGGCACATGTTCACGCATGTAGTTGAAACAAATCAACATAGCCTTCACGATATTTATGTTCATGGTGATTTATATCCTACTCATGCTTGCATTCATTGTTGATTAATTTTAATGCATGTTCATGACCGTTGTTTCTCTCTAGCTGGTCGCTTCCCAGTCTCTTTCTAGCCTTCACCTGTACTAAGCAGGAATACTGCTTGTGCATCCACTTCTATAAACCCCAAAGTTGTTCCATATGAGTCCACCATACCTTCCTATATGTGGTATTTACCTGCCGTTCCAAGTAAATTTGTATGTGCCAAAATCTAAACCTTCAAATGAAATTCTGTTTTGTATGCTCGAACAACTCATGTATCAACTAGGGTTGTCTATATCTTCCATGCTAGATGGGTTATTCTCACGATGAGTGGACTCCGCTCATCATTCACGAGAAAATAGCTGGTAACCGGGATGCCCAGTCCCATGCTTAAAATCATAATAATTAAACAAAACTCCCCAAGGGCTGTTGCTTGTTTGGACGGTAACCCGTGGATTCGGCTGTCCGTGGAGTGTTCTTGTTGGTGGTTGGGGGAGTATAAACTTTACCATTCTGTTTGGGAACCGCCTATAATGTGCGTAGCATGGGAGATATCGAGTTTCTTGGTTGTTATGTTGACAATGAAAGTATACCGCTCAAAATGTTATTCAATCTCTATTTAAAAATCGAGCTCTAGCACCTCTACAAATCACCGCTTCCCTCTGCGAAGGGCCTATCTATTTACTTTTATGCAGAGTCATCATCCTCTTATCAAAAAGCACCAGTAGGAGAGCACCTCTGCCCTTGCATGTATTACTATTAATTTGCATTGAGTATGATCATGACTGGATCTCTTTTACCATGAATTACAATGTCTAGTCAGTCCTTGATCTTTAAAGGTGCTCTGCATTTATGTTTTGCGGTCTCATAAAGGGCTAGCGAGCTACCATCCTGTTATATCATATTATGATTCTTTTGAGAAGTGTTGTCATCCGAGGTTTATTATTATTGCTCGCTAGTTGATTATGCTATTGATGTGAGTAGTCTTGAGACCTGAAAGTTATTGTGAATGTGGTTAGTTCATGATCTTGTTGAAAACCTGAATGCTAGCTTACATATTTACAACAACAAGAGCAAACAGAGTTTGTCAAAGTTTTTCTTTATCACTTTCAGTTTATCAACTGAATTGCTTGAGGACAAGCAAAGGTTTAAGCTTGGGGGAGTTGATACGTCTCAAACGTATCTACTTTTCCAAACACTTTTGCCCTTGTTTTGGACTCTAACTTGCATGATTTGAATGGAACTAACTCGGACTGACGTTGTTTTCAGCAGAACTGCCATGGTGTTGTTTTTGTGCAGAAATAAAAAGTTCTCAGAATCGCCTGAAAATCAACGGAGATTTATTTCAGAAAATATAAAAAATACGTGCAAGATGATCCACACCGGGGGGGCCCACGGGCTGTCCTCGAGGGTGGGGGGCGCGGCCCCCTTCCCAGGGCACGCCCCCTGCCTCGAGGGCCCCCCGAAGCTCCACCGACGTATTCCCAGGTCATATATATTCCGTTTCACGGAAAAAAAATCAAGGAGAAAAAATTATCGCGTTTTAGGAGACGGAGCCGCCGCCAAGCCCTAATCTCTCTCGGGAGGGCTGATCTGGAGTCCGTTCGGGGCTCCGGAGAGTGGAGATCGTCGCCATCGTCATCATCAACCTTCCTCCATCACCAATTCCATGATGCTCACCGCCGTGTGTGAGTAATTGCATCGTAGGCTTGCTGGATGGTGATGGGTTGGATGGGATCTATCATGTAATCGAGCTAGTTTTGTTAGGGTTTGATCCCTAGTATCCACTATGTTCTGAGATTGATGTTGCTATGACTTTGCTATGCTTAATGCTTGTCACTAGGGCCCGAGTGCCATGATTTCAGATCTGAACCTATTATGTTTTCATGAATATATGTGTGTTCTTGATCCTATCTTGCAAGTCTATAGCCACCTACTATGTGTTATGATCCGGCAACCCCGAAGTGACAATAATCGGGACCACTCCCGGTGATGACCATAGTTTGAGGAGTTCATGTATTCACTATGTGTTAATGCTTTTGTCCGGTACTCTATTAACAGGAGGCCTTAATATCCCTTAGTTTCCAATAGGACCCCGCTGCCACGGGAGGGTAGGACAAAAGATGTCATGCAAGTTCTTTTCCATAAGCACGTATGACTATATTCAGAATACATGCCTACATTGCATTGATGAACTAGAGCTAGTTCTGTGTCACCCTAGGTTATAACTTCTACATGATGAATTGCATCCGACGTAATTTCCCATCACCGATCCAATGCCTACGAGCTTTACCTATATTGCTAGTTGCTTACTTACTTTTCCGTTGCTATTATCACAAAAACTACAAAAACACCATCTTTACTTTTATTGCTGCTACCACCACTATCATATTACTGTGCTACTAAACTATCTTGCTGCAGATACTAAGTTTCCAGGTGTGGCTGAATTGACAACTCAGTTGCTAATACTTAAGAGTATTCTTTGGCTCCCCTTGTGTCGAATCAACAAATTTGGGTTTAATTCTTTACCCTTGAAAACTGTTGCGATCCCCTACACTTGTGGGTTATCAGTTGTCACCCATACTCTTTGGACGGTAAAGTCCTTATAAAGAGATGAGGCTCTGATACCAATTGAAAGGATCGATATGGTTGACTAGAGGGGGGGTGAATAGGCAACTAATTTTTTTTAGCTTTTCTTAACCAAATTAAACTTAGCAACAAGGTAAGTTGTCTAGATATGCAACTAGGTGGACAACTTATAGGAAGCAACAATAACAACCACATAAGCAAGCAAGCTAAGGAATACAAAGAAAGCTTGCACAAGTAAAGGAAAGAAATAACCACAAGTGGATCCGATGAAGACAAGGATGTGTTACCGAAGTTCCTTCCCTTTGAGAGGAAGTACGTCTCCGTTGGAGCGGTGTGGAGGCACAATGATCCCCAAGAAGCCACTAGGGCCACCGTATTCTCCTCACGCCCTCACAGAATGCGAGGTGCCGTGATTCCACTAGTGGTGCCCTTGAATGCGGCGACCGAACCTTTACAAACAAGGTTGGGGCAATCTCCACAACCGAATTGGAGGCTCGTGACGAAACCATGGAGCTTCACCACAATGGAATATGGCTCCGAGGTGACCTCAACCATCTAGGGTGCTCAAACACCCAAGAGTAACAAGATCCACAAGGGATTAGTGGGGGGAATCAAATTTCTATTGGTAGAAGTGTAGATCGATGCCTTATCAAGCAATCCCTAGGAAATCAACAAGTTTGATTGGCTAGGGAGAGAGATCGGGCGGAAATGGAGCTTTGAGCAACAATGGAGCTTGGGGAAGAAGAGGTAAGTCTTCTTGGGGAAGAAGACTCCCTATATATAGTGGGAGGGAAAATCCAATCGTTATCCTTCAATTCTGCCCGCAGAGCACGGTACTACCGCACGGCCCAGCGGTTCTACCGCACTGGGTGCTGTACTACCGCTGCCGCGGTACGAGCCAGAACTAGCCCCTGTTGCGTTAAAACACCGGGCGGTAGTACTGCCGGAGCGGTACTACCGCACGCCCTTGCGGTACTACCGCAAGGCAGGGTCAGACTGGCCGAGGAGGAGTGCGGACTAAATAAAATACGTACGCAGCTACTTCCGCAGAGTTACGGTCGTTGCAAAAACCCGACACGGTACTACCGCTTGCATGAAGCGGTACTACCGCGTAGGACGCGGAAGTAAAAAATTACTTCCGCGCCTACTACCGTACTAGTTACGACACTGGGGCCGGTCACATGGTACTACCGTGTCCATGGTATGGTACTACCGCATGGTGCGGTACTACCGTAACCCTGGAGCGATACTACCGCATGGTGCGGTACTACCGTAACCCTGGAGCGATACTACCGTGGGGCCGTGCGGTACTACCGCGTTCTTTGAGCGGTTCTACCGCATGCCAAGCAGTGGTAGTAGTAGGATGCCACTGTTTTGTAACGACAAGGAAAAACAGCCGGAGCTCCAGAGAAGCGAAGGAAAGATGGTGCGAATTAAATGGACGTGTACGTGTTGATTCCACCCAAACCTTTCTGAAGCAGACCCCCTCTTAATAGTACGGCTTTCCTATGACTCAAATCCACCGAAAAGAACCAAAAGGAATCACCGTCTTCCATAGGTTCCGAGGGGCACTAAATCGTCTTGTGCCTAGGTGGGATATATCTTAAAAGCTTAGTGCACACGATTATTCCGCAAAAGCATTGTCATCAATCACCAAAACTACTTAGGGAGAAATATGCCCTTACAGTGTTGATGGTTAATAAGACCATCAGTTTCATGAAAAAGGGCAAGGGAAAGAAAGGGAACTTCAAGAAGAACGACAAGCAAGTTGTTGCTCCAGTGATGAAGCCCAAACTGGACCTAAGCCTGAAACTGAGTGCTTCTACTACAAGGGAAATTGTCATTGGAGGCGGAATTGTCAGAGAAGCCGTTTGTAATAGAAAACCCCAATAAGATGGCTAATTGGCCGATTATTTATAATCCATGTAGTAATTAATTTGACATTTCTTATAAAACACACCATATATTTCTATATGTATAACGGTAATGTCTACTACACAACCTTCTTCTTGTAGACTCGTGTTGGGCCTCCAAGCGCAGAGTTTTGTAGGACAGTAGCAATTTTCCCTCATGTGGATGACCTAAGGTTTATCAATCCATGGGAGGCATAAGATGAATATGGTCTCTCTCAAACAACCCTGCAACCAAATAACAAAGAGTCTCTTGTGTGCCCAACATATCCAATACAATGGTAAATTACATAGGTGCACTAGTTCGGTGAAGAGATGGTGATACAAGTGTAATATGGATGGTAGATATAGGTTTTTGTAATATGAAAATATAAAAACAGCTAGGTAACTAATGATAAAAGTGAGCACACATGGTATTGCAATGCTTGGAAACAAGGCCTAGGCTTTATACTTTAACTAGTGAAAGTTCTCTCAACAATGATAACATAATTGGATCATATAACAATGCCTCAACATGCAACAAAGAATCACTCCAAAGTTCCTATCGTGGAGAACATAAGATGAAATTTCTTATAGGGTACGAAACCACCTCAAAGTTATTCTTTCTGACCAATCTATTGGGCTATTCCTATAAGTGTCACAAACAACCCTAGAGTTCATACTAGAATAACACCACGTGACACACATCAATCAACCCTAATGTAACCTATATACTCCAATGTCACCACAAGTATCCGTGGGCTAATTATATGATGTGCATCACACAATTTCAGATTCATAATATAAATCCAACACAAAGAACTTCAAGAGCATCCTGAGATTTCTACCGGAGAAAGAAATAGGAAAACACGCATGAACCCCTATGCATAGATTACCCCAATGTCACCACGGGAATCCACAAGTTGATAACCAAAACATACATCAAGTGGGTTAATAGAACATCCCATTGTCAGCACGGATATCCCATCGCAAGACATACATCAAGTGCTCTCACATCCAAATATTCAATCCGACATAACAAAACCTAAATGGAAAAGACTCAATTCATCACAAGGTAGAGAGGGGGAGAAACACCATATGATTCAACTATAGTAAAAAAAGCTCGCGGTAGATCAAGATCGTGCCAAATCAAGAACACGAGAAAGAGAGAGATCAAACACATAGCTACTGGTACATACCCTCAGCCCCTGTAAGAACATGCGGTGCCCCCATGTTTGGTTTTGGTAATTGATGACAATCTCTATGTACTAATGGTTGCCTTGATTTATATTTGAAGGATTAGTCCATAGGCTATTCTTGGAGTCCATTTGTTGGTTTCAAGGAGAGTTTGTGATGACCAAGGTGCTATTCAAGGAATTACCTAAAGATTGGTCATGTGAGAGGTTGATCAAGACTAAGTCAAAGAGTGAATCAAGTTAATCAACTCACAAAGCGTAGAAGATGTACCGTGAGGGATCAAGCGATCCCATGGTATGGTAGGCATTGTCAATTACGCTTTGCGTACTAATCCATGGTCTTCATGAGAGTTCTTTGCGGGGTTAGGTTGCGGTGTGCAAGTTCAAGTGAGGCATCACGAAGAGATCAAGTGCTTGAACCTTGCCATCCATTAAGGTTACAATGGCCGTGTGAAGATGTGCCGAAGAGTGGCTCACCCATATGGGAGTATGGGGGAGCAATCTAATAGTCTTCACTGAGCCAACACAATCAAGAAAGCTGGTCCAATTTGAGGAAGTCAAGATCATCTACATCTAGCTCAAGTGGACTTTGTGCAAGGCAAAGGTTTGCCCTTGATAGGTTTTCTATTATACCGGTCTCATGGTGGTAGTTGGGGGACCGAATTATTGGATCGATTGCCATTCTATCAAGGGGGGCTCTTGATGAGTAGCTTCATCATATCGTTCGTAGAGAGCTCAAACTATTGCATCCTTGCATCATATTTATTGGTTCTTGTTTGGTTCTTCTCCTTGTGAGAGTTGGAGCTTATGGTCATTTTCATGACAAGCTCGAGTTCACAAGCATCTTCTATGATGTTTTTGATGTTGGGTTTTTTTTTCGGTTCCCCTTATGAGTCTTAGAGCTTATGGTCATCTTGATGAAAAGCTCAAGCTCATCGAAAACAGAGTTCAGATGCATCTTATATGATGTTTTCAATGATTGGAGGTTATACCGGTTCTTCTCGGTTGGATATTATTTTTCGTTATCTATCCAACAAGCTTGAGCTTGCTCAATTCGGAGCTCATTTGCAGAAGTTATGGCGGTTCTGGTTTTATTATATCCTTCTCTTGTCTTTAGCTGCAATATGAAGGTGGCCAAGTGCTAAAGCCTCTGTGGCTTGTGGTAGTACTGCTCAAAGGAGCGGTAGTACCGAAGGGGCCAGCGGTAGTACCGCTCCTTGTGAGCAGTAGTACCGTGTCCTCCAGTCCTGACGCCGACGCATGCGGAAGTAGGCGCCAATGTATTTTTTTACATCCGCCCTCATGCGGTAGTACCGCAACTCCTGTCTAGTACTACCGTGCTGGACTTTTGTTAGCTCCAACCTCTTCAGAAGTAATTAATTACTTCCGTGCATTTTCTATGCCAAGTGATGCCTGCCGTACGGTAGTACCGTAGGGGCGCGTGGTAGTATCGTTTCGGCGGTTCTACCACTTGTTGCCCTGTGCAACATGTCCTCATGTGGCCACTGCCACGCAAGCGGTAGTACCACAACCCGCAGCAGTAGTACTGCAACCCTCTGCAGTAGTAACGCGGCTGATTGTGGTAGTACCACGCCGTGCGGGCTGTGTGAGGGGATAACGGTTGGATTTTTCTCCTCCTATAAAAGGGGACCTTCTTCCCCATTGAGCCTCATCCTTTGAGCTCCTGTTCCTCCCCCATTATTTACCTTCTTCGATCTTGCTATCTCTCAATCCCTCCATGGATTCTTGCTAGTTTTGGGGGAAAAGAGAGAGGAGATATAGATCCACATTTCCACCAATCACTTTCTCCTCTATGTGAGGGGAACCCCTTGGATCTAGATCTTGGAGTTTTTGGTGTTCTCCTTCTCGTTCTTCCTCTCATTTTACTCCCTAGCATTAGTTGCTTTGGTGGGATTTGGGGGAGAAGGACTTGGGCACTTCGTGTGCCCTTGCCATTGCATTTGGTGCATCGGTTTGAGTTCTCCACAGTGATATGTGGAAGTTACAAGTTGAGAACCTTATTACTCTTGGGTGCATGGTACCCTTGAGCTTGTTCCTCTTGGGTGCTTGGGCGCTCTATTTGGTTGAGGTCACCTCAGAGCCATATTCCATTGCGGTGAAGCTTCGTGGTGTCGTTGGGAGCCTCCAATTAAGTTGTGGATATAGTCCCAACCTTGGTGGTGTTCGGAGCTCAATCATTGTGGTGTAAAGCTCGGGACAAGCGTTGGGGTCTCCAATTAGGTTGTGGATATCACCCCGAGCAATTTGTATGGGTTTGGTGACCGCCCTCAAGGGTCCCTTAGTGGAATCACGACATCTTGCATTGTGCGAGGGCGTGAGGAGATTACGGTGGCCCTAGTGGCTTCTTGGGGAGCATTGTGCCTCCACATTGCTCCAAACGGAGATTAGCATCCGCAAGGGTGTGAACTTCGGGATACATCATCGTCTCCGCGTGCCTCGGTTATCTCTTCCCGAGCCCTTTACTTATGCACTTTACTTTGTGATAGCCATATTATTTCTTGTCATTTATCTTGCTATCACTTAGTTGTTTATCTTGCTTAGCATAAGTCGTTGGTGCACATAGGTGAGCCTAGTTGTTTTAGGTTTTATGCTTGACAAATTAACCGCTAGGTTTATTCCACATTTGTTCAACCCTAAACCATAATTATTTTAAAGCGCCTATTCACCCCCCTCTAGGCGACATCCACGATCTTTCAATTGGTATCAGAGCCTCGTCTCTCTTTATAGGGCTTAACCGCCTAGAGAGTAAGTATGTCGACTAGGTGCTTAGGATTCTCTAACACTCTTAGTGTCGATGGCACAAATTTTGCTATGTGGGTAATTCGCATGCTTAATCTCTTTAGGGTCATGGACCCAAATTTAGAGCGAATTGTAGATATGGTTTTTTTTCCTCCAAAGGATTCCCAAAGATTATCTTTAGAGGATGATAAAAACTCTTATCTGAATGCTCAAGCTTCTAATGTACTTTTCGATGCTTTGAGCAATGTAGTTATATTTCAACTCATGCCGTTTCGGGATGCTCATGAGTTGTGGACAAAGCTTCAAGACAAATATGGCGTGTCCAAGATTTGTGGAGATGATTGTCCGCCCTCCACCTCCGGTCGTGTAGTATTCTCAACTTCTTCAACTCCACCTACATGTGGTTTGCCACAAGTTAATGATATGGTGAGTAGTGGTGTTCATTGCAATGACTATAGTGAGATTATTATTGATGATCCTTTATCACTTTATTATTGCAATGCTTCATCTTTGGACTTTAACACTTCGAGCACTCCAAATGTTTCACATGCTTGTGTTAATAGTTCTTGCATATCATGTAGAAATTTATTGACTAAATCTCATGATGATATGCTTGATATGTCTCGTTTCCATGATAAAAATGCATATATTTCCTCGAATTGTTGTGCTAACAATGTAGAGGAAATCCGACACCCCATGGAACAAGATGTGGCTTTGAATGATGCTTCAAGGGATCCAACATCATCATCTATTGCGCTTTGCCTTATGGCTAAGGCTTCAAAGGTATCTCCTACTTTGAATCCCAATATATCTTGTGATGATAGTGATGATGACAAGAATGATGATGATGTTGATAATGATGAAGAGAATGATAATGTTGCCTCCTTAAAAATTAAGGGGGAAATGTTTTTTTAAAGATCTTCATAATAATAAAATTGCTCATTCCAACTTCATGGAAATCATGTCTATTGCCACTGAAGGCAAGAAATATATAGAGGAGTCGGAATCTCATCTAGAGGAGCATGAGGTCACCATTGAGAAAATGGAAGGTCATGAGCGTGATTACGCTAATGAGATCGCGGACCTCTCTCAAGCTCTTGAACTTGAAAAAACCACCAAGGAATCTCTTGAGGAGACTTTTGCTCTAGAATTATCTAGAGTAAGGGAATCACATGATAGAGCCCTTGAGGCGGCCAATGATTTCAAAACTAAAAATGAGAAGCTTGAAGTTGCACATGCTAAACTCCTTGAGGATTTTGAGCACCTTGAAAATGGCTCAAGGGTCATTAATTAAGAGTGAGCTCATCAAACTCACCCAGCCTCATGCTCAACTTAAAGCTTCATATTATAAAGAGCTTGCCAAGTTGCCTTCTCCTCTTGCTATTATTGATGATGCTTGTGCTACTAACTCTATTTCTAGTGAAGCATCCATTTTGAAGGAGAATGTTGAGCTAAGGGCTCAACTTGAGTTGCTATCTAGAAATTATGGGAAATTGGAATAAAGTCATGTAAAGCTCACAAGCTCTCATGATGATCTTCTAGTATCCCATAATGTGCTAAAAATAGCTCATGAGGCTATGATTATCAAGGTAACATCTAGTGAGTCTCATGTTGTTGCTAGCACTACTTCTAGTCAAAATGCTATATTTCCATGTGCTAGTCCTTTTAATTCATCTATTCACAATGTTGGTACATCTTGTGATGAATTACTTTCCTTGCCTTGTTGCTCTGATGATGAAGCTTATACTTACTCTAGTACTTGTGTTGATACTAACCATGTAGAGGAAATCAAAGAGCTCAAGGACCAAGTCACTTCTTTGAAGAAAGACTTGGAAAAGTGTCATGAAGGGAAGTCCACACTCAACAATATCTTGGGTGTGCAAAAATCACCCAATGACTAAGGTGGACTTGGATTCAACTCCAATAAGAAGAAGAAGTGCAAGACAAACAAGAAGAAGGGCCAAGAACAAGTCAAGAATTCGGCCAAGATTATTTGCTTCAAGTGCAAAATTGAAGAGCATCATGTTAGATCTTGCCCATTGAAGAAGCCCATTAATGACAAGCAACAAGGGAAGCAGCCACAAGTTCATTCATGCTCAACCTCAAGTTGAAGAAAAGCATCTTCCCAAGAAGACTCGAGCTAATGCTTCTCAAGTTGAGAAATCAAGTGAGAAGAAAGTGAAGAGTAGACGTTGCTACTTTTTGTTGTGAGAAAGGTCACGTCGCTTCTTCATGCACTAGTGGTAACTTATCCAACCCAATTTTTATTGATGATATCTATTCTCTTGGGAAGGATAAGGTTGGCAATGTGTTTTCCAAGTTTGTTGGTACTCAAAGTGATGTCAAGCAAAAAACAATTTAGGTTGCCAAGCCTATTGTGACTAACCTCTTAGGACCCAATTTGGTTGGGGACCAACAAGCTAAAACTTCATCAATAGGTGTTGTTGGAGGACATTGGAGACTTGGCTACATTATGAAGAATTAAGGGCTCTTCATCATTCATATTTTCTCAAGTCAAGCTATTCAGATTATCAAGTTTCTATATTATATCCAATGTTCCTCCTTGCGGTAACTCATGCTTAAATTCTTTACATTTAAAGTTACTTGCCCCTTAGCATGTTGTGGTTTTGTACCTTGCAGGTGCTTGTATATGGTGTGCTTCCAATTTGCTTTTCTTGAGAAATCAAGTATGTGTATGTTGGTTTGCACATCATGTACATGTGTGTCGTGTGTTGAGCCTTTTTGCATCTTGTTTGTATCTTATTTGGATCTTGTGAGAAATTAATGGAACATTCCATTTTGGGGGAGTGATGTGCTTTGTCCACCTCACAATCCTATAAATGTGTGTACATGAGGAATACCATCTAGTATTGATATTACAAGATTATCTAATCTCTATATGGTATATCTTCTCATGGGAAATTCAAATTCTATTTGGTCCATTAATTATCTCTTGTTGGTTCTCTTTTGAATCTTGTTAAGTTTTATTTGGTATCACATTATGGGGGAGTAATGTGCTATGCGCATATTACAAGCCTAGAAAATGTGTACATTTGAGATATTGTCACCCAGAGTTGATATTGTAAATTATCTTGTTCCTTGGTGACATGTTAGCTCTACAAGTTGCAATTTGTGTGAATATGATGTTGGATTTATTTTATTTCTACCACCGGGAATTATTTCCAAATACTTCTTGTCTCTTAACAATTGGTAATCATTTATGTGGTAGAAATTATTGATCATCTTTACCTTGGTTTTTGTTTTTAGTTTCCCTTTTTCCTTGCCAAGATTGTGTCAACTCCCATTGCATTCTGTGCCACTTGTGGATTGTTGTTTTCTTGATCGTGTCTAGTGTTTTCTAGATATAGTGAAAGTGGTGATCCCATCTTGTGCATTTTGTATTCAAATGCAAATTCTCTATAATGCACAACTCTTGGAGGAGCTATCCTACTTTCTATAGAACACTAATCTTGTGATCCATTTCAAGTGTGTGTTGGTGGAAGGCAAGTCGTTTCTTTTTGGTACGTTGTGCCATCATGAAACTTTATAGAGGGCTTGGTTTGTTTGGAACCATCCTCTCTTTTGGTAGTTCGATATCTTTCTTTTTGCATGTATCAATGGATATCTCATTCCTTGATGTATCTTTTATTGATATATTCCAAGTGATGATTTCTCCATTTGGTATCCTATTTTCACTTGGTATTTCTTTTTCATTTGGTATCGGCTCTTGAAAGTTTTGAGCATGCATATTTACTTCATGTATTTTATTTGGAATGGATTCGTTCTTTGACCCAATATATAAGGGAAGCTCCACCAAGTATCAATTTGGATGAGATGTGCATTCATATATATATATATGCACATATGTATGTGGAGTTTGTCCTATGTATTGGTGTTTCTAACTATTTGGTCCCAATGAGTTTAGGTACCATTTAGGTTGTGTTGTTCTTCTAGGAACATTTGGAGATGCATTGGATACTCGGCTCACTCACAAGGAAGGTGTTGTCACCATGTACTTATTGGAGTCAGGCTAGGATGATCAATGAACTACTTTCTACCTTCAATTGATATCTACTACATCCTTCCAATGCTATCTCGGTAACAAGTATCATCATCTACTTCATGCACACATTTCTTGCATCAACCTTGTGTAGGTTGTATCATGGCATGTAATTCATTCTTTCTTGTGATACTTGTTTCCTTTGTGAAAGCATCCCAACAATGATCTCTTGTTGCTAGTTGTGATGTCTTTGACGTTCGTGTGGCTGTAATTAATTTATATACGATAAGAACATATCTAGCCATGTGCTATGCTTCCAAATGAATATCTTATTGGTATATTTATGACTTCCTTGTGGATACCTTATTCCTTCCTTTTTGTAACTATTTCGTGTGTGCATCTTTCTTTGTGGATTGATATCATCATGATCTTCATCTACCTAGAATCTTATACACTTGAGAGAAGTTGCATATCTAGTTGATATCCCTTCCTTTCACGTCCACCTTTTCCTTCTTGTATTATTTCCTTGGTGGCTCCATGAAGGTGTGTGTCTTGAGTGTGGATCTTATATCGTTGCATCTTGATGCACTCTTTTTTGGTGAATATCATTTTCTCATGCTTGTCTTGACAAGGCTTTTGGCATTTAATTGGTATCCCTCATCTTGATAAGGCTCTCATTTTCTATCTTCACCATGGGTAGTCACAAGCTTGGTTGCTATTTCTCTTTTTAGTGAGCTTGTGAATCCATTTGCTAGTTGTGTGTGTGTGGTAAGGACATGTCATGCACCTTGTATCTCAACTATTAAAGACTATGTTGATGCTTAATGTTCATCCTTATATTAGTCTTCTCAAGTGCTTTGACATGACTCACACACATCTTTTGGTTGAGCCTATTTCTAAGTTGCCTCTTTAATATGTTGCTCAACCATTTGTTTTTGCAAGTGCTAGGCTTTGTTTCCTACATGCTCACTTGCTCTTGTTGTGAGTTTCTATTGATTTTGGGGGAGTGATGATCCTATTTTGTGCCCGTTGTATTCAAATACAAATATTCTTATTTGTGCACAAATCATGGGGAACTTCTCTAGTTTCTTTAGAACACTCCTTTGCTCATATCATAATATCTTATTCATGTGGTTCGTAGGAGCATTGGTCTATTTAGTTCAATTGGTATCTTTTGATAGCTTGGTTCAATTGGTATCTTTTGATTGACTGATTGCTTGCTTCTCTCTTTGTTATGTCTTTGTGGCACATCATTCTTTAGCAATCTTTGAGCCTCAATATATTTTGTCTTCCTCCAAGTATATATTTTTGGATATGTGTAGTGCATTCCACTCTCTTATTTAGAAATACACAATATATGGAGGACCATAATTTATATTGACCTTCTAAGCTTTTCGCCCATTTTGGCAATCGATGCCAATGGGCGAGAAGTTTCAGAGAGTTTTGCAGAAAAGTTTAGAGAGTCATCTCTTCTTGCTTTGCTTTTGTTTCTAAGCTTTTGCATCTCATACGCATGCATTATTGGTTGGTGCATTGCATGCTGGTGCATAATTCCTTGTATAAACTCTCTTGAAAGTGATTGTCATCAATTACCAAAATGGGGGAGATTGAAAGAACATGCGGTGCCCCCATGTTTGGTTTTGGTAATTCCTGACAATCTGGACTAATGGTTGCCTTGAGTTATATTTGAAGGATTTTTCCATAGGCTTTTCTTGGAGTCCATTTGTTAGTTTCAAGGAGAGTTTGTGATGACCAAGGTGCTATTCAAGGAATTACCTAAAGATTGGTCATGTGAGAGGTTGATCAAGACTAAGTCAAAGAGTGAATCAAGTTGATCAACACACAAAGCATAGAAGTTGTACCGAGAGGGATCAAGCGATCCCATGGTATGGTAAGCATTGTCAATTACACTTTGTGTATAAACCCATGGTCTTCGTGAGGGTTCATTGTGGGGTTAGGTTGCGGTGTGCAAGTTCAAGTGAAGCATCACGAAGAGATAAAGTGCTTGAAGCTTGCCGTCCATTGTGGTTACAATGGACGTGTGAAGATGTGCCGAAGAGTGGCTCAACCATAGAGGAGTATGGGGGAGCAATCTAATAGTCTTCACCGAGCCAACGCAATAAAGAAAGGTGGTCCAATTTGAGGAAGTCAAGATAGTCTACATCTAGCTCAAGTGGACTTTGTGCAAGGCAAAGGTTTGCCCTTGATAGGTTTTCTATTTTACCAGTCTCATGGTGGTAGTTGGGAGACTAGATTATTGGATCAATTGTCGTATTATCAAGGGGGGCTCTTGATGAGTAGCTTCATTGTATCATTCGTAGAGAGCTCAAACCATTGCATCCTTGCATCATCTTTATTGCTTCTTGTTTGGTTCTTCTCCTTGTGAGAGTTGGAGCTTATGGTCATTTTCATGACAAGCTCGACTTCATCAAAAACATAGTTCACATGCATATTCTATGATGTTTTCGATGTTGGGGTTTTTGTCGGTTCTCTTTCTGAGTCTTAGAGCTTATGGTCATCTTGATGACAAGCTCGAGTTCATCGAAAACGGAGTTCACATGATTCTTATATGATATTTTCGATGATTGGAGGTTATGCTAGTTCTTCTCTATTGGAGGTTTCGTTCCTCTATATCTTAGGCATACCTCCCCTGCCTCTAGTATTTGTCATTATCTATCCAACAAGCTTGCTCAATTCGGAGCTCATTAGCAGAAGTTATGGCAGTTCTGGTTTTATTGTATTTTTCTCTTGTCTTTTAGCTACAATATGAAGGCGGCCAAGTGCTAAAGCCTCTGTGGCATGCGGTAGTACTACTCAAAGGAGTGGTTGTACCGCAAGGGCCAGCGGTAGTAATGCTCAAAGGAGCGGTAGTACCGCAGGGGCCAGTGGTAGTACCGCTCCTTGTGAGTGGTAGTACCGCTTCCTCCAATCCTGACGCTGACGCATGCGGGAGTAGGTGCGGATGTAATTTTTTACATCTGCCCTCATGCGGTAGTACCGCGACTCCTGTCCAGTACTACCGTGCCGGACTTTTGCTAGCTCCAACCTTTGCGGAAGTTGCTACGGAAGTAATTTATTATTTTCGTGCATTTTCTGTGCCAAGTGATGCCTGCCTTACGGTAGTACTGTAGGGGCGTGCGGTAGTACCGCTGCGGCGGTTCTACAGCTCATTGCCCTATGCAACATGCCCCCATCTGGCCACTGACGCGCAAGCGGTAGTACTGCAACCTACAGCAGTAGTACCGCAACCCTCTGCGGTAGTATCTCGGCTGGTTGCGGTAGTACCGCGTCGTGCGGGCTGTGTGAGGGAATAACTCATGGATTTTTATGCTCCTATAGAAGGGGGCCTTCTTCCCCATTGAGCGTCATCCTTTGAGCTCGTGTTCTTCCTCCATTGTTGACCTTCTTCGAGCTTGCTATCTCTCAATCCCTCTATTGTTTCTTGATAGTTTTGGGGGGGGGGGGAAAGAGAGAGGAGATATAGATCCACATTTCCACCAATCACTTTCTCCTCTATGTGAGGGAAACCCCTTGGATCTAGATCTTGGAGTTCTTGGTGTTCTCCTTCTCGTTATTCCTCTCATTTTCCTCCCTAGCATTAGTTGCTTTGGTGGGATTTGGGAGAGAAGGACTTGGGTACTCAGTGTGCCCTTGCCATTGCATTTGGTGCATCGGTTTGAGTTCTCCACGGTGATACGTGGAAGTTACAAGTTGAGAAGCTTATTACTCTTGGGTGCTTGGTACCCTTGAAATTGTTCATCTTGGGTGCTTGGGCGCTCTAGACGGTTGAGGTCACCTCGGATCCATATTCCATTGTGGTGAAGCTTCATGGTATCGTTGGTAGCCTCCAATTAAGTTGTGGAGATATCCCCAACCTTGGTGGTGTCCGGAGCTCAATCATTGTGGTGTAAAGCTCCGGGCAAGCGTTGGGGTCTCCAATTAGGTTGTCGAGATCGCTCCGAGCAATTTGTACGGGTTCGGTGACCGCCCTCGTGGGTCCCTTAGTGGAATCACGACATCTTGCATTGTGCGAGGGCGTGAGGAGATTACGGTGTCCCTAGTGGCTTCTTGGGGAGCATTGTGCCTCCACACCGCTCCAAACAGAGATTAGCATCCGCAAGGGTGTGAACTTCGGGATACATAGTCATCTCCGCGTGCCTCGATTATCTCTTCCTGAGCCCTTTACTTATGCACTTTACTTTTTGATAGCCATATTGTTGCTTGACATTTATCTTGCTATCACTTAGTTGTTTATCTTGCTTAGCATAAGTCGTTGGTGCACATAGGTGAGCCTAGTTATTTTAGGTTTTGTTCTTGAGAAATTAACCGCTAGGTTTATTCCGCATTTGTTCAAGCCTAAACTGTAATTATTTTAAAGCGCCTATTCACCCCCCTCTAGGCAACATCCACGATCTTTCAGCCCCCGAGGGCGAACTACTCCCACCTCATCGTGGTAGCTGTCGGGATGATGAAGATTGCCACCGGTGATGGTTTCCCCCTCCGGCAGGGTGCCGGAATGGGCTCCCGCTTGTTTTTTCGTGGCTACAGAGGTTTGAGGCGGCGGAACTGCCAATCTAGTTTTTTTTTGGGTGGGGGGGGGTTCTCTATTTATAGGAATTTTTGGCGTCGGGGTCAACTCAGGGGTCCATGAGGCGACGACAACGCAGGGGGGTGCGCCCCCACCCTTGTGGATGACTCGTGGCCCCTAATACTCCGTGGGCTTCTACTAGTCCATAAAAAATCGTCGTACAATTTCAGCTCATTTGGACTCCTTTTGGTATTCCTTTTCTATAAAACTCAAAAACAAGGAAAAACAGAAACTGGCACTGGGCTCTAGGTTAGTTGGTTAGTCCCAATAATAATGTAAAATAGCATATTAATGCATATAAAACATCCAAAACAGATAATATAATACCAAGGAACAATAAAAAATATAGATACGTTGGAGACGTATCAAGCATCCCCAAGCTTAATTCCTGCTCGTCCTCGAGTAGGTAAATGATAAAAACAGAATTTTTGATGTGGAATGCTACCTAACATATTTATCATTGCAATCTTCTTTATTGTGGCATGAATATTCAGATCCATAAGATTCAAAACAAAATATTAATATTTACATAAAAACAATAATACTTCAAGCATACTAGAAAGCAAATCATTAAGCTTCAAAAATAACATGGCTAAAGAATGTTATCCCTACAAAATCATATAGTCTTGTTATGCTCCCTCTTCTTAACACAAAGTATAAACCATGCCCACCCTGGTGTCAGCCAAGCAATTGTTTCATACATTTTAGCGTGCTTCAGCTTTTTGAACTCTTCACGCAATACATGAGCGTGAGCCATGGACATAGCACTATGGGTGGAATAGAAGGTGGTAGTAGACAAAGGAAGGGAGAAAGTCTCACATCAACTAGGCAAATCAATGGACTATGGAGATGTCCATCAATTGTGTCAATGTGAGTGGGTAGGGATTGCCATGTAGCGGATGCACTAGAGCTATAAGTGTATGAAAGCTCAAAAGAAAACTAGTGGGTGTGCATCAACTTGCTTGCTCATGAAGACCTAGGGCATTTGAGGAAGCCCATCGTTGGAATATACAAGCCAAGTTCTATAACGGAAAATTCCCACTAGTAATATATGAAAGTGACAAAATAGGAGACTCTCTATCATGAATAACATGGTGCTACTTTGAAGCACAAGTGTGCAAAAATATAGTAACATTGTCCCTTCTCTCTTTTCTCTCTCTTTTTTTTTCTTTTTTTAGGCTCCTCTTTTTTTTGGAGACCCTTTTTTGTGGAGACTCTTTTGGCCTCTTTATTTTGGAGACTCTTTGGCCTCTTTATTCAAAACCTCACATGGGACAATGTTCTAATAATGATGATCATCACACTTTTATTTACTTACAACTTGATATTAGAACTCGATACTAGAACAAATATATGACTCTGTATGGATGCCTCCGGCGGTGTACCAGGATGTGTAATGATCAAGAGTGACATGTATAAAAAATTAACGAAAGGTGGCCAAGCCACAAATACTATGTCAATTGCATGATCATGCAAATCAATATGACAATGATGGTATGTGTCATAATAAAAAATTAACGGAAGGGTGAGAGTGCGTATAATCTATGGACTAAACATTAGTAAAAAAAACTCATATACTTATTGCTAAAAATCTATTAGCCCTCGAAGCAAAGTACTACTATGCATGCTCCTAGGGTAGAGGTTGGTAGGAGTTAACCATCGCGCGCTCCCGACTTCAACTCAAAGATAGACAATCAAGACACAATGTGCTTCAATTTTGTTACATAGTTAGGAGACCATACATGCATGCTACGGGAATCACAAACCTTAACAAAATTATATCTTTAACCTAAAAAATTACCACTAGCACGACTCTAATATCACCATCTTCATATCTCAAAACAATCATAAGGAATCAAACTTCTCAAAGATTTAATGCTCTATATGAAAGTTTTTATTATACCCTCTTTGGATGCCTATCATATTAGGACTAAATTCATAACCCAAGCAAATTACCATGCTGTTTAGAGACTCTCAAAATAATATAAGTGAAGCATGAGAGTTCATCAATTTCTATAAAATAAAACCACCACCGTGCTCTAAAAAGGTATAAGTGAAGCACTAGAGCAACTGACAAACTACTCCAAAAAGATATAAGTGAAGATCAATGAGAAGTCAAATAATTAACTAGCTATGTGAAGACCCTCTCTCATTTAAGAATTTCAGATCTTAAATACTTTATTTAAACAGCAAGCAAAACAAAATAAAATTACATTGCAAGGATAGCACATATCATGTGAAGAAGCAAAAAGTTAGTCTCAACCGATACTAACCGATAATTGTTGATGAAGAAAAGTGGGATGCCTACCGGCAAAGGCGTAGCTGGGCCCAGGCCACCAGGGCCATGGCCCGGGGCATGCGAATTTTTTTTAGCCTATATTTTCCAGATTTTCAAAAGTGGCCTCGGGCGTTGGCTTGGCCCAGCCCGTCGCCTGTCAGCTGCCCAGACGGCCAGGCCCTATCGACAATTGACCACGCAAGAGCGAGAGAGAGCGGAGAGGAAAACCTACGCATCAACCCTGGCAGCCAGCCGCTGGCCACAGCTCGTCAATTCGGCGACCCTTTCCACTCCGGCGAGGAGGGCAGGCGGCGACCCCGCTCGCACGGCTTCACCTGTAGTCCGTCCGGCCTCTCGTCCAGCGACTCGTGTGCGACGTCGCCCGACCTCTCATCCGGCGATGCCCCGCCTCCGTCCCGTCGCCACCGTCCGGCCGTTCGGCGACCTCGCCCCGCCTATGGCCTCCCACCACGACGCCACCGTCCAGCCAGCCAGAGCCAAGTATGGCTCTTCTGTCCTCTATGGCTCTGCCCAGTCGGCCACTCCCAAGTCCTCATTTTCTTTGACAAAGCACACAACAGGGCATCTATTAGATGTTTTGGCTCCATTCAAACTGAAGCTTCAAAATACAGCTTGATGGATTGATTAGTTGTTTAATTGTTGCAGTAGAAACTGCTTTCCTAATTTTTGTTCCAATTTCCAGGAAGACAAGATGAACAAAAGAACCAGGACAATGATATCTTTTTTTCAACCACGAAGCCATGATTCCATAATAACAGAAACATGCCCTTCAACTCAATCAGGTGATGATATTCCTCATGTTACGTCTCAACTTAATCCTGGTGATATCGTGCCAGACCCTGGTAAGAGAATACCTATTGAGAATTTGGATCCAGACATTAGGGATCTTTCTAGAAGGGAGTACATTAGTAATGGTCCATGCCAACCAACTGATCATGTATATGAACAGAAATGGGTAGGAAAAGGGCTTAGAAGCTTTCACGATTCTTGGTACAAAAATCATCGTGGCTGGTTGGAATATAGCGTTCATAAAAATACAACCTTTTTCTTTTATTGCTTTCTATTTAAGCAACCAAGAGCTGAAAACTATGGTGTTCAAGCATTCAATAAGAATGGGTTTAAAAATTGGAAGGATGGACCCAAAATCCTTGATGAACATGTTGGTAAACATGATAGTGCTCATAATAAGGCTAGACAACACTATGAGGCTTTCAAAAATCAAAGGCAAAATCTACCACATGTGTTTGATCGAGGAACTCAGAAGGACGAAGAAGAATACAAAGCTCGTCTCTTGATTATATTGGGTGTTATCAAATTTTTGCTGCTACAAGGTCTAGCTTTTCGTGGACATGATCTGTCTACTAGCTCAAAGAATAAGGGAAACTTTAAGGAATTTTTGGGCTGGCTCATAGAGAAAGACCAAGAGGCACGCAAATTGATTGGGGATGCAGGAGCGAACCATAAGCTAACTTCACCTGAGATACAATTGGACTTGTGCAAGGCTTGTGCAGAAGAGACCTCCAAAGCCATTATTAATGAAATTGGAGATAGAAAATTTTCCTTACTTGTTGATGAGTCTAGAGATGCATCTATCAAGGAGCAAATGGCTGTGTGTTTGAGGTCAGTGCCTTTGTGTGTATTGTATGTGGGTCGTGTTGTGCATATATTTTCTCAAAGTTGTTATATATTAATCATGCAATTGTGTCTTATGTAGGCATCTCAATAGCCGATGGGAGGTGATTGAGAGGTTTATTGCAATCAAGCATGTTCCGAACACGCGAGGAACTTCACTTAAGGTAGTTTTGGATGCTATATTTGCTACTCGGGGCTTGTCTATATTTAATTTGAGAGGGCAAGGTTATGACGGGGTTTCCAATATGAGAGGGGAATTTCCTTATGCTCATTATATTGCAATTGATGGGCAAAGCAGTTGTTGTTGCTGTTGCAAAGTGTTGTTCATCAGTAAGGGATTTTTTTGAATACACTAGCATGGTTGTCAACATTGTTAATGCTTCATGTAAAAGACATGATCAATTAGCCCAAGAGCACATGATGAATTTGTGCACCAAGTGGAGGCCGGGGAACTTCTTGGGGGGAAAGGAAAAAACCAGTTAACTAACCTTGCAAGACCCGGTGATACACGGTGTGGGTCACATCATAGGACTTTGTGTCGACTTATTTCTATGTGGAAACCAGTTCTGAAGGTATTAGAGAATTTGTACAATGATGCTGATAATGTTGCACAAAGAACCTCGGCTGGGGGGTTTAAAGCACATGGAAACATTTGAATTTGTTCTCATATTGCATCTTATGATTAGATTATTGGGCAAGACTAACGATCTTTCACAGTGCTTGCAACAGAAAAAACAACATATTGTGCATGTCGTGGGATTGATCAAAACCACATTGGAAAAAATGCAAGAGATACAACAGAATGGTTGGGATGAGCTCTTCCAAGAGGTAATCGACTTCTGTCTCAAATACAATAATGTAGTGCCAAATATGGAAGATACAAGAACTGCTAATGGTCGTTCAAGAACTTGGGGCGGCCAATTGGTAACTTACGACCATCATTTCAGAAATGAAATATTCAATGTGGTGCATGAGCAAGTTATTGTGGAATTAAACAACCGCTTTACTGAAAGATCTACTCAATTGTTAAGATGCATTGCTTGTCTTGATCCGAAGAACTCTTTTGCCAATTATGATGAAGACAAGCTTGTTGATCTTGCTAGTGTTGGGGAACGTAGTATTTCAAAAAAAAATCCTACAATCACGCAAGATCTATCTAGGAGAAGCATAGCAACGAACGGGGAGAGTGTGTCTACGTACCCTCTTAGACCGAAAGCGAAAGCGTCTAGTGATGCGGTTGATGTAGTCGAATGTCTTCGCGATCCAATCGATCCAAGCACCAAACGTACGTCTCCTCCGCGTTCAGCACACATTTAGCTCGATGATGTCCATGAGCTCTTGATCCAGTTGAGCGTCACGGGAGAGTTTCGTCAGCAGAAGGCGTGGTGACGGTGACGATGAAGTTACCGGCGTAGGGCTTCGCCTAAGCACTGCAACGATATGACCGAGGTGTGTATCTGTGAAGGGGGGCACCGCACACGGCTAAAACTGATGTTTACTTGTGTGTTCTAGGGTGCCCCCTTGCCCCCGTATATAAAGGAGCAAGGGGAGGCCGGCCGGCCCCTATAGCTCGCCCAAGGAGGTCCACTCCTACTAGGAATAGGAATCCTATTCCTAGTAGGAGTCCACCAAGAGGGAGAGGGGGAAGGAAGGAGAGGGAGAGGGAGAAGGAAGGGGGTGCTGCCCCCCCCCTTTCCTTGTCCAATTCGGACCACAGGGGAGGGGCGCGCGGCCCAGCCCTGGCCGACCCTCTCTCTGTCCACTAAGGGCCCAAGTGGCACATTAGTTCCCCCGGGGGGTACCGATACCCCTCTCGTACTCCGGTTTAATCCGAAACTCATCTGGAACACTTTCGGTGCTCGAATATAGTCGTCCAATATATCAATCTTTACGTCTCGACCATTTCGAGACTCCTCATCATGTCCGTGATCACATCCGAGACTCCGAACTACCTCCGGTGCATCAAAAACACATAAACTCATAATACCGATCCTCATCGAACTTTAAGCATGTTGATCCTACGGGTTCGACAACTATGTAAACATGACGGAGACTCATCTCCGGTCAATAACCAATAGCGGAACCTATATGCTCATATTGGTTCCTACATATTCTATGAAGATCTTTATCGGTCAAACCGCATAACAACATACGTTGTTCCCTTTGTCATCGGTATGTTACTTGCCCAAGATTCGATCGTCGGTATAATCATACCTAGTTCAATCTCGGTATCGGCAAGTCTCTTTACTCATTCTGTAATAAATCATCTCGTGACTAACTCATTAGTCATTTTCTTGCAAGGCTTATTATGATGTATATTACCGAGAGGGCCTAGAGATACCTCTCCGACACTCGGAGTGACAAATCCTATTCTCGATCTATACCAACACCACAAACACCTTTGGAGACACCTATAGAGCATCTTTATAATCACCCATTTAGGTTGTGCCATTTGATAGCACACAAGATGTTCCTCCGGCATTCGGGAGTTGCATAATCTCATACTCATAGGAACATGTATAAGTCATGAAGAAAGCAACAACAGTAAAACTAAATGATCAAGTTGCTAAGCTAACGGATGGGTCTTGTCCATCACATAATTCTCCTAATGATGTGATCCTGTTGATCAAATGACAACTCATGTCTATGGTTAGGAAACATAACCATCTTTGATTAAAGAGCTAGTCTATTAGAGGCATACTAGGGACACTCTGTTTCGTCTATGTATTCACACATGTACTAAGTTTCCGGTTAATACAATTCTAGCATGAATAATAAACATTTATCATGATATAAAGAAATACAAATAGCAACTTTATTATTGCTTCTAGAGCATATTTCCTTCAGTCTCCCACTTGAACTAGAGTCAATAATCTATATTACATAGTAATGATTCTGACACCCATGGAGTCTTGGTGCTGATCATGTTTTGCTCGTGGAAGAGGCTTAGTCAATGGGTCTGCGACATTTAGATCTGTATGTATCTTGCAAATTTCTATATCTCCCTCCTTGACTTGATTGCAGATGGAATTGAAGCGTCTCTTGATGTGTTTGGTTCTCTTGTGAAACCTGGATTCCTTCGCCAAGGCTATTGCTCTAGTGTCATCACAAAAGATTTTCATTGGACCCGATGCACTAGGTTCTCTATTTATAGGAATTTTTGGCGTCGGGGTCAACTCAGGGGTCCATGAGGCGACGACAACGCAGGGGGGTGCGCCCCCACCCTTGTGGATGACTCGTGGCCCCTAATACTCCGTGGGCTTCTACTAGTCCATAAAAAATCGTCGTACAATTTCAGCTCATTTGGACTCCTTTTGGTATTCCTTTTCTATAAAACTCAAAAACAAGGAAAAACAGAAACTGGCACTGGGCTCTAGGTTAGTTGGTTAGTCCCAATAATAATGTAAAATAGCATATTAATGCATATAAAACATCCAAAACAGATAATATAATACCAAGGAACAATAAAAAATATAGATACGTTGGAGACGTATCAAGCATCCCCAAGCTTAATTCCTGCTCGTCCTCGAGTAGGTAAATGATAAAAATAGAATTTTTGATGTGGAATGCTACCTAACATATTTATCAATGCAATCTTCTTTATTGTGGCATGAATATTCAGATCCATAAGATTCAAAACAAAATATTAATATTTACATAAAAACAATAATACTTCAAGCATACTAGAAAGCAAATCATTAAGCTTCAAAAGTAACATGGCTAAAGAATGTTATCCCTACAAAATCATATAGTCTTGTTATGCTCCCTCTTCTTAACACAAAGTATAAACCATGCCCACCCTGGTGTCAGCCAAGCAATTGTTTCATACATTTTAGCGTGCTTCAGCTTTTTGAACTCTTCACGCAATACATGAGCGTGAGCCATGGACATAGCACTATGGGTGGAATAGAAGGTGGTAGTAGACAAAGGAAGGGAGAAAGTCTCACATCAACTAGGCAAATCAATGGACTATGGAGATGTCCATCAATTGTGTCAATGTGAGTGGGTAGGGATTGCCATGTAGCGGATGCACTAGAGCTATAAGTGTATGAAAGCTCAAAAGAAAACTAGTGGGTGTGCATCAACTTGCTTGCTCATGAAGACCTAGGGCATTTGAGGAAGCCCATCGTTGGAATATACAAGCCAAGTTCTATAACGGAAAATTCCCACTAGTAATATATGAAAGTGACAAAATAGGAGACTCTCTATCATGAATAACATGGTGCTACTTTGAAGCACAAGTGTGCAAAAATATAGTAACATTGTCCCTTCTCTCTTTTCTCTCTCTTTTTTTTTTCTTTTTTTAGGCTCCTCTTTTTTTTGGAGACCCTTTTTTGTGGAGACTCTTTTGGCCTCTTTATTTTGGAGACTCTTTGGCCTCTTTATTCAAAACCTCACATGGGACAATGTTCTAATAATGATGATCATCACACTTTTATTTACTTACAACTTGATATTAGAACTCGATACTAGAACAAAGATATGACTCTGTATGGATGCCTCCGGCGGTGTACCAGGATGTGTAATGATCAAGAGTGACATGTATAAAAAATTAACGAAAGGTGGCCAAGCCACAAATACTATGTCAATTGCATGATCATGCAAATCAATATGACAATGATGGTATGTGTCATAATAAACGGAACGGTGGAGTTTCATGGCAATATATCTCGGAATGGCTATGGAAATGCCATAATATGTAGGTATGGTGGCTGTTTTGAGGAAGGGTATAAGGTGGTTTGATGCACCGGCGAAAGTTGCGTGGTACTAGAGTGGCTAGCAATGGTGGAAGGGTGAGAGTGCGTATAATCTATGGACTAAACATTAGTCAAAAAAACTCATATACTTATTGCTAAAAATCTATTAGCCCTCGAAGCAAAGTACTACTACGCATGCTCCTAGGGTAGAGGTTGGTAGGAGTTAACCATCGCGCGCTCCCGACTTCAACTCAAAGATAGACAATCAAGACACAATGTGCTTCAATTTTGTTACATAGTTAGGAGACCATACATGCATGCTACGGGAATGACAAACCTTAACAAAATTATATCTTTAACCTAAAAAATTACCACTAGCACGACTCTAATATCACCATCTTCATATCTCAAAACAATCATAAGGAATCAAACTTCTCAAAGATTTAATGCTCTATATGAAAGTTTTTATTATACCCTCTTTGGATGCCTATCATATTAGGACTAAATTCATAACCCAAGCAAATTACCATGCTGTTTAGAGACTCTCAAAATAATATAAGTGAAGCATGAGAGTTCATCAATTTCTATAAAATAAAACCACCACCGTGCTCTAAAAAGGTATAAGTGAAGCACTAGAGCAACTGACAAACTACTCCAAAAAGATATAAGTGAAGATCAATGAGAAGTCAAATAATTAACTAGCTATGTGAAGACCCTCTCTCATTTAAGAATTTCAGATCTTAAATACTTTATTTAAACAGCAAGCAAAACAAAATAAAATTACATTGCAAGGATAGCACATATCATGTGAAGAAGCAAAAAGTTAGTCTCAACCGATACTAACCGATAATTGTTGATGAAGAAAGGTGGGATGCCTACCGGCAAAGGCGTAGCTGGGCCCAGGCCACCAGGGCCATGGCCCGGGGCATGCGAATTTTTTTTAGCCTATATTTTCCAGATTTTCAAAAGTGGCCTCGGGCGTTGGCTTGGCCCAGCCCATCGCCTGTCAGCTGCCCAGACGGCCAGGCCCTATCGACAATTGACCACGCAAGAGCGAGAGAGAGCGGAGAGGAAAACCTACGCATCGACCCTGGCAGCCAGCCGCTGGCCACAGCTCGTCAATTCGGCGACCCTTTCCACTCCGGCGAGGAGGGCAGGCGGCGACCCCGCTCGCACGGCTTCACCTGTAGTCCGTCCGGCCTCTCGTCCAGCGACTCATGTGCGACGTCGCCCTACCTCTCATCCAGCGATGCCCCGCCTCCGTCCCGTCGCCACCGTCCGGCCGTTCGGCGACCTCGCCCCGCCTATGGCCTCCCACCACGACGCCACCGTCCAGCCAGCCAGAGCCAAGTATGGCTCTTCTGTCCTCTGTGGCTCTGCCCAGTCGGCCACTCCCAAGTCCTCATTTTCTTTGACAAAGCACACAACAGGGCATCTATTAGATGTTTTGGCTCCATTCAAACTGAAGCTTCAAAATACAGCTTGATGGATTGATTAGTTGTTTAATTGTTGCAGTAGAAACTGCTTTCCTAATTTTTGTTCCAATTTCCAGGAAGACAAGATGAACAAAAGAACCAGGACAATGATATCTTTTTTTCAACCACGAAGCCATGATTCCATAATAACAGAAACATGCCCTTCAACTCAATCAGGTGATGATATTCCTCATGTTACGTCTCAACTTAAGCCTGGTGATATCGTGCCAGACCCTGGTAAGAGAATACCTATTGAGAATTTGGATCCAGACATTAGGGATCTTTCTAGAAGGGAGTACATTAGTAAGGGTCCATGCCAACCAACTGATCATGTATATGAACGGAAATGGGTAGGAAAAGGGCTTAGAAGCTTTCACGATTCTTGGTACAAAAATCATCGTGGCTGGTTGGAATATAGCGTTCATAAAAATACAACCTTTTTCTTTTATTGCTTTCTATTTAAGCAACCAAGAGCTGAAAACTATGGTGTTCAAGCATTCAATAAGAATGGGTTTAAAAATTGGAAGGATGGACCCAAAATCCTTGATGAACATGTTGGTAAACATGATAGTGCTCATAATAAGGCTAGACAACACTATGAGGCTTTCAAAAATCAAAGGCAAAATCTACCACATGTGTTTGATCGAGGAACTCAGAAGGACGAAGAAGAATACAAAGCTCGTCTCTTGATTATATTGGGTGTTATCAAATTTTTGCTGCTACAAGGTCTAGCTTTTCGTGGACATGATCTATCTACTAGCTCAAAGAATAAGGGAAACTTTAAGGAATTTTTGGGCTCGCTCATAGAGAAAGACCGAGAGGCACGCAAATTGATTGGGGATGCAGGAGCGAACCATAAGCTAACTTCACCTGAGATACAATTGGACTTGTGCAAGGCTTGTGCAGAAGAGACCTCCAAAGCCATTATTAATGAAATTGGAGATAGAAAATTTTCCTTACTTGTTGATGAGTCTAGAGATGCATCTATCAAGGAGCAAATGGCTGTGTGTTTGAGGTCAGTGCCTTTGTGTGTATTGTATGTGGGTCGTGTTGTGCATATATTTTCTCAAAGTTGTTATATATTAATCATGCAATTGTGTCTTATGTAGGCATCTCAATAGCCGATGGGAGGTGATTGAGAGGTTTATTGCAATCAAGCATGTTCCGGACACGCGAGCAACTTCACTTAAGGTAGTTTTGGATGCTATATTTGCTACTCGGGGCTTGTCTATATCTAATTTGAGAGGGCAAGGTTATGACGGGGTTTCCAATATGAGAGGGGAATTTCCTTATGCTCATTATATTGCAATTGATGGGCAAAGCAGTTGTTGTTGCCGTTGCAAAGTGTTGTTCATCAGTAAGGGATTTTTTTGAATACACTAGCATGGTTGTCAACATTGTTAATGCTTCATGTAAAAGAAATAATCAATTAGCCCAAGAGCACATGATGAATTTGTGCGCCAAGTGGAGGCCGGGGAACTTCTTGGGGGGAAAGGAAAAAACCAGTTAACTAACCTTGCAAGACCCGGTGATACACGGTGGGGGTCACATCATAGGACTTTGTGTCGACTTATTTCTATGTGGAAACCAGTTCTGAAGGTATTAGAGAATTTGTACAATGATGCTGATAATGTTGCACAAAGAACCTCGGCTGGGGGGTTTAAAGCACATGGAAACATTTGAATTTGTTCTCATATTGCATCTTATGATTAGATTATTGGGCAAGACTAACGATCTTTCACAGTGCTTGCAACAGAAAAAACAACATATTGTGCATGCCGTGGGATTGATCAAAATCACATTGGAAAAAATGCAAGAGATACAACAGAATGGTTGGGATGAGCTCTTCCAAGAGGTAATCGACTTGTGTCTCAAATACAATAATGTAGTGCCAAATATGGAAGATACAAGAACTGCTAATGGTCGTTCAAGAACTTGGGGCGGCCAATTGGTAACTTACCACCATCATTTCAGAAATGAAATATTCAATGTGGTGCATGAGCAAGTTATTGTGGAATTAAACAACCGCTTTACTGAAAGATCTACTCAATTGTTAAGATGCATTGCTTGTCTTGATCCGAAGAACTCTTTTGCCAATTATGATGAAGACAAGCTTGTTGATCTTGCTAGTGTTGGGGAACGTAGTATTTCAAAAAAAATCCTACGATCACGCAAGATCTATCTAGGAGAAGCATAGCAACGAACGGGGAGAGTGTGTCTACGTACCCTCTTAGACCGAAAGCGAAAGCGTCTAGTGATGCGGTTGATGTAGTCGAATCAATGTTGAGGATATCGCTTATCGTTATCGTCTCGGTCACCTGGGGATTAAAGATTAATCGGAAATCGGCCAATTAATCGATTTTATCGGTCGACTATTGATCGGCCATTTTTTTGGAAATCCCAGGTTCCCAACACTAAAATATGCTATATTCAACACCAAAACAATATTAGACAAAAGTGTTACCTTGAATCCTAGCCTTTGAATCCTGATATAATGACAAACAAAATAGAAAAACATTACATATTGCGTAATAAGGTCCACAAAACACAACTAAACATAGTTCTTGCAAACATAGTGCCACGAATAGGCCCGATTTATCGATAGATTCCCGATAAATCGCTTATCATAGCGATAAATCGGCCCAAATGATAAATGATGAAGATAAGACATAATCTTATCGGTCACCCCAAGAGTAGCAATAAATCGGACGATAAATCGCTGAATCGGAAGATATCTTAAACAGTGAGTCGAATGTCTTCGCGATCCAATCGATCCAAGCACCAAACGTACGTCTCCTCCGCGTTCAGCACACGTTTAGCTCGATGATGTCCATGAGCTCTTGATCCAGTTGAGCGTCACGGGAGAGTTTCGTCAGCAGAAGGCGTGGTGACGGTGACGATGAAGTTACCGGCGTAGGGCTTCGCCTAAGCACTGCAACGATATGACCGAGGTGTGTATCTGTGAAGGGGGGCACCGCACACGGCTAAAACTGATGTTTACTTGTGTGTTCTAGGGTGCCCCCTTGCCCCCGTATATAAAGGAGCAAGGGGAGGCCGGCCGGCCCCTATAGCTCGCCCAAGGAGGTCCACTCCTACTAGGAATAGGAATCCTATTCCTAGTAGGAGTCCACCAAGAGGGAGAGGGGGAAGGAAGGAGAGGGAGAGGGAGAAGGAAGGGGGTGCTGCCCCCCCTTTCCTTGTCCAATTCGGACCACGGGGGAGGGGCGCGCGGCCCAGCCCTGGCCGACCCTCTCTCTGTCCACTAAGGGCCCAGGTGGCACATTAGTTCCCCCGGGGGGTACCGATACCCCTCTCGTACTCCGGTTTAATCCGAAACTCATCTGGAACACTTCCGGTGCTCGAATATAGTCGTCCAATATATCAATCTTTACGTCTCGACCATTTCGAGACTCCTCGTCATGTCCGTGATCACATCCGAGACTCCGAACTACCTCCGGTGCATCAAAAACACATAAACTCATAATACCGATCCTCATCGAACTTTAAGCATGTTGATCCTACGGGTTCGACAACTATGTAAACATGACGGAGACTCATCTCCGGTCAATAACCAATAGCGGAACCTATATGCTCATATTGGTTCCTACATATTCTATGAAGATCTTTATCGGTCAAACCGCATAACAACATACGTTGTTCCCTTTGTCATCGGTATGTTACTTGCCCAAGATTCGATCGTCGGTATAATCATACCTAGTTCAATCTCGGTATCGGCAAGTCTCTTTACTCATTCTGTAATAAATCATCTCGTGACTAACTCATTAGTCATTTTCTTGCAAGGCTTATTATGATGTATATTACCGAGAGGGCCCAGAGATACCTCTCCGACACTCGGAGTGACAAATCCTATTCTCGATCTATGCCAACACCACAAACACCTTTGGAGACACCTATAGAGCATCTTTATAATCACCCATTCAGGTTGTGTCATTTGATAGCACACAAGATGTTCCTCCGGCATTCGGGAGTTGCATAATCTCATACTCATAGGAACATGTATAAGTCATGAAGAAAGCAACAACAGTAAAACTAAATGATCAAGTTGCTAAGCTAACGGATGGGTCTTGTCCATCACATAATTCTCCTAATGATGTGATCTTGTTGATCAAATGACAACTCATGTCTATGGTTAGGAAACATAACCATCTTTGATTAAAGAGCTAGTCTATTAGAGGCATACTAGGGACACTCTGTTTCGTCTATGTATTCACACATGTACTAAGTTTCCGGTTAATACAATTCTAGCATGAATAATAAACATTTATCATGATATAAAGAAATACAAATAGCAACTTTATTATTGCTTCTAGAGCATATTTCCTTTAGTCTCCCACTTGAACTAGAGTCAATAATCTAGATTACATAGTAATGATTCTGACACCCATGGAGTCTTGGTGCTGATCATGTTTTGCTCGTGGAAGAGGCTTAGTCAATGGGTCTGCGACATTTAGATCTGTATGTATCTTGCAAATTTCTATGTCTCCCTCCTTGACTTGATTGCAGATGGAATTGAAGCGTCTCTTGATGTGTTTGGTTCTCTTGTGAAACCTGGATTCCTTCGCCAAGGCTATTGCTCTAGTGTCGTCACAAAAGATTTTCATTGGACCCGATGCAGTAGGTGTTACACCTAGATTGGATATGAACTCCTTCATCCAGACTCTTTCATTTGCTGCTTCGGAAGCAGCGATGTACTCCGCTTTACATGTAGATCCCGCCACGACGCTCTGCCTGGAACTGCACCAATTGACAGCTCCACCGTTCAATAAAAATACATATCCGGTTTGTGACCTAGAGTCATCCGGATCAGTGTCAAAGCTAGAATCGATGTAACCATTTAGGCTTTTACGGCGAGCTCTTTGTCACCTCCATAAACGAGAAACATATCATTTGTCCTTTTCAGGTACTTCAGGATGTTCTTGACCGCTGTCTAGTGATCCATTCCTGGATTACTTTGGTACCTCCCTGCTAAACTTATTGCAAGGCACACATCAGGTCTGGTACACATCATTGCATACACGATAGATCCTATGGCTGAGGCATAGGGAATGATTTGCAATTTCTGTCTATCTTCTGCAGTGGTCGGGCATTGAGTCTTACTCAACTTCACACCTTGTAACACATGTAATAACCCTTTATTTGTCTGATCCATTTTGAACTTCTTCAAAACTTTATCAATGTATGTGCTTTGTGAAAGTCCAATTAAGCGTCTTGATCTATCTCTATAGATCTTGATGCCTAATATATAAGCAGCTTCACCGAGGTCTTTCATTGAAAAATTCCTATTCAAGTATCCTTTTATGCTATCCAGAAATTCTATATCATTTCCAATCAACAATATGTCATCCACATATAATATCAGAAATGCTACAGAGCTCCCACTCACTTTCTTGTAAATACAGGCTTCTCCAAAAGTCTGTATAAAACCATCTGCTTTGATACCTCATCAAAGCGTATATTCCAACTCCGAGATGCTTGCATTAGTCCATAGATGGATCGCTGGAGCTTGCACACTTTGTTAGCACCTTTAGGATCGACAAAACATTCTGGTTGCATCCTATACAACTTCTCTTTGAGGTATCCATTGAGGAATGCAGTTTTGACATCCATTTGCCAAATTTCATAATCATAAAATGCGGCAATTGCTAACATGATTCGGACATACTTAAGCATCACTACGGGTGAGAAAGTCTCATCGTAGTAAACTCCTTGAACTTGTCAAAAACCTTTCGCAACAAGTCGAGCTTTATAGACAGTAACATTACCATCAGCGTCTGTTAAAGATCCATTTATTTTCAATGGCTTGCCGATCATCGGGCAAGTCAACCAAAGTCCACACTCTGTTCTCATACATGGATCCCATCTCAGATTTCAGGGCCTCAAGCCATTTTGCGGAATCTGGACTCATCATCACTTCCTCATAGTTCGTAGGTTCATCATGGTCTAGTAACATGACTTCCATAACAGGGTTACCGTACCACTCTGGTGCGGAACGTACTCTGGTTGACCTACGAGATTTAGTAGTAACTTGATCCGAAGTTTCATGATCATCATCGTTAGCTTCCTCACTGATTGGTGTAGGAATCATTGGAACTAGTTTCTGTGATGTACTATTTTCCAATTCGGGAGAAGGTACAATTACCTCATCCAGTTCCACTTTCCTCCCACTCACTTCTTTCGAGAGAAACTCCTTCTCTAGAAAGGATCCATTGTTAGCAACGAATATCTTGCCTTCGGATCTGTGATAGAAGGTGTACCCAATAGTTTCCTTTGGGTATCCTACGAAGACACATTTCTTCGACTTGGGTTCGAGCTTATAGGGTTGAAGCTTTTTCACATCAGCATCGCAACCCCAAACTTTAAGAAACGACAACTTTTGTTTCTTGCCAAACCATAGTTCATAAGGCGCCATCTCAACGGATTTAGATGGGGCCCTGTTTAACGTGAATGCAGCTGTCTCTAAAGCATATCCCCAAAACGATAGTGGTAAATCCATAAGAGACATCATAGATCGCACCATATCTAATAAAGTACGGTTACGACGTTCGAACACACCATTACGCTGTGGTGTTCCGGGTGGCGTGAGATGTGAAACTATTCCACATTGTTTAAAATGAAGACCAAACTCGTAACTCAAATATTCGCCTCCACGATCAGATCGTAAAAACTTTATTTTGTTTTTACGATGATTCTCTACTTCACTCTGAAATTCTTTGAACTTTTCAATTGTTTCAGACTTGTGCTTCATTAAGTAAATATACCCATATCTGCTCAAATCATTAGTGAAGGTCAGAAAATAACGATACCCGCCGCGAGCCTCAACGCTCATCTGTCCACATACATTAGTATGGATGATTTCCAATAAATCTATTGCCCGCTCCATTGTTCCGGAGAACGGAGTTTTAGTCATCTTGCCCATGATGCATGGTTGGCAAGCACCAAGTGATTCATAATCAAGTGATTCCAAAAGTCCATCTGCATGGAGTTTCTTCATGCGCTTTACACCAATATGACCTAAACGGTAGTGCCACAAATAGGTTGCACTATCATTATCAACCTTGCATCTTTTGTCTTCAATATAATGAATATGTGTATCACTACGATCGAGATCCAACACGGATAGACCACTCTTCAAGGGTGCATGACCATAAAAGATATTACTCATATAAATAGAACAACCATTGTTCTCTGATTTAAATGAATAACCGTCTCACAACAAACAAGATCCAGATATAATGTTCATGCTCAACGCTGGCACCAAATAACAATTATTTAGGTCTAAAACTAATCCCCAAGGTAGATGTAGAGGTAGCGTGCCGACGGCGATCACATCGACTTTTGAACCATTTCCCATGCGCATCGTCACCTCGTCCTTAGCTAATCTTCGTTTAATCCGTAGCCCCTGTTTCGAGTTACAAATATTAGCAACCGAACCAGTATCAAATACCCAGGTGCTACTACGAGCATTAGTAAGGTACACATCAATAACATGTATATCAAATATACCTTTGTTCACCTTGCCATCCTTCTTATCCGCCAAATACTTGGGGCGGTTCCGCTTCCAGTGTCCAGCCCCTTTGCAGTAGAAACACTCAGTTTCAGGCTTGGCTCTAGACTTGGGTTTCTTCGCGGAGGAGCAACTGTCTTGCTATTCTTATTTAAGTTCCCCTTCTTTCCCTTTCCCTTTTTCTTGAAACTAGTGGTCTTGTTAACCATCAACACTTCATGCTCCTTTTTGATTTCTACCTCCACAACTTTGAGCATAGCGAAGAGCTCGGGAATTGTCTTTTGCATCCCTTGCATATTATAGTTCATCACGAAGCCTTTATAGCTTGGTGGCAGTGATTGAAGAACTCTATCAATAACACTATCTTCGTCAACTTTGCAACCAAGTTGAGTCATATGATTGTAGTACCCAGACATTCTGAGCAAGTGTTCACTGATAGAACTGTTCTCCTCCATCTTGCAGCTATAGAACTTATTGGAGACTTCATATCTCTCAATTCGGGCATTTGCTTGAAATATTAACTTCAACTCTTAGAACATCTCATATGCTCCATGACGTTCAAAACGTCTTTGAAGTCCCGATTCTAAACCGTAAAGCATGGCACACTAAACTATCGAGTAATCATCAGAACGAGCTTGCCAGATGTTCATAATGTCGGGAGTTGCTCCTACAGCAGGCTTGTCACCTAGCAGTGCTTCCAGGACATAATTCTTATGTGTAGCAATGAGGATAATCCTCAAGTTACGGACCCAGTCTGTGTAGTTCCTACCATCATCTTTAAACTTAGCTTTCCCTAGGAACGCATTAAAATTCAAGGGAATGGTAGCACGGGCCATTGATCTACAAAAACATAGATATGCAAGAACTATCAGGACTAAGTTCATGATAAATTAAAGTTCAATTAATCATATTACTAAAGAACTCCCACTTAGATAGACATCCCTCTAGTCATCTAAATGATCACATGATCCAAATAAACTAAACCTTGTCCGATCATCATGTGAGATGGAGTAGTTTTCAATGGTGAACATCTTATGTTGATCATATCTTCTATATGATTCACGCTCAACCTTTCGGTCTCCAGTGTTCCGAGTCCATGTCTGTACATGCTAGGCTCGTCAAGTTTAACCCGAGTATCCTGCATGTGCAAAACTGTCTTACACCCGTTGTATTTGAACGTAGAGCTTATCACACCCGATCATCATGTGGTGTCTCGACAAGAAAAACTTTCACAACGGTACATACTCAGGGAGAACACTTGTACCTTGAAATTTTGTAAGGGATCATATTACAATGCTACCACCATACTGAGCAAAATAAGAAGCATAATAAGATAAACATCACATGCAATCATCATCTTGTGCTTTTGATCTCCATCTCCAAAGCATTGTCATGATCTCCATCATCACCGGCTTGACACCATGATCTTCATCGTAGCGTCGTAGTCGTCTCGCCAACTATTGCTACTACTACTATCGCTAACTCATAGTGATAAAGTAAAGCAATTACAAGGCCTTCGCAATTCATACAGTAAAGAGACAACCATAAGGCTCCTGCCGGTTGCCGATAATTTACAAAACATGATCATCTCATACAATAACGTATAAATCATCACGTCTTGACCATATCACATCACAACATACCCTGCAAAAACAAGTTAGACGTCCTCTACCTTGTTGTTGCAAGTTTTACGTGGCTGCTATGGGCTTAGCAAGAACCGTTCTTACCTACGCATACAAAAACCACAATGATTTTTTCATGAAGTGTGATGTTTTAACCTTCACAAGGACCGGCCATAGCCACACTCGATTCAACTAAAGTGAGAGAGACAGACACCGGCTGGTCACCTTTAAGCAACGAGTGCTCACAACGGTGAAACCAGTCTCACATAAGCGTACGCGTCATGTCAATCCAGGCCGCTTCATCTCACAATACCGCCGAGTCAAATTATGGCATGCTGGTAAGCAGTATGACTATTATCGCCCACAACTCATTGTGTTCTACTCGTGCATATCATCTACGCATAGACCTGGCTCATGATGCCACTGTTGGGGAACGTAGTATTTCAAAAAGATCCTACGATCATGCAAGATCTATCTAGGAGAAGCATAGCAACGAGCGGGGAGAGTGTGTCTACGTACACTCTTAGACCGAAAGCGGAAGCGTCTAGTGACGCGGTTGATGTAGTTGAAGGTCTTCGCGATCCAACCGATACAAGCACCGAACATACAAAACTTCCACGTTCAGCACAAGTTCAGCTCGATGATGTCCCACGAGCTCTTGATCCAGTTGAGCGTCACAGGAGAGTTTCATCAGCACGACGACATGGTGACGGTGATGATGAAGTTACCGGTGTAGGGCTTCGCCTAAGCAATGCAACGATATGACCGAGGTGTGTATCTGTGAAGGGGGGCACCACACACAGCTAAAACTGATGTTTACTTGTGTGTTCTAGGGTGCCCCCTTGCCCCGTATATAAAGGAGCAAGGGGAGGTCGGCCGACCCCTATGGCGCGCCCAAGGAGGGCCTCTCCTACTAGGAATAAGAATCCAATTCCTAGTAGGAGTCCACCAAGAGGGAGAGGGGGAAGGAAGGAGAGGGAGAGGGAGAAGGAAGGGGGCACCGCCCCCCCTTTCCTTGTCCAATTCGGACCAAGGGGGAGGGGCGCGCGACCCAGCCCTAGCCGGCCCACTCTCTCTCCACTAAGGGCCCAAGTGGCCCATTAGTTCCCCCGGGGGGTACCGATACCCCTCTGGTACTCCGGTTTAATCCGAAACTCATCCGGAACACTTCCTGTGTCCGAATTTAGTCATCCAATAAATCAATCTTTACGTCTCGACCATTTAGAGACTTGTTACGTCTCCAACGTATCTATAATTTTTGATTGTTCCATGCTATTATTTATGAAGTCTTGGATGTTTAATGGGCTTTATCATTCACTTTTATATCATTTTTGCGACTAACCTACTAACCCAAAGGCCCAGGCCAGATTGTTGTTTTTGCCTGTTTCAGGGTTTTGCAGAAAAAGAATATCAAACGGAGTCCAAACGGAATGAAACCTTCGCGGGAGATATTTTTGGAGGAAATCATGCACGATGAACTTGAGAATCACGTCAGGGGACAGAGGGATGGCCCACGAGGGTGGGGGGCGCGCCCCCTGCCTCGTGCCCTCCTCGAGCGTCCCCCGGTGCCCTCCTTCTTCCTATATAAGTCTACGTACCCCAGAAACTCCGTGGACAAAGAGAAAATCCTAATTCCACCGCCGTACCTTCTGTTCCCGTGGAGATCCCATCTTGGAGCCTGTTCCGGAGCTCCACCGGAGGGGGATTCATCACGGAGGCCTTCATCATCATCATCATCGCCCTCACCATGAGTTGTGCGTAGTTTACCACATACCTTCGGGTCCATAGCTAGTATCTAGATGGCTTCTTCTCTCTCTCTGGATCTCAATACAAAGTTCTCCTCGGTCTTCGAGGAGATCTATTCGATGTAATCTCTTTTTGCGGTGTGTTTGTCGAGATCCGATGAATTGTGAGTTTATGATCAAGGTTATCTATGAAAGATATTTGGTTCTTCCCTGAACTTTTTATGTGTGCTCATAATATCCTTGCAAGTCTCTTCGAATTATTGGTTTGGTTTGGCCTACTAGATCTATAGTTCTTGTAATGGGAGAAGTGCTTGGCTTTGGGTTCAATCGTGCGGTGTCGTTTCCTAGTGATAGTAGGGGCAGCAAGGCACGTATTGTATTGTTGCCATCGAGGATAAAAAGATGGGGTTTATATCATATTGCTTGAGTTTATCCCTCTACATCATGTCATCTTGCTAAAGGCGTTACTCTGTTCTTATGAACTCAATACACTAGATGCATGCTGGATAGCGGTCGATGTGTGGAGTAATAGTAGTAGATGCAGAATCGTTTTGGTCTACTTGTCTCGGACGTGATGCCTATATACAATGATCATGCCTAGATAGTCTCATAATTATTCGCTTTTCTATCAATTGCTCGACAGTAATTTGTTTACCCGCCGTAGAATATCGCTATCATGAGAGAAGCCACTAAAGAAAACTATGGTCCCCGGTTCTATTCTCAACATTTCAATCTACATCTACTTTACTTTTACCGCTTTTATTTGTTGTTCTTATAAACTAAAAATACAAAAAAATATAAACTATCATCTCTATTAGATCTCACTTTCGTAAGTGACCGTAAAGGGATTGACAACCCCTTATGGCGTTGGCTGCGAAGTTCTTATTTGTTTGTGCAGGTGCGAGGGACTCGCGCGTGGTCTCCTACTGGATTGATACCTTGGTTCTCAAAAACTAAGGGAAATACTTACGCTACTGTGCTGCATCTCCCTTTCCTCTTCGAGGGAATACAACGCAAGCTCAAGAGGTAGCAAGAAGAATTTCTGGCGCCATTGCCGGGGAGGCTTACACAAAAGTCATATAGCAAGTACCTATCACAAACCCTTATCCTTCGCATTACATTTATTTGCCTCTCGTTTTCCTCTCCCTCACTTCACCCTTGCCGTTTTATTTGCCCTTCTTCCGCCGTATGTTTATCGTTCGCTTGCTCCTTGTTTGCTCGTGTGCTGTTTGCTTGCCTGATTGCCCTCATGTCTGAGATGGGGGACGTTCCTATCGAGAAGGGTAGCAATGTCGAGGGCAGCGTCTATGTTGATCCCCCGGATGAAGCTACCACTTTACATATTAAGAAATTCCGGGTTGGTAGCGGTAATATTATTGGAAAAGGAGTTCTTCAAGACTTCTTCACTTGTGCTAGTGCTTTACCCAATGTGGGTGGCTCTATTCTTCACAGAACTAGTAGCCTTCCGGATGCTGTATCTATGCTCATAGTAGAAATTGAAAGGCAATTTATCCATATGCATCACTGTATTCAGAGAATATTTTTGGAGTTCTCCAATATTGAGCATTCTTACATTAAGCGTGCAGCTACTATCTTTTTGGCTCATGAATTTAGATATATCATGAAAGCGGCCAGAGAAATCTTTGCTCATTACGGAGTAGATGTCGGTCGACCTCCTATAGAGGCTATCTTGTTCAATCAAGAAGACCTTATGCGGTTGCGATCTCCTGATCATGTTGCTTTTAATGAAAACCTTAGAAAAAAGGTTCCTGTTGAGATCTTGATTGATAGAATTTCTGAGATAAATGATGACTTTGCTGTTCAAAATAATGGGCTTCTCCCTTGAACGAAGGCTTATGACCTTCTGCCAAAAGAATGCCTATAATGATGAATTGGTCATCCACTACAAAGGGCCAAAGGAGGAACATGTTCCTCCCGAGATCGATGTAGGGGACTTTTGTCCATTAAATTTAGCCCTTTTGATTACTTTTGCTTGCCACAAAGGAAGCTTGCTGCTGAACGTAGGGAGTATGAGATGAGCTTTCGCGACATATCGTACTATTATGGCTATCCCTAGAATTATCTTGTACCGTGCCTAGCTAGGGGCGTAAAATGATAGCGCTTGTTGGGAGGCAAACCGATTTTATGTTTTTTGTTTTTGTTGCTGTTAGGGAATAAATATTGTATCTAGCCTCTGATTAGATGCGGTTTCAGGTTTTGTTTAGTGTTTGTGCCAAGTAGAACCTTTGGGAAGACTTGTGTGAAGTTTATGTGATCTTGCTGTGAAAAACAGAATCGTTAGCGCTAGCTAAAGTAGTCGTGAGACTTTACTAGAGCGTGCTTTTTAGTTGATTCTTTTTGCAGATGATTTGTAGACAAATTCCGCAAATTTAACAATTTAATTTGAATTTTTTGGAGTTCCAGAAGTAGGCGAAACCTGCAGATTACTACAGATTGTTCTGTCTTTGACAGATTCTGTTTTTCGTGTGTTGTTTGCTTATTCCGATGCATCTATGAGTAGTATTGGAGGATATGAACCATAGAGAAGTTGGAGTACAGTAGGTTTAACACCAATATAAACAAAGAATGAATTCATTTCTGATTCTTTGAGTAGTGGTTTGATTTCTTATACTAACGGAGCTCACGAGAATTTTTGTCTAAGTTTTGTGTTGTGAAGTTTTCAAGTTTTGAGTATTGCTTTGATGGACTATGGAACAAGGAGTCGCAAAGGCCTAAGCTTGGGGATTCCCAAGGAACCCCGTGTAAATTCAATATAATCAAAAGCCTAAGCTTGGGGATGCCCCGGGAAGGCATCCCCTCTTTCGTCTTCATCCATCGGTAACTATACTTGGAGCTATATTTTTATTTGCAACATGTTATGTGTTTTGCTTGGAGCGTCTTGTATAATTTGAGTCTTTGCTTGTTAGTTTTCCACAATCATCCTTGCTGGACACACCTATTTGAGAGAGTTAAATATGGCCTAGAAACTGTTAGAACACTCTCTGTGCTTCACTTATATCTTTTGAGTTGAATAGTTGTTGTTGTAGTGCTTCACTTATATCTTTTAGAGCACGGTGGTGGTAATATTTTGTAGAAATTGTTGAACTCTCATGCTTCACTTATATCTATTTGAGAGTCTATTAAAACAGCATGGTAATGTGTTTAGGCTGAATAAACTAGTCTTCACATGATAGACATCCAATGTCAATGTAGTAAAAAAAATCACACCAAGTGCATTGAATAGAATGAGATGTTGGATGCTTGATAATTGTTTTGAGACATGAGGATAGTGATATTAGAGTCATTCTAGTAGAGTTATTATGAAATTGAGAAATACTTGTGTTAAGGTTAGTGATTCCCGTATCATGCACATATGGTGAACCGCTATGTGACGAAGTTAGAGCATGAGGTATTTGTAGAGTGCCAACCTTTGTGTGGAGGTCGGGGGCGCGCGATGGTTAACTCCTACCAACCTCCCCCCTAGGAGCATGCGTTGATTGCTTTGTTTTGATGACTTATTTATTTTTGCAATAAGTATATAAGTTCTTATGACTAATGTTGAGTCCAGGGATTATACGCACTCTCACCCTTCCACCATTGCTAGCCTCTCTTGTACCGCGCAACTTTCGCCGGTGCCATAAACCCACTATATATCCTTCCTCAAAACAGCCACCATATTGTTCCTCAAAACAGCCACCATACCTACCTATCATGGCATTTCCATAGCCATTCCGAGATATATTGCCATGCAACTTTCCACCGTTCCATTTATATGACACGCATCATATTGTCATATTGCCCTGCATGATCATGTTGTTGACATCGTAGTTGTGAAAAAACCACCATGCATAATTTCTCATATATGTCGCTCTTGATTCATTGCATATCCCGGTACACCGCCGGAGGCATTCATGTAGATTCATACTTGTTGTAGTATCGAGTTGTAATTTCAAGTTCTAATAAAAAGTGTGATGACCATCATTATTAGAGCATTGTCCCATGTGAGGAAAGGACAATAAAAAAAGATGGCCCAAAAAAATAGAGAGGGGCTAATAAAAAAAAGAGAAAGCCCCTCCAAAAAAATGAGAGAAAAGAGAGAAGGGACAATTGCTACTATCTTTTTTCCACACTTGTGCTTCAAAGTAGCACCATGTTCTTCATTGTAGAGAGTCACATGCTTAGTCACTTTCATATACTAGTGGGAACTTTCATTATAGAACTTGGCTTGTATATTCCCATGATAGGCTTCCTCAAATGCCCTAGGTCTTCGTGAGCAAGCAAGTTGGATGCACACCCACTAGTTTCTTTTGTTGCGCTTTCATTCATATTTAGCTCTAGTGCATCCGTTGCATGGCAATCCCTACTCACTCACATTGATATCTATTGATGGGCATCTCCATAGCCCGTTGATACGCCTAGTCGGTGTGAGACTATCTCCCTCCTTTTTGTGTTCTCCACAACCACCTCTATTCCACCCATAGTGCTATATCCATGGCTCACGCTCATGTATTGCGTGAAAGTTGAAAGGTTTGAAAAGATAGAGTATGAAAACAAATGCTTGGCTGAAATCGGGGTTGTGCATGATATGAATATTTTGTGTGATGAAGAGGGAGCATAGCCAGACTACATGATTTTGTAGGGATAACTTTCTTTAGCCATTGTATTTTGAGAAGATATGATTGCTTTGTTAGTATGCTTGAAGTATTGTTATTTCTTATGTCAATATAGACTTTTATCTTGAATCTTTTAGATCGGAACATCCATGCCACAATTAAGAGAATTACATTGAAAAACTATATTGGTTAGCATTCCACATCAAAAATTCTTTATTTATCATTTACCTACTCGAGGACGAGCAGGAATTAAGCTTGGGGATGCTTGATACGTCTCCAACGTATCTATAATTTTTATTGTTCCATGCTATTATTTATGAAGTCTTGGATGTTTAATGGGCTTTATCATTCACTTTTATATCATTTTTGGGACTAACCTACTAACCCAAAGGCCCAGTCCAGAATGCTGTTTTTTGCCTGTTTCAGGGTTTTGTAGAAAAAGAATATCAAACGGAGTCCAAACGGAATGAAACCTTCGCGAGAGATATTTTTGGAGGAAATCACGCACGATGAACTTGAGAACCACGTCAGGGGACAGAGGGCTGGCCCACAAGGGTGGGGGGCGCGCCCCCCTGCCTTGTGCCCCCCTCGAGCGTCCCCCGGTGCCCTCCTTCTTCCTATATAAGTCTACGTACCCCAAAAACTCTGTGGACAGAGAGAAAACCCTAATTCCACTGCCGTACCTTTTGTTCCCGTGGAGATCCCATCTTGGAGCCTGTTCTGGAGCTCCACCGGAGGGGGATTCATCACGGAGGCCTTCATCATCATCATCATCGCCCTCACCATGAGTTGTGAGTAGTTCACCACAGACCTTCGGGTCCATAGCTAGTATCTAGATGGCTTCTTCTCTCTCTCTGGATCTCAATACAAAGTTCTCCTCGGTCTTCGAGAAGATCTATTCGATGTAATCTCTTTTTGCGGTGTGTTTGTCAAGATCCGATGAATTGTGAGTTTACGATCAAGGTTATCTATGAAAGATATTTGGTTCTTCTCTGAACTTTTTATGTGTGCTCATAATATCCTTGCAAGTCTCTTCGAATTATTGGTTTGGTTTGGCCTACTAGATCTATAGTTCTTGCAATGGGAGAAGTGCTTGGCTTTGGGTTCAATCTTGTGGTGTCCTTTCCCAGTGACAGTAGGGGTAGCAAGGCACATATTGTATTGTTGCCATCGAGGATAAAAAGATGGGGTTTATATCATATTGCTTGAGTTTATCCCTCTACATCATGTCATCTTGCTTAAGGCTTTACTCTGTTCTTATGAACTCAATACACTAGATGCATGCTGGATAGCGGTCGATGTGTGGAGTAATAGTAGTAGATGCAGAATCGTTTCGGTCTACTTGTCTCGGACGTGATGCATATTTACAATGATCATGCCTAGATAGTCTCATAATTATTCACTTTTCTATCAATTGCTCGACAGTAATTTGTTTACCCGCCGTAGAATATCGCTATCATGAGAGAAGCCACTAGAGAAAACTATGGCCCCCGGGTCTATTCTCAACATATCAATCTACATCTACTTTACTTTTACCGCTTTTATTTGCTGTTCTTATAAACTAAAAATACCAAAAAATATAAACTATCATCTCTATCAGATCTCACTTTCGTAAGTGACCGTAAAGGGATTGACAACCCCTTATCGCATTGGTTGCGAAGTTCTTATTTGTTTGTGCAGGTGCGAGGGACTCGCGCGTGGTCTCCTACTGGATTGATACATTGGTTCTCAAAAACTGAGGGAAATACTTATGCTACTATGCTGCATCTCCCTTTCCTCTTCGAGGGTATACAACGCAAGCTCAAGAGGTAGCAAGACTCCTCGTCATGTCCATGATCACAGCTAGGACTCCGAACTACCTTCGGTGCATCAAAAACACATAAACTCATAATACCGATCGTCATCGAATGTTAAGCATGCGGACCCTATGGGTTCGAGAACTATGTAGACATGACCGAGACTCATCTCCGGTCAATAACCAATAGCGGAACCTGGATGCTCATATTGGTTCCTACATATTCTACGAAGATCTTTATCGGTCAAACCGCATAACAACATACATTGTTCCCTTTGTCATCGGTATGTTACTTGCCCGAGATTGGATCGTCGGTATCATCATACCTAGTTCAATCTTGCTACCGACAAGTCTCTTTACTTGTTCCATAATACATCATCTCATGACTAACTCATTAGTCATTTGCTTGCAAGGCTTATTATGATGCTTATTACCGAGAGGGCCCAGAGATACCTCTCTGACACTCGGAGTGACAAATCCTATTCTCGATCTATGCCAACACCACAAACACCTTCGGAGACACCTGTAGAGCATCTTTATAATCACCCAGTTACGTTGTGACGTTTGATAGCACACAAGGTGTTCCTTCAGTATTTGGGATTTGCATAATCTCATACTTAGAGGAACATGTATAAGTCATGAAGAAAGCAACAACAGTAAAACTAAACGATCAAGTTGCTAAGCTAATGAATCGGTCTTGTCCATCACATCATTCTCCTAATGATGTGATCCCGTTAATAAAATGACAACTCATGTCTATGGTTAGGAAACATAACCATCTTTGATTAACGAGCTAGTCTAGTAGATGCATACTAGGGACACTCTGTTTCGTCTATGTATTCGCACATGTACTAAGTTTACGGTTAATACAATTCTAGCATGAATAATAAACATTTATCATGATATAAGGAAATACAAATAACAACTTTATTATTGCCTCTCGAGCATATTTCCTTCAGCTAGTATGTATGATGCCGACTTCTCTGCATATGAAGTTAGTTTTGTCCTTAGAAACCAATTGGACTCGTTCATTCATGAAGCAAGAGTAGATCCACATTTGATGAACTGTAATGACCTTGGTCATCTTGCCATGAAGATGGTTTTGAGTGAGATGAACACAACTTTTCCGTTGGTTTATCGCCTTGTCGAGTTAGCATTAATTTTACCTGTTGCAACCGCAACGGTGGAAAGGTCCTTCTCGGCAATGAGCATTATCAAGACTGACTTGAGGAACGGGATGGGTGATGATTGGCTGAATCACAGAATGGTATGTTACATTGAGCGAGATGTATTGGTTAGTATTGAAGAGTCAAAGATGATTGAGCGATTTCAGGGTTATCGCAACCGCAAAGGCATGCTACCTCATCCTAGAGGTAATGTTTCATATTTCGCATCCAGTAACAATTTTTTTACTTGCTTCCTATGCACTGACATGCATATCAATTTTATACTTGAAGGTGAATCATCTGTTATTATTGAAGATGTAATTGCGGGAAGCTAAAATCAAATAACCCTTTGATTTGGTACCCTCTTTTGTATTATGTATCCTTTATATTGTTTTTTGTTATGTCTTACGTTATGAGATGAAGCACGGCTAAATATTGTGTTCATATTTTTATCATTAAAAATGGGCGTTACTTTTGTATGACTTAAAACTGGGGTAGTTTTTGAAGAAAAAAATTGTCCCTTGTTTTTTGGCCTGGTGCGTCAGCCAATCATGGCTACGTCGTTGCCTACCGAGGCATCCCCATGCTTAGATGCTTGAGACTTCTTGAGATATTAACATGGGATGCCTCGGGCATCCCCAATCTTGAGCTCTTATGTCTCCTTAATTCCTCTTATGTCACGCTTTCTCTAAATCTCAAAAACTTCATCCACACAAAACTCAACAGGAACTCATGAGATACGTTAGTATAAATCAACTCAAAATCTTATCATTCCGTATTGTAGAAAATCACTACAATTATAATTTAACATTGCGTACTAAATGCCTCTGCATATTTAATACTCCTATCCTCAAATAGAATCATTAAACATGCAAACATATGCAAACAATGCAAATATAACAGCAATCTATCTAAACAAGACAGTCTGCAAAGAGTGGAATTGTGCTCATACTTCTCTATCTCTACAAATTCCGAAAAATTACCACGTTACAGAGAACTTATTCATTCTCACTGCGTAAAAATTCAAGATTTTATCACGTCCTGATTATCCAGAAGACTTCAGACAATGATAGAAAACTTTCTGCTTTCAAACAGCAACATAAAGACTTGCAAAATAAACATGGTAAAGGATATACTTGTATTTTTTTATTGAAATAAAAGATGCAAACCACTATTCTAAATAACACCAAGCAAATAAAACAAAATAAAATGATGCTCCAAGCAAAACTCAGATCATGTGACGAATAAAAATATAGCTCCAAGTGAGGTTACCGGTAATGTCGAACACGAAAGAGGGGATGCCTTCCGGGGCAACCCCAAGCTTAGTTGCTCGGATCTTCCTTGAATATTACCTTGGGTGCCTTGGGCATCCCAAAGCTTAGGGTCTTGGCACTCTTTTTTCTCCTTATATCGATGTCTCACCCAAAACTTGAAAACTTCAATCACACAAAACTTAACGGAACTTCGTGAGATGCATTAGTATAATAAACCAAATCATTCACTTTGGTACTATCAAAGACAAGATTCATAATTATTCTCATACAATGCCTACTGTACCTTATCATTTCCACAATATATATCACTTAATATAAGCTATGGAAACACTAAAACAACCAAACTATACATTGAAAATAGAATCTGCCAAAAAAAGAACAGTCTGTAAAGATCTGAATTTTGATCCTAGTTATACACCTCTGAGAATTCTTAAAAACTAGTACCACGTAGGAAATTTGTATATCAACGATTTGTAAAAAAATCAGAATTGTATCACGTTCCGGTGAAGCACATAAAGTGCAGCACTGGACGCAAAAGTTTCGGTTTTTTCCACAGAATCAAGTCAACTATCATCCACACTATCCCAAAGGCTTTACTTGGCACTTTATTGAAACAAAAGCTATAACACATGATCAACATGGTAGCTTAATCATGTGAACACACAAAAATAGTAGGTATAAGTATTGGGTTGTCTCCCAACAAGCGCTTTTCTTTATGCCTTTTTAGCTAGGCATGAAGATTTCAATGATGCTCACATAAAGATAAGAATTGAAATATAAAAGTGAGCATCATGAGTCACATTGCAAGCACATTTAAGTCTAACGCAGTTCCTATGCATATGTATTTTGTGAGCAAACAATTTATGGGAACAAGAATCAGCTAGCATTAGAAGTCAAAACAAGCATGACTTCAGAACTTTCAACACATAGAAAGGAAACTTGATATTATTGGAATACCTACAAGCATATGTTCCTCTCTCATAGTAATTTCCAGTAGCATCATGAATGAATTCAAAAATATAGCTATCATGTAAAGTATTCTTTTCAAGATTCATAAGCATAGAAATTTTACTACTCTCCACATAAGCAAAATTATTCTCAATCATAGTAGTGGGAGGATCGAATTCAACAAAATAACTATCATGAGATACTTGATTATAATCACGATGACAAGTTTCATGGTTATTAGTATTCTTTATAAAATAGGTGTCATCACAATAATCATCATAAATAGGAGGCGTGCTTTCATCATAATAAATTTTCTCATCAAAACTTGGGGGACTAAAAATATCATCTCCATCAAACATAGCATCCCCAAGCTTATGGATTTGCATATCATTAGCATCATGGATATTCACAGAATTCATACTAACAACATTGCAATCAAGCTCATCATTCAAATATTTAGGGCCAAACATTTTATTGACTTCTTCTTCTAACAACTGAGCACAATTTTCCTTTCCATCATTTTCACGAAAGACATTATAGACATGAATAATATGAGGCAAACTCAATTCCATTTTTTGTAGTTTTATTTTATAAACCAAACTAGTGATAAAACAAGAAACTAAAAGACTCAATTGCAAGATCTAAACATACACCTTCAAGCACTCACCTCCCCGGGAACGGCGCCAGAAAAGAGCTTGATGTCTACTACAGAACCTTCTTTATGTAGACTCGTGTTGGGCCTCCAAGCTTGGGTTTGCATATCATTAGCACAATTGTCATTCATAGAATTTATAATAAACATCATTGCAATCATGCTTTTCATTTAAGGAACTATCGTGAATCACTTTATGAATTTCTTTTAACACTTCATCATAATTTCCAGATTCACGAATTTCAAGCAAAACCTCATAAAGATAATCTAGTGCACTCGAATCACTAGCAATTGGTTTATCGTAATTGGATCTTTTAGAAAGATTAGCAAGTGGATGCGGATCCATAACACATTCCTGCTGAATTTGAATAAACACAATTATGCGAAGCAAACGAGCAAACAAACCATGTAAGACATAAGGGCGAATAAAAAGGAAAATATTTTTGTGTTTTTCTGAAAACGTTTTAGAAGTGTGGGGGATAAAAACGAGAGGCAAATGGCAAATAATGTAAATGCAAGATATGAGAGTTTATGACAAGTACTTGGTAGGCTTGATGTAGACCTCTCTGGCAACGGTGCCAGAAATTCTTCCTGCTACTTCTTGAGCTTGAGTTGATTTTTCCCTTGAAGAGGAAAGGGTGATACAACAAAGTAGATATAAGTATTTCCCTCAGTTGAGAACCAAGATATCAATCCAGTAGGAGGCACAAGCAAGACCCCAATATATGCACATGCATAAACTAACAAACACTTGCACACATCGGGAAAAAGGGTTGCCAATCCCTTCACGACCATTTGCAAGGGTGAGATCTGATAGAGATAGATTTACAATAAAATTTAAAGCCAAAATAAAGTGAACACAAAATAATTGCAGCAAGGTATTTTTGGGTTTTTGGTTTAATAGATCTGAAAATATAAGATGGAAAATAGATTCGAGGCCATAGGTTTCACTAGAGGCTTCTCTCTTGAATAAAGCATACGGTGGGTAAACAAATTACTACCAAGCAATTGATAGAAAAGTGCAAAGTAATGACTATATATAAGGCAATGATAATGAATATAGGCATCACGTCCGTGACAAGTAGACCGACTCCTGCCTGCATCTACTACTATTACTCCACACATCGACCGCTATCCAGCATGTATCTAGAGTATTAAGTTCATAAGAATAGAGTAACGCCTTAAGCAAGATGACATGATGTAGAGGAATAAACTCAAGAAATATGATATAAACCCCATATTTTTATCCTTGATGGGAACAATGCAATACATGCCTCGCTACCCCTTCTGTCACTGGGTGAGGACACCACAAGATTGAACCCAAAACTAAGCACCTCTCCCATTGCAAAAACTACCAATCTAGTTGGCCAAACCAAACCAATAATTCGAAGAGAAATACAAAGATATCAAATCATGCATATAAGAATTCAGAGAAGATTCAAATAATATTCATAGATAATCTGATCATAAATCTACAATTCATTGGATGTCGATGCTTGATGGCTTCTCGCCCCTCGTTGGTTACCCCAAGTGGAAGGTTTGAGATGCAGTGTAGCGGAAGTTTTCCCTTGGCAAGATACCAAGGATCGATTTCCCCTGAGACTCCCAGTTTCAACAAGAAGGTGTCAACTGCTAACGGCGCCAGATATATTAGCAATCAATGTGGACCTGCACACAGATACAAATAACTTTGCTCCCAACGAGTACAGAGAGGATGTCAATCTCTCCGGCCTTGTAGTTTACAAAGGATCAAACGCAAGTGATAATAGTGATAGGTAATGCTGCAATAGTAAGTAAAAGCGTAAAGTAAATAGCGGATGTGATCAATGATGGTAATATGGACCGGGGTCCCATGATGTTCACTAGTGATGTCTCTCTCCCAAAAGACGATAAAACAGCTATGTGAGGTAAACGAATTACAGCTGGGCAATTGACGGAATTATGTGCGCAAACCAATGCTAATTATATTGCAAGAAAGGTAGAGATTCAAAGCATGGGCGGTACGCCAAGGCAAGTAGACCGAAATCCATCAATGTCTACTACTAATCATCCACCTTGAGATATCTATCCAGAACATCTCGCTGGTATTAAGTTGCGAGTCCCACCCATAGTGTAAACTCAAAGCAACAAACAACTGCATTAAAAGAACTTTGCGTAAAGTAAACAATCCTTGCACCCGCGGGCACAAGCACCGTTGTTTTCCCCCTTGTGGCAATAGCACATCCCCTAGACTCATGTTTCTGTCACTCAAGCTAGTCATCGAGGGGCATGAACCCACAATCAAGCATAACGTTCCCTCTTGGAGTCACTACCTACTACTTGGCCAAAGCAATAAATAACAACGGGGAACATGCAAGAATTACTTACGAACATAAATATAAAAGAGGTAGATAAAATATATTACTCAAACACAATCTGAACATAATCTCACAATCCATCGGATCCCAGCAAACTCAACATAGCAACAACATAAGGATTACATATGTGCCTCGATCATGTAGGGCAGCTCACGAGGACTAATTAGTGAAGCACAAGAACGGCAGGAGAACATCACATAGCTACTGGTCATGGACCCATGGTCCAAGGGAGACTACTCAAAACTCATCTGGGAGGCGTCCATGGTGGTGGAGAAGCTCCCGGTGGTGATCCTCCCCTCCGGCAGGGTGCCGGGAAGAGTTCTCCTGGTGCTCCCGATCTTGGAAGCGGCGGCGGCGGCGGAACAGAGATGAGATCGCAAAAAAGGGTCCCCGTCTCGAGGGTTTCGGGACGCGATATAAATATATGACAAAGGGGGGCATCAGCGGAGGCTCGGGGGGCCCAGGCGCCCCCCGGCGCGGCCAGGGGGGTCCCGCGCCACCAAGGCGCCTGGAGCCCTGGTGGCCCCCCTCCGGCTGTCCTTCGGCAGCTGGGAAGCTTCTGGAATGCTGATTTTTTATATAATTTTTCCGGGATTTTTCTGGCAGTTCTCGTAACGTGAAAACCTGAAATACAAAAACAGCAGAAAACATAAACTGGCACTGGGGTGCACTAAGTTAATAGGTTAGTCCAAATATGATCAAAAGTGTATGGAAGTGTATAAATATCATAGCAATATCACCCAAAAGAGGCATGGAGCAAGCAGAAATTATAGATACGTTTTGGACGTATCAGTCGAAAAACACACTGCAAAAGAAGATTACATCGAATAGATTTCCAAGAACATCGAGGAGAACATTGTATTGAAGGTCAAAGAGATAGTAGAAGCCATCTAGCTACTAGCTATGGACCCGTAGGTCTGTGGTAAACTACTCAAGCATCATCGGAGGGGCGGCAAGGTTGATGTAGAAGCCCTCCATGATCGAAGCCCCCTCTGGTAGAGTACCGGATAAGGCCTCCAGATGGGATCCCATGAAGTCAGAGACCTATGGCGGTGGAAAAGTATTTTCGTCGCTCTCTCTACGGTTTCTGGAATATTTGAGAATATGTTGGGCAAAGAGGCGGTGCAGGGGAGTCACGGGGCCAACAAGCCCAGGGGCGCCCCCTAGGGTGCGCCCCTACGGCTTGTGGCCACCTCGTGGATTACCTCGCCCCTACTCCAAGTCACGTAGGTGTGTTTCTATCCAGAAAAAATCATCGCGAAATTTTTATTCCGTTTGGACTCTGTTTGATATTCCTTTTCTATGAAGCTCGAAAACAAGGAAAAAACATAAAGTAGCACTTGGCTCTAAGTTAATAAGTTAGTCCCAAAAATAATATAAAATAGCATATTAATGCGTATAAAACATCCCAAGTTTATAATATAATAGCATGGAACAATAAAAAATTATAGATACGTTGAAGGCGTACCAATCACTTTCGTCATCCGAGTTAATTGGTGAATTGATATGATTGGTGTAAATTACTTGTGGTTATGTTACTATCCTTTGGTGCCCATCATATGAGCATGCGCCTGGTTCATACCATAGGGTTAGTTGTAAGTCGATATGACTATGCATTAGGTGGCAAGATCGAGAGAAACTTCTTCTTACCATAGAAATTTATACATATGGGAATGAAGGGGGCCAATACATCTTAATGCTATTGTTGGGTTTTAACATATTGAAACTTGTTAGTATTTGCGGATGTCTACTAATAATTCCAATCACAAGTGCATAGAATACCAAGTAAGGGATGGCATGCTAGGAGAGGCCTCTCCCACATAAAAACTTGCCATCAGACTAGTAAGTTAACTAATTTCCTAGGGACAGTTTTGCACATCCTACCACCACGTTTCCACACTCGCAATATTTACTTTATTTTTCTTTATTTAAACAACACCTAACTTTTATGTACACATCCTTTATTTTCTTGCAAACCTATCCTATTACACTTGCAAAGTAGTTTATTTCTTATTCTAGGTAAAGCAAACATTAAATGTGCATAGAGTTGTAATGGTGGTTGATAGAACTTGAGAGAATATTAATTCTACCTTTAGCTTCCCATTAGATTTGCCACTCTTATTTCTCGAAAAGGCTACAACTGATCCCCTACACTTGTGGGTTATCTACCATCCCCTATCCCTTGAGGAATCACGCTATGACGCGTACCTATGCCATGAGGACTAGTGCTAGCCTAAGATTGGGTTTGAGTAATCCATCACATTTGCCGAAGCCCTTACGAACGTGCCTAGGAATCAACATTGAACACCATGGCAGGATCCATGGAGTGCGTGATGGGAGAGGCAGCGGCCGAGTGAGACTGAGGGGCAGGCAAACACACGGATAACTATGACAATGGGTGCTACATGATACGTCCATTTGGCGTCATGCTTTTATATTGATGTTTATTGCATTATGGGTTGGTATTACACATTATGTCACAATACTTATGCCTTTTCTCTCTTATTTTACAAGGTTTACATGAAGAGGGAGAATGCCGGCAACTGGAATTTTGGGCTGGAAAAGGAGCAAATATTGAAGACCTATTCCACACAGCTCAAAAAGCCCTGAAACTCAACGGGAGTCATTTTTGGAATATATAAAAAATATCGGGCGAAGAAAGCACCAGAGGGGGGCCACCGACCGTCCACGGGGGTGGGAGGCGCGCCCTATCCCCCTGGGCGCGCCCCCTGTCTTGTGGGCCACCTGGCAACCCCCCGATGCCCATCTTCTGGTATACGGTGTCTTCTACCCTAGAAAAAACCATAAGGAGGCTTTCAGGACGAAGCGCCACCGTCTCGAGGCGGAACCTTGGCGGAACCAATCTAGGGCTCCGGTGGAGCTGTTCTGTCGAGGAAACTTCCCTTCGGGAAGGGGAAATCGTCACCATCGTCATCACCAACAACTCTCCCATCTTGGGGAGGGTTATCTTCATCAACATCTTCACCAGCACCATCTCCTCTCAAACCCTAGTTCATCTCTTGTTTTCAATCTTTGTATCAAAACCTCAGATTGGTACCTGTGGGTTGCTAGTAGTGTTGATTACTCCTCGTAGTTGATGCTAGTTGGTTTATCCGGTGGAATATCATATGTTCAGATCCATTATGCATATTAATGTCCCTCTGATTATGAACATGAATATGATTTGTGAGTAGTTAGATTTCTTCCCGAGGACATAGGAGAAGTCTTGCTATAAGTAGTCATGTGAATTTGGTATTCGTTCGATATTTCGATGAGATGCCTTCTTTGTTTCGTACGTACTCTTGGGCAATTCGTTGTCCTTTGGAAGCATCTTCTTTAACATTACCAGCAACTTTCCAAATCCCTTATTAGATACACCATTCTCTGCCTTCCATTGCAGCAATTCCAGTGTGGTGCCCAGCTTTTTCTTGTCAGCTTTGCAATTTGGGTACAACAATATCTTATGATCCTCTAACATTCGCTGCAACTTCAGCCTCTCCTTTTCAGGTGTGCAGTTTCTCTTTGCATCAGCAATGGCCCGGCCTGGATCATCAGAGGGCTCATCTGATGCCTCTTCTTCAGGTTCTTGCTGCATTGCCGGTTCAGCTTCTTCCCCCATTGTTGTACCATCGTAGTCAGGGAACCCATGGCCAGGATAGCTGTCGTCGTCCTCTTCTTCCCCATTGTCTTCCATCATAACCCCTCTTTCTCCGTGCTTGGTCCAAACATTATAGTGGGGCATGAAATCGGACTCAAACAGGTGGACGTGAATGGTTCTTGAGTTAGAGTAATTGTGACCATTCTTACAGCCAGCACATGGACAAGGCATAAAACCATCCGCCCGCTTGTTTGCCTCAACTGCATTCGGAAAAGTATGCACGCCATTAATGAACTCGAGAGAGCATCGGTCATCGTACATCCATTGCCGGCTCATCTTAATTACACAACACCGAAAATACCAAATTAATACAAGTTCATACAACACTTAAATGCAACATACAAATAACTCTCTAACTAAAGCATTTAAATGCAACATCAAATGCGATCAAGATCGCAACTAAGGTAACAATTGATCCAACAGCATAATGATACCAAGCCTCATTATCAATGGCATATTTTCTTATCTTTCTAATCTTCAAGCGCATTTTCTCCATCTCGATCTTATGATCATCGACGACATCCGCAACATGCAACTCCAATTCCATCTTCTCCCCCTCAATTCTTTTCAATTTTTCTTTAAAATACTCTTTTTCTCTTTCAACTAAATTTAACCTCTCGACGGATATCAAAACCATGGCACTATGTATAACAAACAACGTACGGGTAAGATAATTATACCAGTAACTATATATCTAAATCACACAAACATGATTTTTTTTATATAAAAAAGATAAGAACAAGAGGCTCACCACAAGGTGGTGCCGGCGACAGGACGGTGCGGACGATCGACGGTGGTTAGGACGGAGACGGGAAGGCACTAAGTAAACCACACCTACAATTCCAAACAAAGAGTTATTTTGAGCTCAAATTGCATATAAATCAAATAAACTACCACATATAATTCCTCCCAAAATAAAACCCACAAATTAATGACTATATAAAGCATTGCAAGAGCTAATCTAGCAATGAGAGAGGAAAGGACAAAGTTGCTTACCTTTGTGATCACTTGGATGGATGGGGTGCCTTCAAATCTTCTCAAATTTTGGCAAAAATGGAGTGTGAGCTCGAGGGTAGTGGGGAAGAACAGATAGGAGAGGGGAAAGTGCAAAAACAGAGCGAGCTCGGGTGGACGAAGGGTTTATGTAGGACGACCTTTAGTACCGGTTCGTGGCATGAACCGGTACTAAAGGTGCTGGACGGGCCCCTGTCTGACAACATCCTACCACCACTCTCTTTAGTACCGGTCCGTGGCACAAACCGGTACTAATGAGAGCGGCCCGCCTAGCTGTTGGAACCGGCACTAATGGTCACAATAGTGCCAGCTCATATCAAAACCGGGACTAATGAGCTGAACATTTGACCATTTTTCTACTAGTGGGTAGTACCACTGGCACCTGCGGTAGTACCGCTCCACCCAGCGGTAGTGCCACTCTATGCGGGCAAAAAAGGGGGTAACGGTTCGCTTATCCCCTCCACTATATAAAGGGGTCTTCTTCCTCAAGAAGACTCACCTCTTCTCCCCCAAGCTCTATTGTTGCTCCAAAAGCTTATTTTCGCCCGATCTCTCTCCATAGCCAATCAAACTTGTTGATTTTCTAGGGATTGGTTGAGAAGGCCCAGATCTACACTTCCACCAAGAGAAATTTGATCCCCCCCACTAATCCCTTGCGGATCTTGTTACTCTTGGGTGTTTGAGCACCCTAGACGATTAAGGTCACCTCGAAGCCATATTCCATTTTGGTGAAGCTTCATGGTTTCATTGGGAGCCTCCAATTAAGTTGTGGAGATAGCCCCAACCTTGCTTGTAAAGGTTCGATCGCCGCCTTCAAGGGCACCAATAGTGGAATCACGGCATCTCGCATTGTGTGAGGGCGTGAGGAGAATACAGTGTCCCTAGTGGCTTCTTGGGGAGCATTGTGCCTCCACACCGCTCCAACGGAGACGTACTTCCCCTCACAGGGAAGGAACTTCGATAACACATCCTCGTCTCCGCCGGCTCCACTCTTGGTTATCTCTCACCTTTACTTGTACAAGTTTTATTGTGCTTTATTCCTTGTTTGCTTGCATGCCTGTCATTGTTGCATCATATAGGTTGTCAACGTAGTTGTACCTCTAGACAACCTATTTCGTTGCTAAGTTTATTTTGGTCAAGAAAAGATAAAATTTGTTTGTTGCCTATTCACCCCCTCTAGTCAACCATATCGATCCTTTCAATTGGTATCAGAGCCTCGTCTCTTTATTAAGGACTTTACCGTCCAAAGAGTATGGGTGACAACATAGTCGAGACGCAGGCAAACTTCGGTGGAAATCCGTCCTAGTCTATGTCCGATGGCGGACCCTCGGTCTCTCGTGAGGAGTTTAATGTGGCCTTCGGCACATTGAAAGAATCATTGATGACCGAGGTCAAAGGCATGTTCAAAAAATTTCTCGAGGGACTTAAATTACCCGCCACACCGTTGGAAGTGGTTCATCCCGCTAACAACGTGTCGGATTTTATTCCCGACAAGGGAGAAGCTAGTAGTGAGCAAGCCCGGTGACTAAGAATGGGAGTGGCATTTTTGCTCACTCCGCACCTCCCATCAATTATGGAGGACCCGTTCCCACCCCGCATTTAAATTCGGTTGGTCCTCCTCCTAAGTTTGTGAAAAATGCTGATTTTGCTACTTGGACGTTTCGTTTCAAACGTCATTTAACTCATTGCTCTACTAATCTTTGGAGAATCATTGAGCAAGGTTTCTACCCGCATGATCCATACAACTTAACTCCAAGAGAAGTTGCAAATCATCAATTCAACGAGTCCGTTCTTTGCATTCTTCAAGAAGCTATCCTCCCCAAAGACATTGCACACCTTCGACCTTTCTCCGTGGCCAAGGAAGCATGGGAGCATGTTGGCTCCTTGTACAAGGGGAGTGCTAGCATTCAACACTCAAACTATGAAATTGTGCAAGATGAAGCCGATGAGTTTTCCATGATCGAAGATGAAGGTCCTCGTGGACTTTATCGGAGATTAACCACTCTTGCGGTCTCACTCCGAGATCATGGGAGAAATGATACGGATGACAATTGGATCAAGCGCAAGTTTCTCAAGGCCATGATGCCTTATCACAAGGCCATGTCCTTGGTCATCCGCCAAAGACCGGACTTCCACACCTTGTCCTCAAGTGAAGTGTTGGATGAGTTCGTTGCCATGAGGATCTTGGACAAGACCGCCGACAATGTGGTGTTGCCTGCTCAAGGATCAAAGAAGCCCAACCTTGCATTGAACGCCAAGGCTTGTGTGGAAGAAGAGGATGAAGATGAGTGTTGCCCATAAGACACCAAATATGCCTATCATGAGCACATGGCTCTTGCATCACAGCAATTTTGGGGCAACAAGAAGAACTCAAGGCCCAACTTCAACAAGAACAACTCAAATGGCTTCAAGGGTAAGCAACGAGTGAGGACGTGCTACAAGTGTGGGAATGTGAGTCACTTTGTTGTAGATTGCCCATATGAGAAAAGAGAAGACAACGGAGGCAAGCTTATCCAAAAGGACAAGGCCAAGTCTTATCCCAACAAGAACAACTTCATCAAGAAGACTCATCCCAAAGGATTGGTGGCCCAAGAAGAATATGATGAGGATGACGATGATGAAGAAGACAATGAGATGGTTACCATGGCCACCGTTGTTATTGCAACAACTCCATGGTCATCCCTCTGCGACTCACCAAATGAGAACATCACCGCCAAGTTCCTCATGGATAAGGCCACCAACAAGGTAACCCCCAACATCAATTCTACCATCACCTCTAATCCTTCATTGATGGATTGCATTGATGAGAGTGAGGGGGCGGAGGAGGAGGAAAATGAATTTGAGTTGTTTATGAGTAAGCTCAAAGGTAAACCTAAGAAGCACTTCGTTGCTCTCTTGGAACAACTTGGTGAAGCCAATGACATGATCGAGACTCACGAGGAGACCATCTCTAAAATGGAGGGTCATAGTCGAGACTATGCCGATGAGATATCGGATCTCTCTAATGCTCTTGAGGAAGAGCGTGGTCTTCGTTTGGCTCTTGAGGAGTCACACAATGATGATCATGCTAAATTAAGGAAAGATCTTGATCATGCTTTAGTTGTCTCTCGTGTGCTCAATCCCGAGAAGGCAAAACTTGTGGTTGACCATGCTAGACTCAAGGAGGAGTTTGATACACTTGACAAGGCTCACAAGGTCTTGAAGAGTGTACATGCTACCTCAAAGAGTCTCATGATCAACTTCAAGTTTCGCTAACCAAGGAGAAGGCTACTTTTCCTCGCACGGTTTTAATTGATAATGCAAATGCTACTAACCCATGTTGCGAGCTTGTGCATCTTGTTGAAGAGAATGCCAAGTTGAAGAAGCAACTTGAGAAAGGTCTTGTGTCTTGCATACAAGGTGAGAAGAACCTCAATGATCTATTAAGCAATCAAAAGGAAGTTGTTGCCAAGGAAGGAATTGGGTTTGCACCCAAGCCCAAGAATAAGAAGAACGACAAGACCAAGCAACCCCCTCTTCTCTAGAAAACCTTTGTGAAGGAGGGAGAGGGTACTCCTAAGAAGAATAGGAACAATGTGGAGGTTAGTGGTGTCAAGAAACCCACTACCACTCCTTCCAACAAAGCTGGCGACTTTAACCCGTATTATGTGTTATGTCGTGCTAGTGATGGACATGTTTTTGCTAAATTTGTTGGTTCTTCTTATGAGTACACTGAATGGTCTATTTTGGTTCCTAAGACCCTTGTTACTAACCTCAAAGGACCCATTACAAAATGGGTACCAAAATCCAAGCATTGATCTCTTGTAGGAGTTTGCTTCCGGTGGGGGATCTTGGTTGCTCGATAGTGGAGCCATAAATCATATGACCGAAAGCAAAGACTTGGTGGTGGACGTGCACAAAGGTTCATCTATGGCCACCAATGTCGAATGGGGTGATGCTTCATCTTCAAAGGTATTGGGGCATGGCAAGGTTGTCGTTTCTCATGATCGCACGGTCGAGAAAGTCATGCTTGTTGAGTCCCTTGCATACAATTTACTTCCCGTTCGTCAACTGACACTCATGGGCTTTGCTACATTATTTGATATTGATACTGTGGCCCTCTTGTGGAGCAAGACTCTTAAAGTAGCCTTCGTTGGGCATGTCAAGAACGGTCTCTATGTGGTTAACTTCTCGGAGCGACCCACTAAGACCGCGACATGCCTAATGGCTAAAGTTGATGTGGGATGGCTTTGGCATCGTAGTCTAGCCCACGTCAATATGAGATATTTGCAAAGTCTTCTCAAGGGGTACCAAGTCCGTGGACTAACAAATGTTAGTTTTGCCAAAGATCGTGCTTGCAGTGCTTGTATAGAAGGAAAGCTACATGAGAAGGCTCACCCTCCCTCGACTATCATCTACTCAACGAGACCTTTAGAGCTCCTCCACATGGATCTCTTTGGACCTCCTTTGATAGTCTTGGGGGTAGAAAGTATTGCTTGGTGAATGTAGATAATTATTCAAGATACTCTTGGGTATACTTCTTCAAGAGGAAGAGTGAGACCCAACAAACCGTCATCAACTTTGCAAATGAAGCTCAACGACAACATGATGCAAAGGTCTTGATGATTTGAAGTGACAACGGCACCGAGTTCAAGAATTACACCTTGGATGAGTTTCTTAGTGATGAGGGGATCAAGCATCAATATGCCGCGCCATATACCCCTCAACAAAATGGTGTGGCGGAGAGAAAGAACCGGACATTGATGGACGCGGCAAGGACCATGATGGCGGAGTTCAGGTCTCTGTACAACTTTTGGGCCGAAGCCATCAACACCGCTTGTCATGCATCCAATCGGCTCTATCTTCACAAAGGCTTGAACAAGACTCCATATGAGATACTTACCGGTAACAAGCCCAACCTCAAGTACTTCCGGGTGTTCGATTGTAAGTGTTTCATACTCAAGAAAGGTGTTCGTTTATGTAAATTTGAAGCTAGAGCTCATGAGGGCATATTTGTTGGTTATGCTACAAACTCTTATGCTTACCGTGTCATCAACAAGTCCAATGGACTCATTGAGGAGACATGTAACATAGAGTTTGAAGAGAATAACGGCTCCCAAGTGGAGCAAAGTGGTACTTGTGATGTAGATGATGAAATTCCTCCTCAATCCATAAGAAGAATGGGTGTTGGTCATATCCTACCCATTGAGGAACCCCTTGTGGCCGAAGGAGAAGGACAATGTTCCACTCAAGTGGAACCATCACCAACCCAAGACCCACACGCTTCCGAAGAACAAAGTGAAGGCACTCAACCCAATGAACAAGGTCAAGTGCAAGATCAACCGCAAGATGGTGATGATCCATCAGGTGATGCATAAGGCGAAGTTCCCTCTCCCGAGCATGTTCAAGATCAAGATCAAGCTCATGACAATGCTCAAGATGATCAACTCATAACTCCTCAACTATCACTTGAAGAGAAATTGGAGCGTCGTGCTGCCAAAGTTGCTTCCAGGCTCGCTTCTAGAGAGCATCACATGGAGAATATACTTGGAAGCATCACAAAGGGGGTAAGCACTCGTAGACAATTAGCAAACTATTTTGCTCATCAAGCGTTTGTCTCTTGTGTTGAACCTCAAAAGGTCTATGAGGCGCTCGAAGACCCCGATTGGCTCAATGCCATGCATGAAGAACTCCATAACTTCGAGCGCAACAAGGTGTGGCGTTTGGTGCCAAGGCCAAAGGAGAACCATAATTTAATTGGAACCAAATGGATATTTAAGAACAAGCAAGATGCTCATAGGATTGTCATTCGCAACAAGGCTTGTTTGGTGGCTCAAGGCTACTCCCAAGTCGGGGGTATTGACTATGGTGAAACCTTTGCCCCCGTTGCTCGCCTTGAATCTATTCGTTTGTTGCTTGCCTTTGCTTCTCATCATAACTTTAAATTGTACCAAATGGATGTGAAAAGTACTTTTCTTAATGGTCCTCTTAATGATTTGGTGTATGTCAAACAACCCCCAAGGTGTGAGGATCCTAAGTTCCCCAATCACGTGTATCAACTTGATAAGGCGCTCAATGGCCTTAAACAAGCCCCACGTGTGTGGTATGAGCATATTACCAAGTTGTTGCAAGATCGTGCGTTTGAAATTGGGAAAATCGACCCCACTCTTTTTACTAAGAAGGTCAAAGGGGAGTTGTTTGTATGCCAACTATATGTTGATGATATTATATTTGGTTCACCTAACAAAGCTTTCAATGATGAGTTTGCCGCACTCATGACCGCGGAGTTTGAGATGTCCATGATGGGAGAGTTGAAGTTCTTCCTTGGGTTTGAGATCAAACAACGAAGAGAAGGAATATTCATAAAACAAGCCAAATACACTCAAGACATGCTCAAGAGGTTCAATCTAAGTGATGTCAAGCCGGCTACTACTCCAATGCCTACCAAGTGCCAACTTGACATTGATCCCAATGGTAAAGCGGTGGATCAAAAGGTATATCGTTCTATGATCGGATCTTTGCTTTACCTTTGTGCATCTAGACTGGATATCATGTTGAGTGTGGGAATTTGTGCACGGTTTCAAGCCTCACCTAAGGAAAGTCACTTTGTGGCAGTGATACGTCCAAAACGTATCTATAATTTCTGCTTGCTCCATGCTTCTTTTGTGTGATATTGCTATGATATTGATGCACTTCCATACACTTTTGATCATATTTGGACTAACCTATTAACTCAGTGCACCACAGTGCCAGTTCTTGTTTTCTGCTGTTTTTCTATTTCAGGTTTCCCCCATATTAAAAGTGCTCCAAAAATTCCAGGAAAAATATAGGAAAAATCAGCGTACAGGAAGCTTCGCGAAGAACCAAAGATGGGCCAGAGGGGAGCCAGGGGAGGCCCAGGCGGCCACCTGGCGCGGCCCCACCCCTGGCCGCGCCAGGGGGGCGCCTGGGGCCCCTGCTCCGCCTCTGGCTGCCCCCCTTCGCCTATATATCCCTCTCGTCCCGAAACCCTCGAGGACAGAACCCTTTTTCGTGATCTCGCCTCTGTTCCGCCGCCGCAGCGCTTCCAAGATCGGGAGCATCAGGAGAACTCTTCCCGGTACCCTGCCGAAGGGGAGAACCACCACCGGGAGCTTCTCCACCACCATGGACGCTTCCCGGATGAGTCGTGAGTAGTCCACCTTGGACCATGGGTCCATGATCAGTAGCTATGTGATGTTCTCCTCCCCTCTTTGCTCTTCATGGTTTAGACCTCGTGAGCTGCCCTACATGATCGAGGCACATATGTAATCTTTCTGCTGTTGCTTTCCTGAGTTTGCTGGGATCTGATGGATTATGAGACTATGTTCATATTGTGTTTGAGTAATATATTTGATTCACCTCTTTTATATCTTTGTTCTTGAGTAATTCTTGCATGTTCTCCGTTGCTGTTTATTGCTTTGGCCAAGTAGTAGGTAGTAACTCCAAGAGGGAGCGTTATGCTTGATTGTGGGTTCATGCCCCCTGATGACTAGCTTGAGTGATAGAAACATGAGTCTAGGGGATGTGCTGTTGCCACAAGGGAGAAAACAACGGTGCTTGTACTTGCGGGTGCAAGGATTGTTTACTTTACGCAAAGTTCTTTTAATGCAGTTGTCTGTTGCTTTGAGTTTACACTTTGGGTGGGATTCGCAACTTAATACCAGCGAGATGTTCTGGATAGATATCTCAAGGTGGATGATTAGTAGTAGATGCAGATGGATTTCGGTCTACTTGCCTTGGCGTACCGCCCATGCTTTTGATCCTCTACCTTTCTTTGCAGCATAGTTAGCATTGGTTTGCGCACATAATCCTGTCAATTGCCCAGCTATAATTTGTTTACCTCGCTTTGATGTTTTATCGTCTTTTGGGAGAGAGACATCACTAGTGAACATCATGGGACCCCGGTCCATATTACCACCGCTGATCACACCTTCTATTTACTTCCTGTTTTTATTTCCTAGTTGCAGTCATAGCTATCATTATTATCTCTTGTGTTTGATCCTTTGTAAACAACAAGGCCGGAGGGATTGACAACCTCTCTGTACTCGTTGGGAGCAAAGTTATCTGTATCTGTGTGCAGGTCCCGTCAATCGCTAAGTTTCTGGCGCCGTTGACACCTACTTGTCGACCCTCGGAGTCTCACGGGATTCGATCCTTGGTATCTTTGCCAAGGGAAATTTGCCGCTACGCTACATCTCAACCTTCCACTTGGGGTAACCAACGAGGGGCGAGAAGCCATCAAGCAAGTTTCTGGCGCTGTTGCCGGGGACTCCACTCTTCAAGATAGGGGAGTTGCACGCTATCTTTTATCTTTGCTTTTTAGTCTTGTTAGTTTACCTTTCAGTTTTTGCTTTAGTGTCCCTTACCAAAAATCACAAAAATAGTTATCTTGCTTGCTGCTGCTATGGGTTACACCGAGAACACCAACTTGTGTGACTTCACTAGTCATAACAACAATGACTTTATCTGCACGCCTATTGCTACACCTGCCACTTCAGCACCTTCTTATGAGATTAAACCTGCTTTGCTGAACCTAGTTATGAAAGATCAATTCTCCGGTGCTGGAGATGATGCTGCTTTGCACTTAAATAATTTTGTTGAGCTCTGTGATATGCAAAAGTACAAAGAAGTAGATGGTGATATTGTTAAGCTTAAGCTTTTTCCTTTCTCCTTGAGAGGAGGAGCTAAAATCTGGTTTCAATCCTTGCCTAGGAATAGTATAGATTCTTGGGACAAGTGCAAGGATGCCTTTATTGGGAAGTACTATCCCCCTGCTAAAATTATCCAATTAAGGAGTAACATAATGAATTTTAAACAATTGGATAATGAACACGTTGCCCAAGCTTGGGAACGCATGAAATCTCTTATCAAGAACTGCCCTACTCATGGTTTGACTACTTGGATGGTTATCCAAACTTTTTATGCAGGCTTGAACTTTACCTCGCGGAACTTGTTAGATTCGGCCGCGGGAGGAACCTTTATGTCAACTACACTTGGTGCTGCCACGAAACTTCTCGACGAGATGATGACCAATTATTCCCAATGGCACACCGAACGCGCTCCAACAGGTAGGAAGGTAAACTCTGTCGAGGAGATTTCCTCCCTAAATGAAAAGGTTGACTTGATCATGTCTCTACTTTCCAAGCAATCTTCTATTGATCCTCATGATGTTCCTTTAAATTCTTTGATTGCTCAAGATCAAGTAGATGTGAACTTTATCTCTAGAAACAATTTCAATAACAATGCTTATAGGAGTAATTTTGGTAGCAACCCTAGACCGTTCCCCTCTAATTCCTATGGGAACAACAATGCTTATCCTAGCACCAAGAACTCCACTTCTGAACTAGAGATTATGCTTAAAGACTTCATCACTACCCAAAAAGCCTTCAATAAGAGTTTAGAAGAAAAACTAGACAAACTAGATAATCTCTCTTCGAAGGTAGACAATTTAGCCCATGAGGTAGAGTTGCTTAAAATTAGAACTTCTCCTCTTGAGGAGAGGAAGACCACTCCTATGAATGCTATTCAAGTGCAAATTAATGAAAACATTAGGATGATGGCTAAACTTAAAGAGAGATGGGCTAGAGAAAAGGAGGAAGAAGATATAATTAAGAGCCTTCCTACCCACCACACTGTTGCTACTATCCAAGTTGTTGAGGATATCCAAACTCTTAGCACCCAATGCACTCCTTGTCCCATTGGACCTATTAATGGTGATGCTATGACCTCAACCGTAGAAGAAGAAACTCCTATGACCATAGAAGCTACCAAACAAGTGAGCCTAAAGGACATCACTACCACTTTACTTGATAGTAGTGACCTTGATTTTGATAATTGCACCCTTTCTGAAGTTATTGGTTTTCTTCACAAGATGTATAGAGATCCCCACACTAGCACAGTTAATCTTGCCTTCACGGAGCATATCACTAATGCTCTCATCAAAGCTAGGGAGGAGAAGCTTAGGGTAGAAGCCTCCATACCTGGAAAGCTGGAAGATAGTTGGGAACCTATGATTAAAATTAAGTTGAATAACTTCTCTTGCTATGCTTTATGTGATGTTGGAGCTAGTACCTCCGTTATGCCCAAAAGAATGTATGATATGTTTGAATTAAAACCTTTTGATCCTTGTTCTTTTGGTGTTCGTCTTGTTGATTCTTCCGTAAAGAAACCTTTGGGGAAGATCGACGATGTTCTTATCATTGTCAATGACAATTATGTTCCCGTTGATTTTACTATTATGGATATTGAATGTGAACCTTCATGTCCAATTATTTTGGGACGTCCTTTTCTTCGCACCGTTGGTGCTATCATTGACATGAAAGAGGGGAATATAAAATTCCAATTCCCTCTCAAGAAAGGGATGGAACACTTCCCTTGAAAGAAGATCAAGTTGCCTTTTGAGCCCGTTACACGGGCTAGCTATTCTCTTACTCTTGATAAGACTTGATCTTCTCTTTTTGCATCATGCCTAGCTTAAAGGCATAAAAGAAAGCACTTTTGGGAGGCAGCCCACAATGAATTAGGTTTTATTTTGCTTTTGTTGTGTCTTGATGTTTGTTACTACAGTAGCATCATCATTGTATCTTTTCTTTTCAGCTTTGTGCCAAGTTTAGCCTCCGATTGCAAGAAAGTTCAAAAGTTGTGACGTGCTGTCCAGAAAACAGATTCTGTCCTTGGACAGAAAAATTCGAATAAAATCACCAGATCATCTTTTTGATCTGATTTTTTTTGACAGCGTGCTCTATACAATTGGCTTTCGAGCGTCTTTTCTGAGTTTTTTGATTTGAGTTGCAGAAGTGCCCCGAAAAAATAATTTACTACCTGCTGGTCTGTTTTTCACAGATTCTGTCCTGTTTTGCCTTTTCTTCGTTTTGCAAACCTTGAGCTTGCTTTTTCTTTGCAAAAACCTTTTGGCAATCTTGAGAAACAGTAGCTCTTCAAGATTATCTTTATTTCCAGTAGGGAAAAATTATTTTATTGTGGGTACTAACCTCGCTAATCAGATTATGATGAGTTATGTATGTAGGGAGTTTTCAAGTGTGCGAGGGAAGATGATAAAAGAAGATTCAGGAGGGTCAAACGCTCAAGCTTGGGGATGCCCCCATGCACCCCCAAGAAATATTCGAGAAGACTCAAGCGTCTAATCTTGGGGATACCCTCATGCATCCCCTTCTCCATCAACAATTATCAGTTCGTCTTTCGTTCCACTATAATTTTATCACTTCATGCGTTATGTGCTATGCTTGGAGCGTCTTGCTCTTAGTTTCTTTTTTTTTAGTTTTCTTTAGCTTTGCTTGCTGTACATAACAAGTTAGAACCCAGCTTTCTTTGTGTGGGAGAGAAACACGCTCCACTTCAACCTAGAACACAACATAGGATTTTCATGCTTATCTTTGTTGTGTGTGTTCTTTGTCTTTCCATAGCTGCTGTCATGTTTAGCTCTTAGTTTTCATGATTTTCTTTTTAAAGAGCTTTTGTTTAGTTGGTTGCTGAACTCTCTTGAGTTTTCATGTTTATCTTGTTAAGAGAGTTTGCCTGTTGCACTGAGTTGTGTGTCTTAACTTAAAGTAGGTAATTGAGGTTGCTATTTAATTTTAGTAGTGACTTGCAATAGTTTTGAGGTATTGCCATGAGTAATGTCTGAACTTTTGGTGTCAAGAGCTTTAGCCTATTAGTGATAGATGTCGTATTTTGGGCAATCCGTGTTTATTTTCGAAAACCTACAAAATAGTTGAGAACTTTAGCTACTAGATGGATCACTAATCTTTGGAGGGATCAAATATTAGAGTACACTCACGTACCATGAGTCGAGGATGCGCAAGGATAACCAAACCCCCATACACTCCTCCTCGGGGTACTTGTATCTTTGTGAACCTCCTAATTAGATTGAGAGTTACCGATAATAAGTGCATGAGTTCTTCGGACTAATGTGAGTATTCGAAAGTTGACACTTCCACCTAGCCATATTTTTCTAGCCTCTTCGGTACCGTGCATTGCCCTTTCTCACCTCGAGAGTTGGCGCATACTTCGCCGGTGCATCCAAATCCTTGGCACGATACGCTCTGTCATCATAAGCCTCATTATATCCTTCCTCAAAACAGCCACCATACCTACCTATCAAGGCATTTCCATAGCCTTTCCGAGATACATTGCCATGCAACATCCATCCTCTCATGACTTGATCTTCATGTCATACATGCTTTTTGCTTGATCGATGAGATGCATGCTAGTTGGGCCTTGCCCTAATCATTGCTACATGACGCGCTAGTATCATTGCATATCCTGCTACACTGGCAGAGGCATACATTTGCATACATCATAATAGTTTCATTTTCTTTATGTTGAGTACTTTTGTAAAGTGTGAAAGATCTTCTATACTTCTTGTAATACATAGAGTGTTGCCCCTAAAGTGAGGAAAAGATCCCAAAGAGGACAAAATCAAAAGATCCCAAAGAGGACAAATGAGAGTTAAATAGAAAGAGCCATTGAGGCCACAAAAAAATAAAAAAAAAATAAAAAAAATAGAAAAAAAGAGAAAAGAAATAAAAAGAGAGAAGGGGGCACACTACTATTCTTTTTGAGAGATCCACACTCGTACTCCATCTTATACCTTGTACTCCATAGAGATTATCATTCATGCATATAGCTATGTGGGGACCTTCACACTATAGAACTTGGCTTGTATATTCCAATGATGAGCCTCCTCAAAAGAGCTCTAGGTCTTCTTGAGCGAGCAAGTTGGATGCACCCCCACTAGTTCCATTGGAGAGCATATCTTAGCTCATATGTGCATCCGTTGCATGGCAATCCCTACTCCTCACATCATATCTATCATTTGGCTTTCTCTCGCCTATACCTCGACTTTTTCAGAACAGGTCCGAGTCAAATAGCAATGATTCGTTGTCCTCATTGATGTGAGCCTTTCACACCTTTTTTGCCTTCCCCCTTCATCATTTATCTCTCTTTGCCATCCTAAGTGTCAACTTTCTTGCTTACGCTCATCCATTGCATGAGTGCTCAAAATATCGAAAGGGAGTGGATCATTTTGACTTGTACCTGGCTAGTGGTCTGGGGATGAGTCAAGATAAGATTCCAAGGAAGACCAAGTGTGAAACTTTAGTAGATTAAGTTCTCAACAATACAAAAACTATGTTTTACTCTCTCGTATATCCCTATCCCCTTTCTTGCACGCAAACACCATTTGGAGACATTCGAGTCACGGACAGCGAGAGCTCTTGCACCTTTATGTTCTTATGTTGCTTGTTACAATGCTAATATAGACTCTTGCTTGTTATGACTTGAATTGAATTACATGCCTTGATTGCTTTACTTAAAAAGTTCATATATAGTTGGTAGCATGTCACCACAGAAATTATGCTTGTTATCATTTACCTACTCGAGGACGAGCAGGAATTAAGCTTGGGGATGTTGATACGTCCAAAACGTATCTATAATTTCTGGTTGCTCCATGCTTATTTTGTGTGATATTGCTATGATATTGATGCACTTCCATACACTTTTGATCATATTTGGACTAACCTATTAACTCAGTGCACCACAGTGCCAGTTCCTGTTTTCTGCTATTTTTCTATTTCAGGTTTCCCCCATTTTAAAAGTGCTCCAAAAATTCCAGGAAAAATATAGGAAAAATCAGCATACAGGAAGCTTCGCGAAGAACCAAAGATGGGCCAGAGGGGAGCCAGAGGAGGCCCAGGCGGCCACCTGGCGCGGCCCCACCCCTGGCCGCGCCAGGGGGGCGCCTGGGGCCCCTGCTCCGCCTCTGGCTGCCCCCCTTCGCCTATATATCCCTCTCGTCCCGAAACCCTCGAGGACAGAACCCTTTTTCGCGATCTCGCCTCTGTTCCGCCACCGCAGCGCTTCCAAGATCGGGAGCATCAGCAGAACTCTTCCCGGCACCCTGCCGGAGGGGAGAACCACCACCGGGAGCTTCTCCACCACCATGGACGCTTCCCGGATGAGTCGTGAGTAGTCCACCTTGGACCATGGGTCCATGATCAGTAGCTATGTGATGTTCTCCTCCCCTCTTTGCTCTTCATGGTTTAGACCTCGTGAGCTGTCCTACATGATCGAGGCACATATGTAATCTTTCTGCTGTTGCTTTGCTGAGTTTGCTGGGATCTGATGGATTATGAGACTATGTTCAGATTGTGTTTGAGTAATATATTTGATTCACCTCTTTTATATCTTTGTTCTTGAGTAATTCTTGCATGTTCTCCGTTGCTGTTTATTGCTTTGGCCAAGTAGTAGGTAGTAACTCCAAGAGGGAGCGTTATGCTTGATTGTGGGTTCATGCCCCCTGATGACTAGCTTGAGTGACAGAAACATGAGTCTAGGGGATGTGCTGTTGCCACAAGGGAGAAAACAACGGTGCTTGTACTTGCGGGTGCAAGGATTGTTTACTTTACGCAAAGTTCTTTTAATGCAGTTGTCTGTTGCTTTGAGTTTACACTTTGGGTGGGATTCGCAACTTAATACTAGCGAGATGTTCTGGATAGATATCTCAAGGTGGATGATTAGTAGTAGATGCAGATGGATTTCGGTCTACTTGCCTTGGCGTACCGCCCATGCTTTTGAGCCTCTACCTTTCTTTGCAGCATAGTTAGCATTGGTTTGCGCACATAATCCTGTCAATTGCCCAGCTGTAATTAGTTTACCTCGCTTTGATGTTTTATCGTCTTTTGGGAGAGAGACATCACTAGTGAACATCATGGGACCCCGGTCCATATTACCACCGCTGATCACACCTTCTATTTACTTCCTGTTTTTATTTCCTAGTTGCAGTCATAGCTATCATTATTATCTCTTGTGTTTGATCCTTTGTAAACAACAAGGCCGGAGGGATTGACAACCCCTCTGTACTCGTTGGGAGCAAAGTTATCTGTATCTGTGTGCAGGTCCCGTCAACCGCTAAGTTTCTGGCGCCGTTGACACCTACTTGTCGACCCTCGGAGTCTCACGGGATTCGATCCTTGGTATCTTTGCCAAGGGAAATTTGCCGCTACGCTACATCTCAACCTTCCACTTGGGGTAACCAACGAGGGGCGAGAAGCCATCAGGCAGTCAAGCAAATCTTTTGATATTTGGCTCATACCCCAAACTTTGGCTTATGGTACCCAAGAGGAGCAAACTTCAACCTTGTAGGTTTCTCGGATTCGGATTGGGCGGGAGACAAAGTGGATAGGAAGTCAACTTCCGGAGGTTGCCAATTTCTTGGTTGCTCTTTGGTGAGTTGGTCTTCCAAGAAGCAAAGTTGTGTATCTCTCTCTTCCACTGAAGCCGAGTATGTGGCGGCCGGCAGTTGTTGTGCTCAACTTCTATGGATGAGGCAAACTTGAAAGGATTACGGTGTCACTTGGGACAAAGTGCCTCTTTGGTGTGACAATGAAAGTGCCATCAAAATTTCTCTCAGCCCGGTGCAACACTTCAAGACGAAACATATTGAGATTCGGTATCACTTCATCCGGGAGCATATTCGGCGAGGAGAATTGATCTTCATTATGTCAACACTCATGATAACCTTGCAGATATCATCACGAAGCCTTTGGATGAAGCTAGGTTTTTCGAGTTAAGGCATGAGCTAAATATCACAGATTTGAGCAATGTGGATTGAAGCTGTGCACACCTCCCATACACACCGTGTTATCTTGTTTAGATGTAGGCATGGAAATAGGGGGAGTGTTGTTCTCTCAATGAACTTTCCCTCCCCCCATTATGCATAAATCGATCAAATCTTTCACATCCACCATTGTTGATGTTATATATGTGCTTCAAAGATGAGTAGTGGTCATGGGCCCAAGGTTAAAACCTTCGCGATGCCATACCACTTCACTCAAACATAGGCGGCCTCGGCCACCGCCATCTCTTTTGAGAGGTGTGTGTTTTGTTGTCGTGTTTTTCTCTTTGTTTGTGTGCTTGTGCTTGTGGTGTTCCCTCTGATCTCCTGTTCTTCCTTCTCTAAGATGAGTGTTTTCCTCTCTAAAAGTTCTTATGAGTAAAAAGTCAGTCTAGAGCACTTTTTGGAGTTGGGCGGTACTACCGCTGGAGCGCACGGTACTACCGCTTAGTAACTTAAGCGGTGCTACCGCCCACTCGAGTTGTCCTACCGCTGCAGGGCGAAACTGCGGGGCTAAGTGGGGGTCGTGGAGTTTCTATGCCCATACCCATTCACCCCCATCTCGCTCTCGTCTCCAACAAAGAACCAGCCGACGAGGTCGCCGGTGGGCTGCCTCCTCCGGGTCGTGCTTCACCTTTTCCTTTGGTGGGATCGATCCCCACCCCTTCCTCAAGCCATGGATGCCGGTATTGCCCCCCGTTTCCTTCTTGTTGCTTCTAGTTTTCAGATCTAGGTTTTTAGGGGCAATAGGCATGAATTCCGTGATTTTTGGCCAAATCAAGGCTAAACTACGAGGATTGATCTTTGGTAGGACTATGTATGATTTTAGCCTCCCCGGTAATACCGGATTAGGCATGACTTCTTGGGAACCACTGTTCCCCCGCCTGGAGTGGTACTACCGCTGTAGGCGGTACTACCGCCTATCCTATGCGGTACTACCGTTGAGGCCATCATCCACCATGATCCTATCAAATATTGATTTTTGTGCCCTTTTTCTCGTGTCTTATGCTCGTTCGTTCTTGTTGTCTTTTGCTTTTGTGCGTTTGGATCCAGGAGATGGCCCAACGGAACATCCCACCCGTCGCATCAACCCCGGGAACACTGGTTCAAAGCGCTATCGCACCTCTGAGGCAGCAAGTGGCTCTGCAAGTGGCTCTGCCAGTGTTACTTCTTTAAGTGCACCACCGTCTCAGTCTCAGCAGCCGTCCAAGAGTACTGCAAAGAAGCCAGCTAAGAAGGCCAAGACTGTCACTGAAATGTCAAACAAGGAGTTTTGGGAGAGGCGTCGGCGCAATCCCTATGAGCATGAGCAAGAGCTCACCCTTGTCAACCGACCGTTCTGGAACTGTTTTCAGTATGCAACCTACTTAGATGTGATCAAGGCCAAGAAGAATCTCTTTGTTGATGTTCGCACTATTGACATTGCTCATTTGGAGAAGGACATTGCTTACTTTGGCGAAGCCTTGGAGATGTGCAAACAGCTGAACATTCTCGACATCATGTCATTCAACAAGGACTTTGATGTAGATCTGGTGGCTCAGTTTTATGACACTGTCCATCTTGGCACCGATGCAGAAAGGACCTTGACTTGGATGACTAATGGCAGACGTCTGGCGGTCAAGTGGAAAGCTTTCATGTTGCTTCTTAGTGTTGAAGATCTCAGACTTGAGAGTTCGGTTGGCTTTCGACCTCATCACAATGCCACCTCCACTCACAAGCAAAACCTTTGACCTTATTGTACTAAGAAGGTCAACCCTGAGACTAAGAAGGAGACATATGAGATGCCTGTGTTTCTAGATATCCTTCATCGCATCTTCAGGGAGAATCTCTTTCCTCGTATTGGGAACCAGGATATGGTTCACTCATATCTTGTGGACATTCTTCTATTCTACTAGCATCAGAAGGAATAGAACACTGGAGAAACATTGGATAGCTGTCATGTCATGTGGTCTGAACTGTTGTCTGCCATCTGTGAGCATAAGTGTCTCATCTATGCTCCTTATATCATGCTCTCATTCAGAAGGCTTGGGTGCACACCTACGTTGGGTACCCGCTAGAGACTGGCGAGTTGGTCTCTCACGAGGTCAAGAGGCTTAGGAGGAAGGATCTCTGGAACACTCCGGTCACTCATTCTGAGATTCCGGTTGGTGCTGATGATACTGAGGCAGAGGCTGATCAGGATGATGACGATAAGTATGTGCCATCTGGAGCAGAGCCCTCTTGGGCAAAGAAGCTCAAAAGGAAGATGAAGAAGCTATTCTGCATGGAGTCTCACAGTCAGTACATGGCCCATGTGTCTGAGAAGAAGTCCAGGACCCGTCATAAGGAGCTCATGCATCAGCTTGGTGCCACGGTAGTCAGCAGCTCTGAAGGCCAGATCACAGATGAGGACGAATGAGTTCAGCAGCACTGCCACTGACTCACTCTGACCCCGAGCAACCCCCAGCCGATGATGGAGGTGCAGATGACCACACAGTGATGTGATGATGTTGTGCCTCTCTCTGCCCCTTTTCGGTGTCTCGATGCCAAAGGGGAGAGGTGGATTTAACTATTGTGATGGATTTGTGAGTTGCGAGTGTGTTTCTTGCTTTCTAGGATCTGTCTCTTCTTCTTGCAAACTTTCTTTGTCTTGTTTGGTTTGTGTTCGTGAGACCCAGTTACTTTTTCTATGTGAGACCTATGCTACCTTAAAGTTGTCGAGTACTTTAGTAGGATGTGTGCTTATTTCCTATTCCATCTTTACTCACCTACTAATTTACACACTTATTTCTCCTTATCGGACTATAAAAATAGGGGGAGTGTTGATCCTAGAGTGTGTGCTTTGCATTCCAAAAGCAACTCACTTATATGCACACATCTAGGGGGAACCCATCAATTTTTTTATAGTCTTTGGGGTTTGCCTACTCCTATTGATATTATATTCTGTGCAAATCCCGTGTTGTCATCAATCCACCAAAAAGGGGGAGATTGAAAGGGCATGTCTCTTCCTATGTGGTTTTGGTGATTGATGATAATGCATTTGCGGACTAATCGTGTGTGCTAAGTATTTCAGAGATTAATCCATTGGCACGAGACGATCATCTACCCTCCGAGTTATTAGCTCAACACGTGACGTGTTCCTCGGTTTTGTTTTGGTGGACTTGAGTCGTAGGAGACACCGTACTATCAAGGGGGGGTCCGCATTGGAAAGGCCATGGTGGAATCATCACGTACACTTATTTTCGGCACCCTCATCTCCTTTCTCTTCTTGGAGCTCTCCTCATCTCTCTGCGAAGTCTTTTGCTATTGGGCACGGTAGTACCGCCGCTGGGGCAGTAGTACCGCCTATACCCACCAAGCGGTAGTACCGCTGCGCAGCGCAGTAGTACCGCTTGGGGGTATATGCGGCTGTGCCGCCGCAGCAAGGCACCACCTTCGCGTCGATTCGAGGAGGGAACTTCTTGTGTCGGGTTCTATGGTAGTAGAAACGGCAGTAGCAGCGGTAGTACCGCTGCCACCACCGCGGCTACTACCGCTCTTCCCTTCTGTGCCTCGTTTCTAACACAGGGCAATAGAACCGCTGGGGGCCGTGGTAGTACCGCTGGCACCTGTGGTAGTACCGCTCCACCCAGCGGTAGTACCGCTCTATGCGGGCAGAAAAGGGGGTAACAGTTCACTTATCCCCTCCACTATATAAAGGGGTCTTCTTCCTCAAGAAGACCCACCTATTCTCTCCCAAGCTCCATTGTTGCTCCAAAAGCTTATTTTCACCCGATCTCTTTCCCTAGCCAATCAAACTTGTTGATTTTCTAGGGATTGGTTGAGAAGGCCCAGATCAACACTTCCACCAAGAGAAATTTGACCCTCCCCACTAATCCCTTGTGGATCTTGTTACTCTTGGGCGTTTGAGCACCCTAGACGGTTGAGGTCACCTCAAAGCCATATTCCATTGTGGTGAAGCTTCGTGGTTTCGTTGGGAGCCTCCAATTGAGTTGTGGAGATAGCCCCAACCTTGTTTGTAAAGGTTCGGCCGCCGCCTTCAAGGGCACCAATAGTGGAATCATGGCATCTCGCATTATGTGAGGGCGTGAGGAGAATACGGTGGCCCTAGTTGCTTCTTGGGGAGCATTGTGCCTCCACACCGCTCCAACGGAGACGTACTTCCCCTCAAAGGGAAGGAACTTCAGTAACACATCCTCGTCTCCACCGATTCCACTCTTGGTTATCTCTCACCTTTACTTGTACAAGTTTTATTGTGCTTTATTCCTTGCTTGCTTGTATGCTTGTCATTGTTGCATCATATAGGTTGTCAACGTAGTTGCACATCTAGAGAACCTATTTTGTTGCTAAGTTTATTTTCGTCAAGAAAAGCTAAAAATTGTTAGTTGCCTATTCACCCCCCCCTCTAGTCAACAATATCGATCCTTTCAATTGTTGTCATAAGCAGCTGTGTGGAGGAACAATGGTGGCGTGTGTGACATGGAGCTTGGCAACTGGAATGTATGTTGCACAATGCTCCACCCACTTATAAAAATATGCAAGGAGGCTTACTTATTTGAACCAGAATTATGCTTTGTGCATATCTGACCTTACACATACTAGTGGGGAATTCATACTTCATGAATGCCTTAGCCCTATTGATTTAATTACTTCCATTTCCTCTCTCACGCTGTGTTATTTTACTTTCATACCTTATTTTCAATCGCTAACTACTCGCAATATTTCAAAACTTTCATCTATGCTTTGCTTTGGATCGTGATTAACATGCATGCACAACTCCATAAACCTCTACAAGAGGCATTTCATGTGCTTCCTGTCAGTTCAATACTTCTACTTCAAAAGAGGTACCACTAAACTATGTGCACTTGTAGATTATCAAGCTTTTTTCTGACACCATTGATACGTCTCCAACGTATCTATAATTGTTGATTGTTCCATGCTATTATTTATGATGTTTTGGGTGTTTAATGGGCTTTGTTATACACTTTTATATTATTATTGGGACTAACCTATTAACCCAAAGGCCTGGTCCAAATTGGTATTTTTTGCCTATTTCAGGGTTTTACAGAAAAGGAATATCAAACGGAGTCCAAACGGAATGAAACCTTCGGGAGAGATATTTTTGGAGCAAAATACGCACGGGAGACTTGAGAACCATGGAATAGGGCTAACGTGGCGTCCACGAGGGTGGGGGCGACCCCCCCCCCTACAGGGCGCGCCCCCCTACCTCGTGGGCCCCACGTCTGGCCCCCGGTGCCCTCCTTCCTCCTATATATACCTAAGTACCCCGAAAACATCACAGGAGGAGAGAAAACCCTAGTTCCACCGCCGCAACCTTCTGTTCCCGTGAGATCCCATCTTGGGGCCTGTTTCGGAGCTCCGCTGGAGGGGGGGATCTACCACGGAGTGCTTCTACATCATCATCATCGCCTCACCATGAGTTGTGAGTAGTTTACCACAGACCTTCGTGTCAGGCCCAAGATGTGATTATATCCCGATCACGTGATACACCTCGTTATTAGGGCACAACCGCATTTCGGGCCTGACAAGGTGGTATCAGAGCCAGGTTCTCGCGGTTACACGGATGTTTGCGGACAGGTGTTCGGTCATGTTATTCATGACGTTTGTGACCGGTCATGGCACACGGCATGGCACATGTATCGGACTGGATGCATAGACGTTTGTGCCAAGAGGGAACGTTCTTGTGGCACGATGAGGACGTCGGTTCCTCTGAGTGGGGGTGTATGTGATAGCCTGGCTTATTAGGGATGATAGACTACTCATATCAATAGGAATTCCTTCTTTTCTGGGGGCCCATTCGGAAAGAACTCCAAAGTTGCTCCCGGGTGCGCACGAGTGAGGACAAATGCGCAGAAAAGACTAGTATTGATATGTGAGGCCAGTCTAGATCCCGCCAGGAGTAACGGCCACCGGCGGGTGTGTCCGGGGCGTTACACTTCGGGTCCATAGCTAGTATCTAGATGGCTTCTTCTCTCTCTTTGGATCTCAATACCAAGTTGTCCTCGGTCTTCGAGGAGATCTATTCGATGTAATCTCTTTTTGCGGTGTGTTTGTCGAGATCCGATGAATTGTGGGTTTATGATCAAGATTATCTATGAGAAATATTTTGTTCTTTTCTGAACTCTTTATGTATGATTATAATATCCTTGCAAGCCTCTTCGAATTATTGGTTTGGTTTGGCCTACTAGATCTATAGTTCTTGCAATGGGAGAAGTGCTTGGCTTTGGGTTCAATCTTGCGGTGTCCTTTCCCAGTGACAGTAGGGGCAGCAAGGCACGTATTGTATTGTTGCCATCGAGGATAAAAAGATGGGTTTTATATCACTATGTTTGAGTTTATCCCTCTACATCATGTCATCTTGCTTAAGGCGTTACTCTGTTCTTATGAACTTAATACTCTAGAGATGCATGCTGGATAGCGGTCGATGTGTGGAGTAATATTAGTAGATGCATAATCGTTTTGATCTACTTGTCTCGGACGTGATGCCTTAATCCTGAGGATGGTTTGAAAACTGCACCGTACCTCAACTGAACCCGCATGAAAATTCCTGTCAGCCCAACCTCAACTAAACCCATTTAAAAAAGTAACAACCAAACTTAAACCAAACCCACCTGATTTTTTTCACCGAACTGAACTAAACCGAGTGCCAATCTATGGGTTAAACCCATTTACTAACTGGGTTGAAAACTGTTTGCTCTAATGGGTCAAGACATAAGACATCTCGCAAGGTCACATTCAGGAGGTTCACCAAGATGGGCACCCGCAAGGTCCTGTTGGGATTCACGCCTGACATGCTGCCATTGAACCTCGTCACCGCGCCCGCGATCCGGCCATCAATGGAGAGCCCGCCTCGTCGTCGCTGCAGACATTGGTGCATGAGAGGAGCAGAGTGATAGCGCGGCGGCGAGATCTGCGACGCCAAAGCAGCACAAGCGGCGGCACTTCTCAATAATAATCAGCCGGCTGTTGTCACGAACAGACAGAGCCCTGGCGGTCGTCTGTAATCCAAGCACTCCGGTCGGCTGTAGGTACGTGTGGTCACCGAGCTCATCGTTGAGGTGCCCGCATCCAAAACAAATTAGCCCCATGGCCAAATCCAAAACAAATTAGTAGATCAATTAATCATATTTGCGTTTTGATCTTGCTTCTCGATTATCTCTGAACCTTGATTGGCAGTGCAACGTAGAGCACCTTGTGTGCTCGTCCTACAGTGCTTTAATGGCGAGGCCTTCGGCTGCGCTGTCGCCACCGCCAGGGCGCCGTGCGAAGATACATCTGCAAGCGAGGTGGATGGTGTCACCTACGACAAGGTCGTGGACCACCATCGCGTACCTGCGGCGAATGCTCCTCGACCTCACCTCCAGCCCCAACCACGCACAGTAATTTTCCTCTATTACGGGTAACCGTGAAGCAAATAGGCCCAAATAGTTCTCGCAAACCGGGTACGACCCGTGGGTTGAACTGTTTGGAACCAAAACTGTTTGAGCCCATACCTGACTATACCCAACCATTTGGTAGAGAAAACTGAACTAAACTAAACCGTTGTCAGAGTCAGCCCGTTAACACCTGAACTACACGTACCCGCATAGAGAAACCGACCCAAGGAACCCGGTTATAGCAAAACCAGTCTCAGATTTAGATGTCTATATATAATGATCATGCCTAGATAGTCTCATAATTATTCCCTTTTCTATCAATTGCTCGACAGTAATTTGTTTACCCACCGTAGAATATCGCTATCATGAGAAAAGCCACTAGAGAAAACTATGCCCGCCGGGTCTATTCTCAACATATCAATCTACAATCTACTTTACTTTTCCGCTTTTACTTTCTGTTCTTATATCCAAAAATACCAAAAAAATCAAACTATCATCTCTATCAGATCTCACTTTCGTAAGTGACCGTAAAGGGATTGACAACCCCTTATCGCGTTGGCTGTGAAGTTCTTATTTGTTTGTGCAGGTGCGAGGGACTCGCACGTGGTCTCGTACTGGATTGATACCTTGGTTCTCAAAAACTGAGGGAAATACTTACACTATTGTGCTGCATCACCCTTTCCTCTTCGAGGGAATACAACGCAAGCTCGAGAAGTAGCAAGAAGAATTTCTGGCGCCGTTGCCGGGGAGGCTTACGCAAAATTCATATACCAAGTACCTATCACAAACCCTTATCCTTCGCATTACATTTTTTGCCTCTCGTTTTCCTCTCCCCCACTTCACCCTTGCCGTTTTATTTGCCCTTCTTTTTGCCGTGTGTTTACCGTTCGCTTGCCTCTTGATTGCTTGTGTTGCCATGTGCCCTCTATTAGCTTGCATCTTCGCTTGCTAAATTATGGATCCTCATCCGCTTGCTAATCTTTTTAAGAGATCCAATTATGTTGAACCAATTCCTAGTGAGTTGCGCGCACTGGATTATCTTTATGAGGTTTTGCTTGAAATTCATGAATCTGAAAATTGTGAGGAATTATTAAAAGAAAAAGTGATTCATGATAGCTCCTTAAATAAAAAGCATGATTGCAATTATGTTAATATAAATTCTATTAATGTCAATTGTGTTAATGATATGCCAAACCCTAAGCTTGGGGATGCTTATTTTGCTATGCCCACTACTTGTTGCAATGATCATGATTGGGGTAATGCTTCTTACGATCTTGAAAATTTATTTCAACCCCATGATGAATGTAAGATTGATAATGTTTGCAATAATATTCAAAGTGGGTTTGGAGAGGTCATGACTTTAGTTAATGTGGATCCCACTATTTCGGAAGAGTGTCAACTTCGTATGCATGTGGATCGTGTTGGGAATATGTTTGGTGATAGCTATATTGTTGAATTTTCTTATGATCCAACATGCAATCATTATGAGAGAGGAAAATATGGTTGTAGAAATCTTCATGTTACTAAATTACCTCTCTTCATGTTGAGATTGATCTTGTTTCCTTTTTCTTCCTTGCATATGCTAGATATTGCTTGTCTTGATTTGTTTTACTATAAAATGCCTATGCATAGGAAGTATGTTAGAATCAGATGTGATTTTCACATTCTATATGATGCTCACTTTGTGCTTCAATTTTTATCTTTCATGTGAGCATCAATGAATTCTCAAGCCTATCTTAATGGCTATAAAGAAAGAGCTTGTTGGGAGGCAACCCAATTTTATTTTCTTTGTTTTTGCTTCTGTTCAGGAATAAATATTGCATCTAGCATCTGTTTAGATGTGGTTTTGTGTTTTAATTAGTGTTTGTGCCAAGTAGAACCTTTGGGAAGACTTGTGTGAAGTTTATATGATCATGCTGTAAAAAACGGAAACGTTAGCGCTCAAGAGAATAGTCACCAGATTTTCTGGAGAGTGCTATTTAGTTGATTCTTTTTGCAGATGATTAATAGACAAATTCCTCACGTTTATCAATTTATTTCATTTTTTGGAGCTACAGAAGTATGCGAAAGTTATAGATTACTACAGACTGTTTTGTTTTTGACAGATTCTGTTTTTCGTGTGTTGTTTGCTTATTTTGATGAATCTATGAGTAGTATTGGGGATATGAATCATAGAGAAGTTTGAATACAGTAGGTTTAACACCAATATAAACAAAGAATGAGTTCACCACAATACCTTTGAGTAGTGGTTTGTTTTCTTATACTAACGGAGCTCAAGAGATTTTTGTCTGAGTTTTGTGTTGTGAAGTTTTCAAGTTTTGAGTATTGCTTTGATGGACTATGGAACAAAGAGTGGCAAGAGCCTAAGCTTGGGGATGCCAAAGGCACCCCAAGGTAAAATTCAAGGACAACCAAAAGCCTAAGCTTGGGGATGCCCTGGGAAGGCATCCCCTGTTTCGTCTTCATCTATCGGTAACTATACTCGGAGCTATATTTTTAATCACCACATGATATGTGTTTTACTTGGAGCGTCATGTATAATTTAAGTATTTGCTTGTTAGTTTTCCACAATTATCCTTGCTGGACACACCTTTTTGAGAGAGATAAATATGGCCTAGGAATTGTTAGAACACTCTATGTGCTTCACTTATATCTTCTGACTTGAATAGTTTTTTGCTCTAGTGCTTCACTTACATCTTTTAGAGCACGATGGTAATTTTATTTTGTAGAAATTGTTGATCTCTCATGCTTCATTTATATCCTTTTGAGAGTATATTAAAACAGCATGGTAATGTGCTTTGGCTATAAAACTAGCCTTCACATGATAGGCATCCAAGATCAATGTAGTAAAAACTTTCGCACTAAGTGCATTGAATATGATGAGAAGTTGGATGCTTGATAATTGTTTTGAGATATGAGGATAGTGATATTAGAGTCATGCTAGTGGAGTCATTATGAAATTGAGAAATACTTGTGTTAAAGTTAGTGATTCCCGTAGCATGCACGTATGGTGAACCGCTATCTGACGAAGTTAGAGCATGAGGTATTTGTAGAGTGTCATCCTTTGTGTGGAGGTCGGGGGCACACGATGATTAACTCCTACCAACCTCCCCCTAGGAGCATGTGTTGATTGCTTTGTTTTGATGACTCGTAAATTTTTGCAATAAGTATATGAGTTCTTATGACTAATGTTGAGTCCGTGGATTATACGCACTCTCACCCTTCCACCATTGCAAGCCTCTCTTGTACCGCGCAACTTTCACCGGTACCAAACAGCTACCATATATCTTCCTCAAAACAGCCACCATACCTACCTATCATGGCATTTCCATAGCTATTCTGAGATATATTGCCATGCAACTTTCCACCGTTCCGTTCATATGACACGCTTCATATTGTCATATTGCCATGCATGATCATGTAGTTGACATCGTATTTGTGGCAAAGCCACCATGCATAATTTTTCATACATGTCACTCTTGATTCATTGCATATCCTAGTACACCGCCGAAGGCATTCATATAGAGTCATACTTTGTTCTAGTATCGAGTTGTAATATCGAGTTGTAATTCAATAAAAGTGTGATGATCATCATTATTAGAGCATTGTCCCATGTGAGGAAAGGCCAAATAAAAAAGGATATGGCCCAAAAAAATAGAGAGGGGCTAAATAAAAAAAGGAGAGAGCAAGCCCCTCCAAAAAAATGAGAGAAAAGAGAGAAGGGACAATGCTACTATCCTTTTCCACACTTGTGCTTCAAAGTAGCACCATGTTCTTCATGATAGAGAGTCTCATGTTTAGTCACTTTCATATACTAGTGGGAATTTTCATTATAGAACTTGGCTTGTATATTCCAACGATGGGCTTCCTCAAATGCCCTAGGTCTTCATGAGCAAGCAAGTTGGATGCACACCCACTTAGTTTCTTTTGTTGAGCTTTCATACATATTTAGCTCTAAGTTGGATGCACACCCACTTAGTTTCTTTTGTTGAGCTTTCTAACATATTTAGCTCTAGTGCATCCGTTGCATGGCAATCCCTACTCACTCACATTGATATATATTGATGGGCATCTCCATAGCCCATTGATACGCCTAGTCGATGTGAGACTATCTCCCTCCTTTTTGTCTTCTCCACAACCACCTCTCTATTCCACATAGTGCTATATCCATGGCTCACGCTCATGTATTGCGTGAAAGTTGAAAGGTTTGAAAGAATAGAGTATAAACAAGTGCTTGGCTGAAACCGGGGTTGTGCATGATGTGAGTATTTTGTGTGATGAAGAGGGAGCATAGCGAGACTATATGATTTTGTAGGGATAACTTTCTTTAGCCATAGTATTTTGAGAAGACATGATTGCTTTGTTAGTATGCCTGAAGTATTATTATTTCTTATGTCAATATAGACTTTTGTCTTGAATCTTTCAGATCTGAACATTCATGCCACAATTAAGAGAATTACATTGAAAACTATGTGGGTTAGCATTCCACATCAAAAATTATGTTTTTATCATTTACCTACTCGAGGACGAGTAGGAATTAAGCTTGGGGATGCTTGATACGTCTCCAACGTATCTATAATTTTTTATTGTTCCATGCTATTATTTATGATGTTTTGGATGTTTAATGGGCTTTGTTATACACTTTTATATTATTTTTGGGACTAACCTATTAACCCAAAGGCCTAGTCCAAATTGCTGTTTTTGCCTATTTCAGGGTTTTACAGACAATGAATATGAAACGGGGTCCAAACGGAATGAAACCTTCGGGATAGATATTTTTGGAGCAAAATACGCACGGGAGACTTGAGAACCACGGAATAGGGCTAACGTGGCGTCCACGTGGGTGCCCCCCTACAAGGCGCGCCCCCCTGCCTCGTGGGCCCCACATCTGGCCCCCGGTGCCCTCCTTCCTCCTATATATACCTACGTAGGCCGAAAACATCAGAGGAGGAGAGAAAACCCTAGTTCCACCGCCGCAACCTTCTGTTCCCGTGAGATCCCATCTTGGGGCATGTTCCAGAGCTCCGCCGGAGGGGGGATCTACCACGGAGTGCTTCTACATCATCATCATCGCCTCACCATGAGTTGTGAGTAGTTTATCACAGACCTTTGGGTCCATAGCTAGTATCTAGATGGCTTCTTCTCTCTCTTTGGATCTCAATACCAAGTTCTCCTCAGTCTTCGAGGAGATCTATTCGATGTAATCTCTTTTTGCGGTGTGTTTGCCGAGATCCGATGAATTGTTGGTTTATGGTCAAGATTATCTATGAGAAATATTTGGTTCTTTTCTGAACTCTTTATGTATGATTATAATATCCTTGCAAGTTGTCGGCATCCTGGGAACCAGGATACCCAGACTTGCCTGTCTGCGGGCCGCGACGCGCTCCTACCACGGCCTGGTACGGCCCAGCTGATCGACCAGCTGCCCAAGACCCTCACAAGGAGAACAACGTCAAGATCCCCTCAGGAGCGGCCTCGGCAAAGGCGCTCCGGAGGGGCGGAGAATCCAAGGCCAAGCCTACCTCGGGAGGATGCAGTGACGTTTGCAGTGACGCACCGCGCCAGTAGGTGCGAGCGATGGCCAGTGGCGCAGTTGCCGTTTCGGTGCAAAGGAGGCAGCGCAGGCGCAGGTTCCCGAGGAGCGGGACAAAGGTTTCCCCATTGGTGCAACAAGACCAAAGACCGCAAGGACGACAAGGAGGATGTCACCACCGAGCCCACCACCGCGTCACCGCCTGATCCTTTTGCAGGCGAAGACTGCTTTTGTCAGGGTAGGAACGTCCTTGTGTTCCCGCTCAAAAATGGCTGTTGTGGGATCCCTTTCCACCTAAACATTTCGGGGGAAGAGGACCCTGGCCGCCTATATAAGTAGCTAGGATCCCCGCTATGAGTGGGGGAAGCAGATCCATAAACTCTGCCACCATGCAAAGGAGCAAGAACACTTGCCTCCCAACCCTCTTGAGCTCACCTCCTGAGCTCAGGAATCACCGTATTAGTTCATATTCTAGCCCTCCCGAGGCCAATCCACCAAAGCAGGAAGTAGGGTTTTACACCACAAGGTGGCCTGAACCTGGGTAAACTCTTGCGTGCTTCACTTGTTGTTTGCTTGAATCTCTTCACTGGGCGAGGGCGAGACGCTAGGTAGACGTGAGTGTGGGAGATCTTTGTTCACGCCCCTGTGTTTGAACTTCTTGGGTTTTGCGGAGCCCTGAATCCGACATTTGGCGCGCCAGGTAGGGGCTGTGTCGAAATCTCGCCTCTCCGACGACCTCGCCTCCCCTCTCATGTTCCGCGCCGCCACGATGACCGCGGCCCGCCACATCCGCATGGGGGCTGGCGACCTCCCCGACGTCCGAGCGGTATCGGCGGACCGCGCCACCCATGGGCGCTCCTCCTCCTTCTCCGACGACGTTCTTGCCGGTCAGGCCACCTGAGAGCGGCCTACTCCGCCACTCCCGCCTCCTGTGGCCACTCCGGTCGCGCTCTTGGTGGCACGACGGCTGCCCCGACACCGGCCATCTGCGGGAGAGCACGGCGTCCGAACGGCCCGCGGCGGCGGGCTGCAGAGCGTTGTCGGTGGGGAGCTGCCCTGCCGCGGGGTTGCTTGCATCCTCGGAGGGTCCCAAGCGCCAGCGTCAGCTCAGCACGTCAAGTTGCACTTTCGGCAGGTCGGGGCCGCCGCCCAGCCACAGGAGGCCTCGCGGGCACAGAGTGCGCAGGGGCACACCATCACCTTTGGCCCCAGCGACCTCGCCTCAGAAGCGGCCGACACGAGCGTTCTCCCCACGGTGTGCACGCCTACCATCTGCAGGGTGGCCGTGACGAGTTCCCTCATCGACGGCGGCGCCGGGCTCGACATCCTCTCCCCCGAGGCCTTCGGTCATCTGCCCGTGTCTTACAGGCAGCTCCTCCCCACCAAGCCCTTCTCAGGGGTCGCAGGCTCGGCCGTTCCGCTCGACCAGATCTGCCTCCCGGTCACCTTCGGTACACCGGCAAACTACCGGACTGAGCTCATCGACTTCGACGTCGTACCCATCCACCTGCCCTACAACGCCGTCATCGGCTTCCCAGCCTTGGCGAAGTTCATGGCACCGACCCACCCGGGCTACAACACCGTCAAGATACCCGGGAGCAGCGGTGTCATCACCATCAATGGGGACCCCAAGGCCGCCCTTCAGGTCCTCGGACGCGCTTATAGGGCTGCTGCCGCAGCTCACCCAGGAGCAAAGGGAGCTCCGGAGGCGCCGGAGGCTGCGCCTGCCAAGAAGAAGCAGCTCTTCTCTCAGGACCCCACCGAGACGAAGCAGGTGCCCGCTGATGAAGAAGGATCAGGAGCCACCTTCACCATCGGCACGGGCATGGATCCTGAGCAAGAGGCAGCGCTGGTCAGCTTCCTCAGGGCCAACAAGGATGTGTTCGCTTGGAAAGCCGCATACTTGGTCGGGGTGCCTAGGCACGTCATCGAGCATCACTTCACGGTGTGCCCCAATGCGCGCCCTATCAAGCAAAAAGCGCGCAGATAAGCCCCGGAGAAGCATGCCTTCATCGTTCAGGAGGTGAGGAAGCTAGAGGAAGCAGGTGTTGTATGGGAAGTACGGCACCCGGAGTGGCTGGCCAACCCCGTCATAGTCCCGAAGAAAGGGGGCAAGGAGCGCATGTGTGTTGACTTCACGAGCCTCAACAAGTTCTGCCCTCAGGACCAATTCCCTCTTCCGCGCATCGACCAAATCGTGGATTCAACGGATGAGTGCGACCTGCTCTGCTTCCTCGACGCCTTCTCGGGCTACCACCAAATCAAGATGGCGGTGGAAGACGTGAAGAAGACGGCGTTCCTAACCCCATGCGGGGTCTACTGCTACACTTGCATGCCTTTTGGGCTGAGGAACGCGGGCGCCACCGTCCAGCGCCTGATGCACACCACCCTCGGCCCTCAGCTCGGGAGGAATGCGGAGGCCTATGTCGACGACATCGTGGTTAAAACCAGGGAGGCCAGGACTCTCGTCCATGACCTGGAGGAAACATTCGCCAACCTGCGCAAGGTGAAGCTGTGCCTCAACCCGGAGAAGTGCGTGTTCGGTGTACCCTCTGGCAAGTTGCTAGGGTTCCTGGTTTCGCACCGGGGCATTGAAGCTAATCCGGAGAAGATCAAGGCGATCGAAAGAATGAAGCCGCCCACGAACCTGAAGGAGATGAAGAAGCTCGCGGGGTGTGTAACGTCCCTAGGGCGCTTCATCTCTAAGCTTGGGGAATGCGCCCTCCCATTCTTCAAGATCATGAAGAAGAAGGGGCCCTTTGAGTGGACTCCGGAGGCCGATGCCGCCTTCCGGGACCTCAAGGAATACCTCACCAGCTCGCCGGTTATGGTAGCGCCGCGACCTCTAGAGCCCATGACTCTCTACCTCGCTGCAACGCCTCACTCCGCCAGTGCGGCACTAGTCGTGGAGCGCGAGGAGAGGCCACGAAGCCCAAGGCCACCGGGCGGCTCGGCATCTTCAGGGCCCGCGCCGTCCCCTGACGCAGTCCTAGAGGTAGATTCAACCACAGGCACTGATGGCCCCGCCACTCAGCAAGAGGCACCCAAGGTTCCTGAAGCGCCCATGGACCCTGCTGCGCCGACCCTCATGGAGCATCCGGTGTACTTTGTCAGCACCGTACTGCGCGACGCGCGCTTGATGGCTTCTCGCCCCTCGTTGCTTACCCCAAGTGGAAGGTTGAGATGTAGCATAGCGGCAAATTTCCCTTGACAAAGATACCAAGGATCGAATCCTGTGAGACTCCGAGGGTCGACAAGTAGGTGTCAACGGCGCCAGAAACTTAGCGGTTGACGGGACCTGCACACAGATACAGATAACTTTGCTCCCAACGAGTACAGAGAGGTTGTCAATCCCTCCGGCATTGTTGTTTACAAAGGATCAAACACAAGAGATAATAATGATAGCTATGACTGCAACTAGGAAATAAAAACAGGAAGTAAATAGAAGGTGTGATCAGCGATGGTAATATGGACCGGGGTCCCATGATGTTCACTAGTGATGTCTCTCTCCCAAAAGACGATAAAACAGCAAAGCGAGGTAAACAAATTACAGCTGGGCAATTGACAGGATTATGTGCGCAAACCAATGCTAACTATGCTGCAAAGAAAGGTAGAGGCTCAAAAGCATGGGCGGTACGCCAAGGCAAGTAGACCGAAATCCATCTGCATCTACTACTAATCATCCACCTTGAGATATCTATCCAGAACATCTCGCTGGTATTAAGTTGCGAATCCCACCCAAAGTGTAAACTCAAAGCAACAGACAACTGCATTAAAAGAACTTTGCGTAAAGTAAACAATCCTTGCACCCGCAAGTACAAGCACCGTTGTTTTCTCCCTTGTGGCAATAGCACATCCCCTAGACTCATGTTTCTGTCACTCAAGCTAGTCATCAGGGGGCATGAACCCACAATCAAGCATAACGCTCCCTCTTGGAGTTACTACCTACTACTTGGCCAAAGCAATAAACAACAACGGAGAACATGCAAGAATTACTCAAGAACAAAGATATAAAATAGGTGAATCAAATATATTACTCAAACACAATCTGAACATTGTCTCATAATCCATCAGATCCCAGCAAACTCACCAAAGCAACAGCAGAAAGATTACATATGTGCCTCGATCTTGTAGGGCAGCTCACGAGGTCTAAACCATGAAGAGCAAAGAGGGGAGGAGAACATCACATAGCTACTGATCATGGACCCATGGTCCAAGGTGGACTACTCACGACTCATCCGGGAAGCGTCCATGGTGGTGGAGAAGCTCCTGGTGGTGGTTCTCCCCTCCGGCAGGGTGCCGGGAAGAGTTCTCCTGATGCTCCTGATCTTGGAAGCGCTGCGACGGCGGAACAGAGGCGAGATCGCGAAAAAGGGTTCTGTCCTCGAGGGTTTCGGGACGAGAGGGATATATAGGCGAAGGGGGGTAGCCAGAGGCGGAGCAGGGGCCCCAGGCGCCCCCCTGGCGCGGCCAGGGGTGGGGCCGCGCCAGGTGGCTGCCTAGGCCTCCCCTGGCTCCCCTCTGGCCCATCTTTGGTTCTTCGCGAAGCTTCCTGTACGCTGATTTTTCCTATATTTTTCCTAGAAATTTTGGAGCACTTTTAATATGGGGGAAACCTGAAATAGAAAAACAGCAGAAAACAGGAAATGGCACTGTGGTGCACTGAGTTAATAGGTTAGTCCAAATCTGATCAAAAGTGTATGGAAGTGCATCAATATCATAGCAATATCACACAAAAGAAGCATGGAGCAAGCAGAAATTACAGATATGTTTTGGACGTATCAGCGCTCGCGCTACCCGATGCCTCAGAAGTTGCTCCTGGCGCTCCTCATCGCCTCCAGGAAACTGCGCCACTACTTCCAAGGCCATCCTATCAAGGTTGTTTCGTCATATCCTCTCGAGAAGGTACTGCTGGGCCCGAATGTCGACGGGAGGGTCGCCGAGTGGAACATCGAGCTTCAAGCGTTCTAGTTGGAGTTCAACACCACGTGAGTGATCAAGGGAGCGGCTCTGGCGGACTTTGTGGCGGAGTGGACTGACGCGCCGGAGCAGGGGGCTAGCGAGGACCGCTCGCTGGCCCCCGACGACGAAGCCCCAGACGGATGGGTGGTATACTTCGACGGCGCCTTCTTGCGCCTTGGCGCGGGGGCTGGCGCCGTGTTAGTATCTCCCAGTCAGGATAAGTTATACTACGTTGTGCAACTTTGCTTCCAGCAAGGCAAGAAGGTCTCCAACAACATCGCAGAGTACGAGGGCCTAATTGCTGGGCTCAAGGCCGCCGCTGCGCTGGGGGTCAAGCGTCTCACCATCAGGGGTGATTCGCAACTCCTCGTCGACTTCTCCAACAAGAAATACAAGCCCAAGGACAAGCACATGGAGGCATATCTGGAGGAGGTGCGCAAGATGGAGAAGCGATTCCAAGGGCTGGAGGTGCAGCACGTACCAAGAGGCACCAACAAGGAAGCGGATGACATCGCCAAACGAGCCTCCAGGCGAGAGCCTCAAAGGCCGGGCGTCTTCGAGGAGCGACTACTCAAACCGTCGGCAGCACCGCTAGCTCGTGAGCCGGCATCCCCTCAGCAGAGGTTACCTGCGGCGCCTCCGGACGGCGCCCCGTCCTGAGGACTGCCCTCCGGAGCCCGCCTGCTGCTCGCCGCGGAGCCCGAGGAGGGTTGCTGGACCCAAGAACTCAAGATGTACCTGCAACATGACACCCCGCTGGACAAGGAAGAAGACGCAGAGCGCGTGGTCCGACAGGCCTCGGCTTACTGCATCCAAGACGGTGAACTCTACAGGAGGCGCCCCAACGACGTCTCGCTAAAATGCATCTCGAGGAAGCAAGGGCGCGAGCTGCTGCCTGACATCCACGATGGAGACTGCGGTCATCACTCATCGTCCCGCACCCTCGTAGGCAAGGCCTTCCGCAGCGGTTTCTACTGGCCCATGGTGCTCAACGATGCCACGGAGCTTGTGTGGGCTTGCGAGGCGTGGCAGTTTTACGCCAAGCAGATCCACCAACTGGCGCAGGGCCTCCAGACGATTCCGCTCTCCTGGCCCTTCACGGTCTGGGGATTGGACATCCTGGGTCCATTTCCCCGGGCAGCGGGGGGCTACCACTTCCTGTACGTCGCCATCGACAAATACACCAAGTGGGCAGAGGTGGAACCTGTTCGCGCGATCCCAGTCGGGTCGGCTGTCAAGTTCATCCAGGGCCTCGTCAGGCGATTCGGGATCCCCAGCCACATCATCACGGATAACGGTTCGCAGTTCACAAGCAATCTCTTCAAGTCATATTGTGCTAACCTTGGAACACAGATCTGCTACGCTTTGGTGGCTCACCCCTGGAGCAACGGTCAGGCCGAGCGCGCCAACGCGGAAGTCTTGCGTGGCCTCAAGACACGCAGGTTTAAGAAGAAGCTTGAGGCTTGCGGCAGGGGCTAAATCGACGAGCTCCAGTCCATGTTGTGGTCAATCCGAACCACTGCAACCAAACCCATGGGGGAAACTCCTTTCTTTCTCGTCTATGGGGCGGAGGCGGTCCTCCCTCACGAGGTCAAGCATCGCTCCCCACGGGTCTTGGCCTTCAATGAGAAATGCCAGGATGCCGCCTGGCGGATGGACCTCGTGCTCGGTGAGGAGGGCCGCCGCCGAGCTGCCCTCAGGGCGGCACGTTATCAGCAGGCGCTGCGGCGGTACCACTGTCGCGGCGTCCGCACAAGAACACTTGAAGTTTGTGACTTGGTCCTGAGGCGGGTCCTCTCCCGGGAGGGGTTGCACAAGCTCTCGCCCATGTGGGAGGGCCCGTTCAGAATCGTCTGTGTCTCTAGGCCCGATGCTCTGTTCCTGGAGACGCAGGATGGGATACCTATCCAGAATTCCTGGAACATCGAACACCTTGGGAGGTTCTATCCGTAATCAAGGCTCCATGCCCATGAAGGTCTCCGCCCGTGACACTCTCACGTAATAATGAGTTGGGGTTGTACACGCCTCGGAGTCTCCTGTATGTTGCCTACGGGCCCTCAGACGGAGCTGCCACCCACGCCCCAGTGGCAGTCCTTAGCTCCGCGCTGGGAAGAAGACGTAGTGTAGGGGTCGGACGTGACCTTTTTCCTTTTTTGGCTTGGTGTTTGGCTGTCAGCCTTTTCTACTACCTTGGCTATCAGCCCTTCCTCTACCCCGCGCTATGAAGTTCTCGTGTTTCTCGCGCTTCTTGCATTTGGTTGAAAGTCTTGTTTTGGATCTTTCTCGCCGGTTTCAAGTTCAGTTTGTTGAGCAGGGCTGCGCCACCCGCTTTTCTTCGCGCGCCTCGCGCTTGGGGGCTGGGGCACGGTCGGTCACCGGCCTTTGTCTGCCACGGCCCCGTGACCTCGCCTGGCCAAGCCTGCTCAGGCTCTGGCGTCGGGCTTCTCAGTCCTCGCAACCTATCCTACCGAGCCAGCTCAGGCTTTGGTGCTTTAACCCACGCTCGGCACTCTCAGCAGCTCTCAACGGCTCACCCATGCTTGGGGGCTGCACGAGCTCTCTAGATTCGGCCGTCCTCACGACCCAATGGGGCTCGTGACGCCAAAGAGTCAGGAGGACTCCGCCTCAAGACGTCGCGACGCATAAAAGCTAAGTAATCTCACCAAGGCAACAAAAAACATGACAGCAAGTTCTCGCTTCATACAAATATCATAGTCCATTACACGCCTTCTTGAGGCAACTTGAAATTTTGACACAAAAAGGACACGAAGGAAAAATAAGGAGAAGAAGCAGAGGCCGCTCCCACTCAGTCGGAGTCTCCTAGTTCCTCCGGCTTCACCAAGCCACATCGGCGCGGCAACCCCCTCCCCTCGCTAGGCCGAGCTCGGCGGCATGGTGGCTCGTCGCGGCCGCCACTTCTGGAGGAGCTGCTGGTGCCACAGAGGGGGGACCCGCGGCGCCCCCCAGGAATAAGATCGTCCCTCGAGGAGGAGCTACTCCTCCGGACGCCTTCCCCATCATCCTCTTCGTCATCGGCCTCGGGACAACACCCAAGGCGCCTCCCTTCCTCCGAGAAGACCTTGACAAACAATGTGGAGGCACCATCGTACCTGAAGTGGAGTGCGCACCTCCCCTCCAGCCGGCGCGCACGAGCAAACGATTGCCACCCACGCTCCAGGAACACATCGCCTGAGGGAGCCACATCAACCTCCACGCAGGACGCACCACTGCAGCAACCGTCAGTGCTACGTCTTGAGCTTGCGTTGTATTCCCTCGAAGAGGAAAGGGAGATGCAACACAGTAGCGTAAGTATTTCCCTCAGTTTTTGAGAACCAAGGTATCAATCCAGTAGGAGACCACGCGCCAGTCCCTCACACATGCACAAACAAATAAGAACTTCGCAGCCAATGCGATAAGGGGTTGTCAATCCCTTTACGGTCACTTACGAGAGTGAGATCTGATAGAGATGATAATTATATTTTTGGTATTTTTGGTTTAATAAAACAGCAAATAAAAGCAAGAAAAGTAAAGTAGATGTAGATTGATATGTTGAGAATAGACCCGGGGGCCATAGTTTTCTCCAGTGGCTTCTCTCATGATAGCGGTATTCTACAACGGGTAAACAAATTATTGTCGAGCAATTGATAGAAAAGTGAATAATTATGAGACTATCTAGGCATGATCATTGTATACAGGCATCACGTCCGAGACAAGTAGACCGACTCTTGCCTCCATCTACTACTATTACTCCACACATCGACCGCTATCCAGCATGCATCTAGTGTATTGAGTTCATACGAACAGAGTAACGCCTTAAGCAAGATGACATGATGTAGAGGGATAAACTCAAGAAATATGATGAAAACCCCATCTTTTTATCCTCGATGGCAACAATACAATATGTGCCTTGCTGCCCCTACTATCACTGGGAAAGGACACCGCAAGATTGAACCCAAAGCCAAGCACTTCTCCCATTGCAAGAACTATAGATCTAGTAGGCCAAACCAAACCAATAATTCGAAGAGACTTGCAATGATATTATGAGCACACATAAAAAGTTTAGAGAAGAACCAAATATCTTTCATATATAACCTTGATAATAAACTCACAATTCATCGGATCTCGACAAACCCACCGCAAAAAGAGATTACATTGAATAGATCTCCTCGAAGACCGAGGAGAACTTTGTATTGAGATCCAGAGAGAGAGGGAAGAAGCCATCTAGATACTAGCTATGGACCCGAAGGTCTGTGGTAAACTACTCACAACTCATGGTGAGGGCGATGATGATGATGATGAAGGTCTCCGTGATGGACCCCCCCCCTCCCGGAATAGGCTCCAAGATGGGATCTCTACGGGAACAGAAGCTACGGAGGTGGAATTAGGGTTTTCTCTCTGCGTATGGAGTTTCTGGGGTATTTAGGTATATATAGGAAGAAGGAGGGCACCGGGGGCCGTGTGGGCCAGCCTCGAGGCAGGGGGGCGAGCCCCCCACCCTCGAGGGCTGGCCCTTCGTCCCCTGACTTGGTCCCGAAGATTCTCGAGCGTGATTTCCTCCAAAAATATCTCTCGCGAAGGTTTCATTCCGTTTGGACTCCGTTTGATATTCCTTTTCTGCAAAACCCTGAAATAGGCAAAAACAACAATCTGGACTAGGCCTTTGGGTTAGTAGGTTAGTCCCAAAAATGATATAAAAGTGAATGATAAAGCCTATTAAACATCCAAGACTTCATAAATAATATCATGGAACAATCAAAAATTATAGATACGTTGGAGACGTATCAAGCATCCCCGAGCTTAATTCCTGCTCGTCCTCGAGTAGGTAAATGATAAAGAAAGAATTTTTGATGTGGAATGCGAACCAATATAGTTTTTCAATGTAATTCTCTTAATTGTGGCATGAATGTTCAGATCTGAAGGTTTCAAGATAAAAGTCTATATTGACAAAAGAAATAACAATACTTCAAGCAATACTAACAAAGCAATCATGTCTTCTCAAAATACTAAGGCTAAAGGAAGTTATCCCTACAAAATCATATGGTCTGGCTATGCTCCCTCTTCATCACACAAAATATTCATATTATGCACAACCCTGATTTCAGCCAAGCACTTGTTTTCATACTCTATTCTTTTCAAACCTTTCAACTTTCACACAATACATGAGTGTGAGCCATGGATATAGCACTATGGGTGGAATAGAGGTGGTTGTGGAGAAGACAAAAAAGAGGAAGATAGTCTCACATTGACTAGGCGTATCAACGGGCTATGGAGATGCCCATCAATAGATATCAATGTGAGTGAGTAGGGATTGCCATGCAATGGATGCACTAGAGCTAAATATGAATGAAAGCTCAACAAAAGAAACTAGTGGGTGTGCATCCAGCTTGCTTACTCATGAAGACCTAGGGCATTTGAGGAAGCCCATTGTTGGAATATACAAGCCAAGTTCTATAATGAAAATTTCCACTAGTATATGAAAGTGACTAATCATGAGACTCTCTACAATGAAGATCATGGTGCTACTTTGAAGCACAAGTGTGGAAAAAGATAGTAGCATTGTCCCTTCTCTGTTTTCTCTTATTTATTTTGGAGGGGCTTTCTCTCCCTTTTTTTATTTGCCCCTCTCTATATTTTTTTTGGGCCTTCTCTTTTTTTTAGAGGCCTTTCCTCCCACGGGACAATGCTCTAGTAATGATGATTATCACACTTTTATTTACAACTTGAAATTACAACTCAATACTACAACAAGTATGACTCTACATGAATGCCTCCGGCGGTGTACCGGCATAAGCAATGAATCATGTGTGACATGTATGAAAAATTATGCATGGTGGCTTTGCCACAACTACGATGTCAACTACATGATCATGCATGGCACTATGACAATATGATGCGTGTCATATGAATGGAACGGTGGAAAGTTGCATGGCAATATATCTTGGAATGGCTATAGAAATGCCATGATAGGTAGGTATGGTGGCTGTTTTGAGGAACAATATGGTGGCTGTTTTGAGGAAGGATATATAGTGGGTTTATGGTTCCGGCGAAAGTTGTGCGGTACAAGAGAGGCTAGCAATGATGGAAAGGTGAGAGTGCGTATAATCCATGGACTCAACATTAGTCATATGAACTCATATACTTATTGCAAAAATCTATGAGTCATCAAAAACAAAGTAATCAACGCATGCTCCTAGGGGGGAGGTTGGTAGGAGTTAACCATCGCGCGCCCCCGACCTCCACACAAAGGTTGGCACTCTACAAATACCTCATGCTCTAACTTCGTCACATAGCGGTTCACCATACGTGCATGATACGGGAATCACTAAACTTAACACAAGTATTCTTCAATTTCATAATAACTCCACTAGCATGACTCTAATATCACTATCCTCATGTCTCAAAACAATTATCAAGCATCCAACATCTCATTCTATTCAATGCACTTGGTGTGAAAAATTTACTACATTGACATTGGATGTTTATCATGTGAAGACTAGTTTCTTTAGCCTAAACACATTACCATGCTGTTTTAATAGACTCTCAAATAGATATAAGTGAAGCATGAGAGTTCAACAATTTCTAAAAAATATAACCACCGCCATGCTCTAAAAGATATAAGTGAAGCACTAGAGCAAAAACTATTCAACTCAAAAGATACAAGTGAAGCACATAGAGTGTTCTAATAATTTCTAGGCCATATTTAACTCTCTCAAATAGGTGTGTGCAGCAAGGATGATTGTGGCAAACTAACAAGCAAAGACTCAAATTATACAAGACGCTCCAAGCAAAACACATAGCATGTTGCGAATAAAAATATAGCTCCAAGTATAGTTACCGATGGATGAAGGCGAAAGAGGGGATGCCTTCCCGGGGCATCCCCAAGCTTAGGCTTTTGATTATCTTGATTTTACTTGGGGTGCCATGGGCATCCCCAAGCTTGGGCCTTTGCTACTCCTTGTTCCATAGTCCATCAAAACAATACTCAAAACTTGAAAACTTCACAACACAAAACTTAGACAAAAATTCTCGTGAGCTCCGTTAGTAAGAGAAAGCAAACCACCACTCCAAGGTACTACAAGGAATTCATACTTTGTTTATATTGGTGTTAAACCTACTGTACTCCAAGTTCTCTATGATTCATATCCTCCAATATTACTCATAGATGCATCGGAATAAGCAAACAACACACGAAAAACAGAATTTGTCAAAAACAGAACAGTCTGTAGTAATCTGCTGGGTTCGCCTACTTTTGGAACTCCAAAAAATTCAAACAAAATTGGTAAATTTTCGCAATTTGTCTACCAATCAGCACCAAATAGAATCAACTAAAAAGCACGCTCCAGTAAAATCTGAAGACTACTTTAGCGAGCGCTAACGATTCTATTTTTCACAGCAAGATCAAATAAACTTCACACAAGTCTTACCAAAGGTTCTACATGGCACAAACACTAAACAAAACATGAAAAAACATCTAATAAGAGGCTAGATGCAATATTTATTCCCTAAAAACAACAAAAGCAAAAAACATAAAATTGGGTTGCCTCCCAACAAGCGCTATCGTTTTACGCCCCTAGCTAGGCACGATACAAGATAAATCTAGGTATTGCCATCCTTGGAGGGCAATTCTTTAATTAAGCACTTGTGATTTTTGGGCACTTCTTTGTCCCTATGAATAATCAAACTCTTGGGAAAGAAATCAAGAAATTCTAAAGTGTCAAAAGGGTCTCTTGCAAAAGTAAGAAAATTAGGATGAACACTTATGGATTTGAGATCCGCAAGTCTAGAAGTTTCACCCTTGTCTTTAGGGACATACATGAACTTAGATAATTTAGTGGAAGTATTTGGAGTGGTTTTTATAGCGGAAAGAGCGGAACCCACATTAGTGATAACATCCTCAAGCTTATTGATTCTAGTAGAATCCTGTTCTAGCTTTTCTTTAACTATGGGTTCTTTTTCCTTAAGATTTTTCAGAACAACTCCTACCTTAGATCCATATTGGGTAATTTCATTGTGAATTTTTCTATCCAAGTTCTCTAACAATTCTACCGTAGCAACTTTGTTCTCGATGATTTCTAACCTTTGCATAACATGCTCCAAAGTTAAAACGGGCCCATTAACCATAAGAGGTGGTGAGCCAAATAATTCAGTCATAGCTTTATAAGAATCAACGGTGTGGCTACCCAAGAAGTTCCCTCCAGTAATGGTATCTAAGATAAATGTATTCCACAGAGTTATGCCAAGATAAAAATTGCGAAGAAGCACGGAAGTGGAAAGCTTCTGATTAGATCTATTTTGAGCATTGCAAATTCTATACCAGGAATCTTTTAAGTTTTCTTCCTCCCTTTGTTTAAAGTTGAGGACCTCACTCTCGGGAGTGGTGATAATGATAGGTGTGCTAGACATGATGACAAGCAAGCATGCAGCACACGAGCAGACAAGAAGCAAGCGAACGAAAAACACACTGCGGAAGAAGGGCGAATAAAACGGCAAGGGTGAAGTGGGGGAGAGGAAAACGAGAGGCAAATAAATGTAATGCGAAGGATAAGGGTTTGTGATAGGTACTTGGTATATGACTTTTGCGTAAGCCTCCCCGGCAACGGCGCCAGAAATTCTTCTTGCTATCTCTTGAGCTTGTGTTGTATTCCATCTAAGAGGAAAGGGAGATGAAACACAGTAGCGTAAGTATTTCCCTCAGTTTTTGAGAACCAAGGTATCAATCCAGTCGGAGACCACGCACCAGTCCCTCGCACCTCCACAAACAAATAAGAACTTCGCAGCCAACGCGATAAGGGGTTGTCAATCCCTTTATGGTCACTTACGAGAGTGAGATCTGATAGAGATGATAATTATATTTTTGGTATTTTTGGTTTAATAAAACAGCAAATAAAAGCAAGAAAAGTAAAGTAGATGTAGATTGATATGTTGAGAATAGACCCGGGGGCCATAGTTTTCTCTAGTGGCTTCTCTCATGATAGCGGTATTCTACAGCGGGTAAACAAATTACTGTCGAGCAATTGATAGAAAAGTGAATAATTATGAGACTATCTAGGCATGATCATTGTATATAGGCATCACATCCGAGACAAGTAGACCGACTCCTGCCTGCATCTACTACTATTACTCCACACATCGACCGCTATCCAGCATGCATCTAGTGTATTGAGTTCATACGAATAGAGTAACGCCTTAAGCAAGATGACATGATGTAGAGGGATAAACTCAAGCAATATGATGAAAACCCCATCTTTTTATCCTCGATGGCAACAATACAATACGTGCCTTGCTGCCCCTACTATCACTGGGAAAGGACACCGCAAGATTGAACCCAAAGCCAAGCACTTCTCCCATTGCAAGAACTATAGATCTAGTAGGCCAAACCAAACCAATAATTCGAAGAGACCTGCAAGGATATTATGAGCACACATAAAAAGTTCAGAGAAGAACCAAATATCTTTCATAGATAACCTTGATCATAAACTCACAATTCATCGGATCTCGACAAACACACCGAAAAAGAGATTACATCGAATAGATCTCCTCGAAGACCGAGGAGAACTTTGTATTGAGATCCAGAGAGAGAGAGAAGAAGCCATCTAGATACTAGCTATGGACCCGAAGGTCTGTGGTAAACTACTCACAACTCATGGTGAGGGCGATGATGATGATGATGAAGGCCTCTATGATGGATCCCCCTCCAGGAACAGGCTCCAAGATGGGCTCTCCACGAGAACAGAAGCTACGGCGGTGGAATTAGGGTTTTCTCTCTGCGTATGGAGTTTCTGGGGTACGTAGGTATATATAGGAAGAAGGAGGGCATCGGGGCCGTGTGGGGCCAGCCTCGAGGCAGGGGAGCGCGCCATGGGAAGGGGGCGAGCCCCCCACCCTCGAGGGCTGGCCCTTCGTCCCCTGACTTGGTCCCGAAGATTCCCGAGCGTGATTTCCTCCAAAAATATCTCTCGCGAAGGTATCATTCCGTTTGGACTCCGTTTGATATTCCTTTTCTGCAAAACCCTGAAATAGGCAAAAAAACAGCAATCTGGACTGGGCCTTTGGGTTAGTAGGTTAGTGTGACGCCCGGAGACCGACGTCCCAGAAGATTCCAGAAGATTCCAGATGTTCCGGGTTCTTCCGTGTGTTTCTTTGTGCTTGTGTTATTTATTTTTGCATTGCATCATGTCATCATGCCATCATGTCTTTAATCTTTTGCATCTCAATTTAAATAATCGTGTGGACCTTCGGTCCATTTAAATCGAGGGAAGGATGTCTTCTCTTTATAACATATCCTCCTAATATATGGAGCTATATTAAAATATTCCATTCTTTGGAATTACCCGCAACACACTTGCATAATTTTCCCCATGCCTATTTCACTTCAAGTTTCATCGTCAAACCTTGCCAATAATTCTTTTCCCGTTTGTCGAGCCCCATCCTCAAATTCGAGCTCTTGTGGATTCCATCTAAATGGATTTCTAAAGTCAAACAATTTGGCTTTTATTCAAACGTGTTTTCAATTTTCATCTTCCAAAAACCCTCCAACTATTTTTTAATTAAATTCCTTACATTTTTGTGAGTCCAGGGATTTTTACCCTATGCCCTAAGCCTATTCCTAACTCCTCCTTTCTTTCCTTTTCCTCTTGTGGTTTTCTATTTTTTTTTTGGAAAACAGCTTTGGGTTAACAGAGAACCAGCCCAGCCTCATCAGGCCTTCCAGCCCAGCCTCATCAGGCCTTCAGGCCCAGCCGCCGGCCTGCGGCCTTCCCTCCTCGCGGCCCATCTTCCCTCCTGGCCCAGCTAACCCCATCTAACCCTAGCGTAGCTCTCCTCCCGCTGGTTCCCTTCAGCGCCGCCACCCTTCTCCCGATTCCCCTCGCTCGCCTCCCTCTCCCCTCGAGCGCCCCCGTTTCCCTATCGATCTCTTCCTCCCTCTCGTCCCCACTTCACCAGGCCGAGCGGCTCCTTGCGCGCCCCAGGCCGGCCAGGCCCGCCTCCATCTTCCATCCCCGTCGCCACCCTGCTCGACGCCCAGCGCCCTCGCTCTCCCCCTGCCGAGCGCATCCCCGTCCTCAAGACCGCATCGCGCTAGCCGCACCCCCTCCTCGTCCAGAAGCAGCCACGAGCGCCTCCTGTGCCTTAGTCCCTCCTCCTCCATCGCCCTCGCGCGACGAGGCCTCGCAGGCCCCAGCCTCCGCCGCTGAGACAGCTCCTCCAGCGCCCCGTCCCCTGCTCCTCCTCGATGCCCCGCGGCCTCGAGCAGCTCCTCCACGCCCGCGTCGCCATGGCCTCTTCCTTCCTCCAGCCTTGCCTCCTCCGCGCGGGTCCAGCGCCCTTCTCCTGCCTCGAGCAGCCCGGCGGCCAGGTTCCGCCGTCGTCCCCCTCCAGCACCATGCTCGAGCGCCCGTCGCTGCCACGATCTGTGCGATGCCGATGCCCCTTAGCCTTGCTTCGATCCGTATGCGCCAAGTTCCACCGTGCAGATTTTTCGCCAAGTACCAGGACGTTCCAGGGAGTTGCCCAGTACATCTACGTATGCACCCGAACATCTACAGGAAACGACTACATCTACCGACGCCAAGTACCCCTTCGGATACGCCAAGTTCGACTACGTCAAGTTCCTCTCCGATGCCCAAGTTCGACTACACATGGCGGTGCGTCAAGTTCCACTACACCAACATGAGTACCACTACGCTCGGCGATGCGACAAGTACCTCTTCGGAAAACGAGAACAACTACTTCCCACTACGTGCGAGTACAACTACCGTCTCCGAAGAACCATGTACCACTACCGTCGCCCCGAAGATGTCCGATGCTGCGACAAGTACCCCGACACGATAACGTGAACAATTACTTCCCTCTACGGACGTGTACCACGACTCACGGAACGACTACTTCCTCTACGGCCCGTGTACCACTACTTCATCTACAATCTCGAACCGTTCCGAGAACGAACGCTTCGAAGGTATAACCCCGAGACGATGACCGTTGAATGCTTGTGTTGTATGAAATGTTTCCCTTGTGTGCACCGTGCCCGTATCGTCTTTTGTCATGCTCCTCGGTTGCCTCGTCGCCGACCCGTGGGAACCCGGTGACGGGATCACCCCACCTTTCATCTTGTTTCGCTCGCTCACGCTCTCCGTCATCTTTTGCACCGGTCTCTCAACGAGTTACCGGAACCGAGATGTTGCGTTGCATCATTTTCGGATCGTTGCCGTGGCACCTTTTCTTCCACCGCGGTGACAATGCTTCTTATCTCTTCATGTTAATGTTTAACTAAATTGCATAAAACTTGATCATGTCATCCGCATCATGTTAGCAACATTAAAATGTGTGAATTGTTGTTTGCTTATAAATTGCTAAACATGCATATGGGGTTTTTCCCGGAATTGTTGTTTGTCATTCCGGCCTCATTTAAACTTGTCTAAATAGGTAGTTTGTTTTTGCTTCACCTCTTGCCATGTTAACAACATTTAATCTTGTCTTGTAAATAACGAGAGTCAATTAAATAAATAACATGTGGTGTTTCGTCAATATGCAACTCGTTGCATATTGAGCTCCACTTAACTTGTAGTTTTGTTTGTGCACATTGCCATGCCATGCATAATTAAACCGGACATGCATCATACTTGGATGTGCATCGTATGCCATGTTTATGCTTGTGTGTTTACCGTGTTGTTTGCTTCTTTCCGGTTGCTTCTCTTGTTAGCTTCGGTTTCGTTCCGGAGTTGTGAGGATTCGCTCGACTATGTTGCTCCGTCTACTTCATGGACTTGTTCTTCTCCCTTGTGGAATCCCAGGCAAGATGATCATACCCTTGGATACCTTTACTACCATTGCCATGATTAGTTGTCTCGATTCTATCATTACATGTCGCGCTATCCATCTCTTATGTCAGCCTCTCCTTGTTGCCATGAAACCTCTAACCTTTGACACCTTCCTAGCAAAACCACTGTTTGGCTATGTTACCCGCTTGCTCAGCCCCTCTTATAGCGTTGTTAGTTGTAGGTGAAGATGAAGTTCGTTCCAGGAGGGAACTTATTGTTGGAATATCACAATATCTATTATTATTATTAACACACCTATATACTGGGCATGGGTGGAAGGCTTGGCCTTTTGCTCGGTGTTTTGTTCCACTCATGCCACCTTAGGCGCCGATAAACCGGTATTATGTTCCTTGATTTTGCGTTCCTTACACGATGGGTGGATGGGGACCCCTTGACAGTTCGTCTTTGAATAAAACTCCTCCAGCAAGGCCCAACATTGGTTTTAATTTGCTCATAATAACAACTTAATTAATTAATTAAAATTGCATAGGGGGTCGCGTCCCCGGGTTCTTAATTCTACATAACAGGAGGGGCCAGTGCTGATGGTGTTGGTCCCAAACGGGGGTCCTGCAGGGCCGCCTTGGGGAAACCCGAGGTATCTGGTATAACCTGTAGCATCGCCCATCCGGTTGTGGCCTGAGACGAGATACGCGCGGCTACTATCAGGGTGTCGGCACGCCGGGAGGTCTTGCTGGACTTGTTTTACCATTGTCGAAATGTCTTGTGCACCGGGATGCCGAGCCTGATCGGATTTCCCTAAGATAAGGGGTGATGATATTATATTTATCGCTTCAGCTAATCGTGAGAGCTTGTGATGGGCTAAGTTGGGACACCCCTGTAGGGTTATAATCTTTCAAAAGCCGTGCCCGCGGTTATGTGGCAGATTGGAATTTGTTAATGTCCGGTTGTTGAAAACTTGACAGAGGATCCGAAGTAAAACACACAACTGTGTGAGTAACCGTGACTGTCTCTTTTCACTTTGAGAAGAGAACACAGTGGGGTTATGTTTGATTCGTATGTAGTTCAGGATCTTTAGCGATCACTACTTTTGCGACCGTTTGCGTAGATGCTCATCTTATTCTTGTACTCGTAAGTTAGCCACCATATTATGCTTAGCCGCTGCTGCAACCTCACCACTTTACCTCTTCCTACCCTCCAAGCTTTGCTAGTCTTGTTACCCATGGTTATGGGATTGTTGAGTCCTGTGGCTCACAGATACTACAACACCAGATGAAGGTTCAGCCGAGTATGATGCAGGAGCTGGTTCAAGTACTTCACTGGGAGCTCGATGAAGGGTTTGGCCGTATGCTTGCGACGTTTTCGACGATCAGTAGTGGTTTCTACTAGGGGCGATTCTGACATGTGGCTTTATCTTTTGGTATCTTTCGTTTGTATCTTCGCCCGTAGTCGGGTTGTGATGTTTTGAATGATGTTTTGCTTATGTAATGTATTGTGTGAAGTGGCGAGTGTAAGCCAACTATCTCCTTTTGCAATTTAATCCCTCTTTTACATGAGTCGTGCAAAGATACCAAACTTGAGATCATTCCAGAATGGGCTTATACCTTTAAGTCGTGCCTCGACATGTAGAAGGTATAGTTCCATCATGGGCATTACAGTTAGTCCCAAAAATGATATAAAAGTGAATGATAAAGCCCATTAAACATCCAAGACTTCATAAATAATAGCATGGAACAATCAAAAATTATAGATACATTGGAGACGTACCAGTCAGCTTGCAGCCAGACGCCGCCGGGGCCTCCGGCTAGTAACACGTCGCTGAACAAGCGGGGAAGCCGGAGCCACGAGCCACCAGGCTTCTCCATCCACACCACGAACTCCGGTGACACGTCGAAGGAGTGGAGCTCCGGGCGCGGAGGACGCGCGACTGCCATGCGCCGTCTCGCGCCTCCTCTCCCACCACGGCAGCGACCACCTTCACCACAGGAGGACGTATCGCGCCTCTCACCAACGGCCACGACAGGGCCCAGAAGGCCGCACCCGCTTCCCTGAGGAGTCGCCACGGGCGCGGCGGCATGTTTGCAGGGACGCTCGCGGCCCCTCTTCGGCGGCAGCAGGGCCAGATCCTTCGGGGCCTTCCCCTTCTCCGCGGCGGACGGCTTCCTCGGCGGCGCCATGGAGATCTCGCAGCAAGAGGGAGAGCGAGGAACAAGCAGGGAGGAAGACAGCGCGGGCTTGAAAATGGCTTGGGGGCTTCCCCCCTAGTCCCATTTATAGGGCGGAGGAGCTCAACCGCCAGCCACTGGCGTCAAGGCCATAACAGCCCCGTCGTCTACGCCGAGGAGTTGTCAAGTCACACGATTACCCAGACTGCATGGGGAGCGGTGTCGCCACGTCCCATCCAACCGTCGCACGCCTGCCTGGCCTGCAGCCTTTGGGCCCCGCGGCGCTTCGTCCTCGACTAAGGCTTCGCCTCGAAGCCAACTCCGCGCGTGCCTTGGGCCTGGGGGCTACTGTCGGCGTCTTGGGAACCAGGGTACCCAGACTTGCCTGTCTGCGGGCCGCGACGCGCTCCTACCACGGCCTGGTACGGCCCAGCTGATCGACCAGCTACCCAAGACCCTCGCGAGGGGACTAGGCCTCACGAGGAGAACAACGTCAAGACCCCCTCAGGAGCGGCCTCGGGAAAGGCGCTCCGGAGGGGTGGAGAATCCAAGGCCAAGCCTGCCTCGGGAGGAGGCAGTGACGTCAGCAGTGATGCACCGCGCCAGTAGGTGCCAGCGCTCACTAGCGGCGCAGTTGCCGTTTCCGTGCAAAGGAGGTACCGCAGGCACAGGTTCCCGAGGAGTGGGACAAAGGTTTCCCCATTGGTGCAACAAGACCGAAGACCGCAAGGACGATAGGGAGGATGTCACTACCGAGCCCACCACCGCGTCACCGCCTGATCCTTTTGCAGGCGAAGACTGCTTTTGTCAGGGTGGAATGTCCTTGTGTTCCCGCTCAAAAATGGCCGTTGTGGGATCCCTTCCCGCCTAAAAATTTCGGGGGAAGAGGACCCTGGCTGCCTATATAAGTACCTAGGATCCCTGCTATGAGTGGGGGAAGCAGATCCATAAACTCTGCCACCACGCAAAGGAGCAAGAACACTTGCCTCCCGACCCTCCTCAGCTCACCTCCTGAGCTCAGGAATCACTGTATAGGTTCATATTCCAGCCCTCCCGAGGCCAATCCACCAAAGTAGGAAGTAGGGTTTTACACCACAAGGTGGCCTGAACCTGGGTAAACTCTTGCGTGCTTCACTTGTTGTTTGCTTGAATCTCTTCACTGGGCGAGGGCGATACGCTAGGTAGACGTGAGTGGGGGGATTCCCCTGTGTTCGAACTTCTTGGGTTTTGCGGAGCCCTGAATTCGACACAAGTCTCTTCGAATTATTGGTTTGGTTTGGCCTACTAGATCTATAGTTCTTGCAATGGGAGAAGTGCTTGGCTTTGGGTTCAATCTTGCGGTGTCCTTTCCCAGTGACAGTAGGGGCAGCAAGGCACGTATTGTATTGTTTCCATCAAGGATAAAAAGATGGGGTTTATATCACTATGTTTGAGTTTATCCCTCTACATCATGTCATCTTGCTTAAGGCGTTACTCTATTCTTATGAACTTAATACTCTATATGCATGCTGGATAGCGGTCGATGTGTGGAGTAATAGTAGTAGATGCAGAATCATTTCAGTGTACTTTTCTCGAACGTGATGCCTATATATAATGATCATGCCTAGATAGTTTCATAATTCGCTTTTCTATCAATTGCTCGACAGTAATTTGTTTACCCGTCGTAGAATATCGCTATCATGAGAGAAGCCACTAGAGAAAACTATGGCCCGCGAGTCTATTCTCAACATATCAATCTACAACCTACTTTACTTTTCCGCTTTTACTTTCTGTTCTTATATCCAAAAATAGCAAAAATACCAAACTATCATCTCTATCAGATCACACTTTCGTAAGTGACCGTAAAGGGATTGACAACCCCTTATCGCGTTGGCTGTGAAGTTCTTATTTGTTTGTGCAGGTGCGAGGGACTCACGCGTGGTCTCCTACTGGATTGATACCTTGGTTCTCAAAAACTGAGGGAAATACTTACGCTACTGTGCTGCATCACCTTTTCCTCTTCGAGGGAATACAACGCAAGCTCGAGAAGTAGCAACCATTGTCGGGGAGCTAAACGCTTTTGGTCTTTTTTTTACTTTTGGTTATATTGTGTACTAAGTTATTTTGTATCCCCTCCGTCCCATAATGCAAGAAGTTTTTTGGTCAATAGTGTAGTGACGAAAAACGTCTTACATTATGGGACGGAGGGAGTAGGTTCTAAGCAACCATGGCAGAGTGTGAACATCTATGTCAACCCGTCACAATTAGGATCTCGGTACTACCTATCAAATATACTTTCATATATGTTGGCTCGAGACCCAATGGTGAAACTTAGAAAATGAACCTGTGTTTACTGCACATATAGAAGAGTAAGCTATTTACAGGGGATGGTACGGAGGACCCATATCAGCATGTGTAATAATTTTATGAGATATGTGGAACTTTTAAATTAAAAGCTTTCACTATGATGAAATGAAATTAAATCCTTTTTGGTCGTACTCTAACTGCCAAAGTGAAAACATGGTTGCATGTCTACCCTGCAGGTACGTTTGACACCTGGAAGAAATTGTCTAGTGTGTTCTTTACTTGTTTTTATCCAAAAAAGAAAACGTATGGAGGGAGGCTCATGATAGGTAATTTTATACAAAACTATGTGAAAGCTTAGTTAAAGCCTATACAAGGTACCGTTCTCTACTTCACGGTTGTCCTCATCAGGTCGTCAATACGTTGTTGGTATTTTCATATAAAGTGTTAAAGTCTAGTTGCCTCCTTAGACCATGAGAATATCGTAAACCCGGATACCAGATGTACTTTGGGGTTGACAAATATTACTCCGCAAGTACACAATAATAAAGCTTACATTCGGGTACGTCAGAAAAAGTATGCCATGGTGTTCGGTATGTCAAAACTGGGATTTGCCCCTCCGGCGATGGAGAGATACACTCTGGACCCACATAGTATTATGGTGTCCAACATTGCCTGGCCAGGTATTGTGACGAAGGAGTTAGTCATGAGGATGCTGGAATAAAGAAATGAAAAAAGAGTGCAAACCAGTAATGAGAATAACTAGGTATAGTGATCAAGGAGTTAATCAAAGGAATACCGTCAAAGTCTCACCTCTATTTGTCTAACGTACCGCGAGTCAAAAGGAATTGTATGTGGTAATACAAGGTTTGCTCGATGAAGATCTTTGATGATATGTGGGAACTTTTATGGGTGTCCAGAACCCACTGGTAGTTATAGGCCCAAAGGTGTTCTGGGCATGTCTACCTATGCTCGAATCTATAAGATGACACGCTTAATGACTAGCGACATTTAGGTGTACTATGAGATGATGGAGAATGAGATAAGGGTTGTAAAATTGTTTTTGATGATATCAAATGTGTTCCGGGAAATCCCGTAGTGTCCCTATGATGTCCGAAAGTGTTCCGGAAGGTACCAAAATGTTGAGGAACATGATGAAAACTTTTGAAAGCGTCCAGGAGGTTCCTAATGGGGACCCTCCTCTCTTGCTTGGGGTGGGGGACAGTGCAGTCCAAAGGGCCGAAATTGGCAGCCCCCTTGTTTCTTGGGGCATGGCAAGCTAGTAGGAGTCCTAGGAGGACTCTCTGCGTAGGCAGAGAAGGACTCTCCCTGGAGGTTAGTCGACCCTCTCCCCTTGCCCCTCCACATATATAGGTGGGGGCACAACATGCCCCTCGACCAACCCCTCCCTTTCTAGCCGCCACCCACTCTCTCCAGCTAGATCTTATCTAGTTAGCATACGTCACTAGCCTACTTATCCCCTTAGTTCTTCGCCTTGTTCTTTGTGTTGGTTCCACGAAGTGTGACTGTGCTGCTAGAATGATGTGTGGATACTTTGGAGTTGTCATCTACTTCGCCACTAGATCGGGCAGATCGTGGGGCAAACATTCTCACAGCCGGGGGTATAACCTAGCTGCGTGAATTAGAAGGATTCACCGACAATCTTCTCTATTTTCGCTGTTGTTGGTATGCCCATCATTACATTCGAGCAACTCTTAGGTCTTAAGATCAATTTTCATAAAAGTGAACTTTTTTGTTTTGGCGAGGCTCAAGACGAGGCCCACATGTACGCTGAACTGTTCGGATGCGGGTTGGACCAGTTTCCAATCACATATTTGGGGATACCGATACATTATCGAAGACTCACAAATGCTGAATGGAAACACGTCAAGGAGAGACTGTAAAAAAGAATTAGCAGTTGCAAAGGTAAACTGTTGTCTCTTGGTGGAACATTGGTCGTCATAAATTCAGTACTAAGTAACATGGTACTATATATGATCTCCTTCTTCCAATTGCTGAAAGGAGTTTTACATAGATTGGATTATTTTTTATCAAGATTCTTTTGGCAAGGAGATAGCGAGAGAAAGAAATATCTACTAGCTAAATGGAGTGTGGTTTGCCGTCCCAAAGACCAAGGCGGGTTGGGCACTCATGACCTTGAGGTTAAGAATAGGGCCCTCCTTGGAAAATGGTTATATAAATTACTAACCGAAGATGGTGTATGGCAAACTCTCCTAAGGAGGAAATATGTGGGTTCCAAGGCGGTATCCCAAGTATACTGGAAGACTGGGGATTCTCACTTTTGGGCGGGTCTAATGGCCACGAAGAAATATTTCTTCTCTTATGGATCCTTCTCGATTAACGATGGGTCGGAAATTAGATTATGGGAGGACAAGTGGCTAGGAAATGCCACACTCCGGGAAAAATATCCGGCTCTGTACAACATTGTGCATCACAAGGGTGATATTATCGCCACAATAATGCAATCATTTTCACCAAATGTGACGTTCATAAGATGTATAATTGGACCCAGACTCCAGTCAGGGTACTTCCTGCTCCAACGGTTGTCCACGGTGCAATTGTCACATGGGTCTGATATATTTTAGTGGAACCTACATAGGAATGGACAATTCTCAGTGGAGTCTATGTATAGATCGCTAATCCAGTCTGATGTGCCAGTTGATAATAACAAGAAGATCTGTAGATGAAGATATCTCTTAAGAATAAAATCTTTGCATGGTATCTTCGTCGTAGAGTCATTCTTACTAAAGCTAACCTTATTAAGAGAAATTGGCATGGAAGTCCTCATTGTGTCTTTTGTCATCATGATGAGACAATAAAATATTTGTCCTTCCAATGCAAATTGGCTCGTTTTATATGAGCAATCACCCGGATAGCTTCTGGCTTGTATCCTCCCTGTAGTGTTGCTAATGTATTTGGCAACTGGTTACATGGGATTGATCACATGTTTAGAACTCTTCTTAGGGTGGGAGCGCTTGCTGTTATTTGGCCGCTTTGGCTATGTAGAAATGATAAGGTTTTTAATGATAAAAGTACTTCTCTGATGCATGTTATCTACAGATTTACCGGGACTCTTCGTTTATGGTCCTCTCTACAACACATGGAGAATCGAGACCTGTTTACGGAGGTGTGTACACCATTGAAGGATACGGCGAGGGATACTTTTACCCAATATGGGTGGCAGCATGATCTTAGGATTGTCCCACCTATACTTTAGGTGTTATACAAACTCTACATGTTTCTTTGTATTTCGTCTTTTTATTTTTCGTCTGTGCAAGAGGAGTTTGTTTGGCTGTGTGCATCTTAGCTATGTAGAGGCTGGGTGTAATGCTTAAACCTTTTAAGTAATAAAATGCCCGTTTTCAAAAAAAATGCCCATCATTACATGTACTCCCTCCGTTCACTTTTATAAGTCATTTCAGACAACTGAAAATGAGCTACTGTGCACCTTGTCTGAAATGTTTTCAAGGCCTTATAAAAGTGAACAGAGGGAGTACCTATAATCCTGGTCTTGTTCCTATGGCGTTAGTTTTTGTTGTTGTTGTGTAGCACCTTCCCTTACACAGAGCGGATGAAAATCGACGCAACGAGCCATGGTGTTCTATAACTTTGAGTGTGTTGATCTCGAGCCGTATGTGTAGGGAGCTTGCTCTTGACATTGACCGTTGGTGTACCAAGTACCGAGTGGGCACATAGATATGACCTGGAGCACAAGGTTTTAGCGATCCTTCGGGCAGAAGAAGAATATTGGCGTCGTAGGGGCGGCATTAAGTAGGTGACTAAGGGAGACACAAACGGGCTATTTTCACGCATACGCTAACGGTAGAAAACGTAAGTGCGCGATCCTCCGCCTGCAGTCGGAGCAGGGGCTCCTTCTCTCCTAGGGAGATATCTCCCGTCACATTTATGACTATTTCGTTGGTCTGTTGTGTACGACCAATGAAAAAAGTCTTAGTATTCGCGAGGATTTGTGGGATCCTCTGGACCGAGTGTCCTCCCAGGAGAATGAGAGCTTGGTACTCTTTTCCTTCCTGAAGAAGTAGACAACGCTTTGATGGGTATGAAGAAAGGCACGGCCTCAGGCCCCGACGACTGGCCGATCGAATTCTTTTGCAAATTCTAGCCTTTGCTTTGGCCCATCTTCCTTGATATTGTCAACGGGTTTGTCCTTGGAACGGTAGATATCTCTCGCCTTAACTATGGGGTTATTAGCCTTATCCCTAAAGTTAAAGGGGCTGACAATGTCAACCTGTTCAGACCTATCACGCTTATTAATGTGCCTTTCAAGATTTGCGCCAAGGCTTACGCGACCCGGCTGGCCCTGTCGCCCAAAGGGTCATCCTCAATAGCCAAACAACCTTTCTAAAAGGCCGTAATATTCTGGAGGGCCCTATTGCCCTACATGAGATAGTCCACGAGCTTAAAATTAAAAAGCGAAAGGGGTGCTGCTCAAGCTCGATTTTGAAAAAGCCTACGATCGTGTAAACTGGGAGTTTGTACGGGAAGTTCTCCTCAAAAAGGGTTTTGAGGCAGGTTTTGTCCACCGTATTATGAACCTGATAAACTGTGGACAAACGGCCGTTTCTATTAATGGGAAGGTGGGTAGATTTTTCCGCAACAAAAAAGGCTTAAGACAAGGAGACACCCTATCTCGGATTGTTTTTAATTTTGTTGCGGATGCGCTGTCAACTATGATAACTAAAGCTCGCGCGGCAGGGCACATCAAAGGGTTGGTGTCGCATCTGATCCCAGGAGGGGTCACACACCTGCAATACGCTGACGACACAATGCTGCTCTTCGAACCTGATGATAATAGCATAGCTTCGATCAAGCTGCTGCTACTTGCGTTCGAGCTCTTATCCGGGCTCAAAATCAATTTTCTCAAGAGCGAGGTCATAACCATGGGGATGGCTGGCCATGAGAGTAGGAGAGTGGCCAACTTACTCAATTGCAGGCTAGGGAGTCTGCCAACCAAGTATCTTGGCCTGCCAATTTCACATAGCAAGGTTTTCATTAAGGAGTGGGAACCCTTATATGGAAAGGTAGCGGGTAGAGTAAGCCCTTGGCGTGGGTGGTTTATGTCTTCCGCGGCAAGACTTATTCTTACTAACTCTAGCCTATCATCTCTCCCTATGTTCACCATGGGAATGGTCCTTCTTGCAGATGGGGTGCATGCTAAATTGGACACGCCTCGCTCCCGTTTCTTTTGGGAGGGGACGGGCATTAAACAGAAGTACCACCTAGTCAAGTGGGTTGCGGTCTGCCGTCCAAAAAAGTTTGGTGGGTTGGGCATTTTGAATTCAAAATTCATGAATGTAGCTCTACTATCCCGATGGTGGTGGAGGCTGGCCCAAAACGAGTCGGGTCTCTAGGCTGATCTTCTTAAGGCAAAGTATTTCCCTAACGGTAATGTTTTCTCCGCGAAGCGATCGGGATCCTCATTCTGGAATGGGATCCAGGCTGTGCGACCCGCTTTCACTTTAGGGGCGAAGTTTCTGGTCCGGGACGGTCAGTCATCACGTTTCTGGCTAGATTCCTGGATTGGCACTTCTCCTCTTTGGCAGAGTCACCATGCAGTTTTCCAAGTGGCCTGTAACACGGAGTTGATGGTGGGCGATGCTCTCCGGACCTCCCCTCCCTCGGTTTCCTTCCTTAGAGCTCTCCTCCCGCACGAGAAAATTGAATGGAACGAGGTGAAGGCTCTGATCGGCCATCACGTTTCCTGCCCGGGTGCGGACGAGGTCTCCTGGAAGCTCACTTCCTCGGGGTTGTTCTTGGTTAAGTCCCTGTATAGCAAACTAACTGAGGGCGTCGTGCTGGACATAGCTCGGGGGTTGTGGAAGGCCGGCATACCTTTGAAAATAAAAATCTTCCTGTGGCAGATGTTTCAAAACCGTCTCCCGACGGCGGACAGCGTTGCGATTCGTAATGGCCCCTCGGACGGATCTTGTGTGTTGTGTAGTAGCATAGAGGATGCAAATCACGCTTTCTTTCACTGTCACCTTGCGAAATTTGCATGGAGCGCAGTGAGAGCTACTTTTCAACAAAATTGAAACCCAGCGTCGGGTGCTGATCTTTTGCATATCATGCGTTCGCAAAAAGGGTCTAGTGCTAGGATCGCTTGGCGTTGCGTAGGAGCGCTGCTATGGTCGATATGGACTATTCGTAATAAGATGACCATTGAGAAGAAGTTCCCTTCTCATCCTGCTGATATCTTGTTCAAATGTCACCTATTCTTGCAGACTTGGATACCGTTGGAGAAACCGCGTGATGCGGAGCGCATGTCCGAGACGATGGCAAAGATACGCTGCATCTAGACGGAAGCTCGCCAAGTAGCAACCCATGACTGATATCTTTGCCTCCTTTTGCTCGTCGTTTATTTTGTCTCTCCGTATTACAGCCTGTGTGCTGTTGAGCTGCCAGCCTGCGTGCTGATGTTGTTGAACCCATTTGCTGTTGGTCATGTCCTTGGCCTATTTGGATGATGTCGTCTTGAACTCTGTGGTTACCGTCGTGTGGCTTCATTAATTTAAAGCCGAACGCATTTGACACGTGTCCTAGTGGAGTGTAGGCATCTCTTTACTTTTGCGGGAGCGTCCAGAGACTCCTCCTATAGTAGTCATAACTTCTTCTCTCCGGCAATGTGGTGGGATGCTGGGTAGTTCCGTGGAGCGGGTCACTATTGATTTTTGTGGGTTTGGTTAGCCTGCTGAAGTGATGTTTGCCGAGCTGTGGGCAAGAGCGTGTGTGGCCTTGTGATGTCATTGGTCCAGTAAGTTTGGTCTTGTTTGTATCGATTTTCTTCTGATTTTTCGTAACTATTTGGGCAACAAACTCCTTACTTGATGAAATGGGCAAAGCTTTTGCCTCGTGTTTCAAAAAAAAAAATATTACTGCCATTACGCTTTGTCCTCGTGGCCAGCAATTGCACTCCAAAATTGACGGTTCGCAATTTGTTAGCCGATCGAGGCGTACCGAATCCTCGAGCAATAACTAGCATGTGATATATATCCATTTTACCAGCTTGATGGCGATGTATACACCCAATGGTTGGTTGGTGACCTGCTTTGTGAAAGAGGAACTTTCTGTACCTGTCAATTTCTGCTGATTCGCGGTATGTCTCGGAGTTGGATAAGAAGGAAATAGATGGAGTTGGATAGGATGGAAAATGAATATGAAACGTGGCCCGCACCTGTTACTGCATACTCCCTCCGTCCCAAAATAAGTGACGCAAAAGTGACTCAACTTAGTGCAAAGTTGAGTCACTTTTGCGTCACTTATTTTCGGACGGAGGGAGTACTACCGTACGATAAACTGCAATCAGTTTCACTCATTGTATGTTGATTAATTCGCTAAATTACCACCCAAAGAGACATAATTTCGAGGTAACAGAGCAAAAACTTCTCCGTCCTTTGCCTCGAAGATGCACACAACCAAATTAACCACCTCAAAGTATTTCTGATTCTTCACTTTGTGCAGATAGCTAGCGAAGGTTATTTTTGTGAGTGTACTCTCATAATTTCGAGGTTATTTTTGTGAGTGTACTATGTTGTATTTTTGTTATGTAATTAATGGAAAGGGATCGGTCAGGTTGGAAAACAATGACATTTGCCAGCTGGATTTTGTTTCGCCAAAAGAATCCAGGTTGGAGGAGGGACGCGGACGTTTGGTCTAACGGGACATCCACACCCTATATGAAAAAAATAGTAATTCAACAAAAAGTCAAAAAATCTGAAAATATTTTTGAAATAAACTTGACCTTTCATTGTACTTGTGAGAAAAATTTCACAAAAAGAAAATCTCACTTTGACTTCTTTTTTAAAAGACAATTTTTTGACCAAAATAGTGTGAATAGTGACCTATAATAGCAAATAAATTTGTCTTTTTCGCTATGAAGTCAGCGTTAGTTTTTTTCCCGTGAAAATTTATATACTAGTGCAAAAGTAAGTCAAGTTTATTCCAAAAATACTTCTGAACTATTTTGAGTTTTTATTTAATTATTATTTTTCCTATATAAGGTGTATATACATTATACAATCAGGAACTAAAGTGTATTTCCCGTTGGAGGAGCGGTCTTCTTAAACCCAAAGATTCAAGAGTTTAGTCAAATTAGCATTGTACTCCGGGCATATATTTCCCTGACGTTGCTGATACATTATGATGACTACCAACATTATTTGGACGGCTTAGGTCAAGGCATAGTTGCAAGATTAGTTTGCAAATTATAGACCTACAGCCCTGTTGATACATTAATGGTTGGCCAGTATCGCTCCAAGAGAGATGACATCAAAATGCTTTCGCTTTCAGTGCAGGGTCGGTGATGCATTACGTTCCAACTTTTGCATATTTGTTTTGGTTACGTGGTACCGGTCTGTATGCATGGCTGTAGACTAACACACACCTGCTTTTACGTTGTTATAAGTGAAAGAGTGTTATGTTCCATCTGTAAACAAGTGCTCTTCCTTTTGCCATGTTTGTAGAAAGCATGCTCTAGGCTGGCCCTTGGGGTTGCATCAACGGTTGGCCAGTATTGCTCCGGCCTCCACGAGAGACGAGATGACGTCAAAATGCTCTCGCTTTCGGAGCAAAGCACGGCCCCGGGCCTTTGCTTTTGCAATTGATTAACCTTCCCTTCCTCGCCATGTTCTTGACACACGGTTGATACACGGCAAAACAAGATCATGTAACTTCATTTGTGACCTCATCATGTTCTTCTTCCTCAACAATGCATACAGTCAGCCACTTTCAAAAAAAAAAAAAAACAATGCATACAGTCCATTCGTTCTGGTAGCCCCTTTGATCAAAGTTCATGTAAACTTGCCAATTCTTCGTTCACTTTTATTCTTTTAACAGTACCTTGCGATTGCATCCGGCACGGCAGTGCTTGTGGTTTCCTTCCTAGAGTCATTGCTTCCGGGGAAGCTTTCTCCTAGTTTGTGTGTTGTCGGAGTGAATTGCAAAAAATCACCACATTTCAAGTTCATGTTCGGATTTGCCATCACATTTCTTGTGCGCCTCAAAAATCTACCGATTTCCTTATTAATTTTCTCAATACACTGATGATCTATTTAGGACGAATTAATTCAAATTTCTGACATGTTGGGTCCACTGGGCAGGTCCACATGACACTAAATGGTCAATGTCGTTTGTGTTTGACTGTAAAAACAAATCCCACAGCATCCACCATGTCCCACATCCTCTCTGCTCTCGCTCATGGCCGGCACTTCAAACATTGGTAGATTGAGAAAATTGAATTAATTCGACCCAAATCAAACATTTAGTGCCATGTGGACCTGACCAGTGGGCCCGATATGTCAGAAATTGAATTAATTCTTCCTAATTAGATAATCAGTGTTTATTGATAAAATTAGCAAGAAAATCGGTAGATTTTTGGGGCGCACAAGAAATGTGGTGGCAAATCCAAACATGAACTTAAAATGTGGTGGTTTTTTGCAATTCACTCGTGTTGTCGAGGACAATAGTGATGTTGCTGCTTGTTTGTTGTGTTGGTTGTGTCCCTCTTTGTTTTTACAGTTTAGCTACATGTAAATCGCCTGAAAATAATATTTGGGCCAGTCAATTTCACATGAAGGAAGCAGCCGGTGGAGGGAAGGAAGGAGCAGCCGCCGGCTTGCCGAAGAAGCCCTCTGGGTCAATATTAGGGTGGTAGGCGACCCCAATATCTATCTTAGTGTGGCAATCTCGCTGGCTATCTATCTTAGGGGTGTGTAGGGCGGGGTGCAGGTTAGTCGGAAAAATAAGTTCATCGCCGCAGTTAGAGGATTGGTCGGGGGCAGAGGTTGAGGGAAGGGCAGAGCGGCGAGGCTGGCGGGGGTGACGCCGGGCGCGGGCAGTGGAGGCCGGTGGTACGCTGGAGGTTGAAAATGAACACCCGCCCATTCATTTTACATCTAACGGCTATGAACAGATTATTATTATTATTATTCGAAAAAGGACAGATTGACCGGCCCAAATTGCGTTTTCACTCACCTAACCCCTAGGGAGTTCCTTTATTTCTTCTTTTTTCGTTTCGGACGTATGCATCCTCAATGTCTCAACTAGGTTTTGAGATGCATTCGATATCATATTGATATCAATATATTGTCCTTTGTTGAAAAACAGTATTTTCCCATTACAGGTCCCTCCAGACCCCCTAGGTAAAAATACCCAATCCGATAAAGCCAAACCCCGATCATCCCTGGTCATTTTGGTCGGAGAAGTTGGCCGACAACGGCCGTGAGATTTCAAATACAATGTTGGATCGGTGAACCAGCCAAGGTGATGGCAATCAATCAGAGAATATATTACGCTGTCACCTTTCAGATTTGCGAAGATGAATCCTCCACGGTTCCACGCATGAACGCGTGCAGATGCAGCAGAACTTATTTGGAGGAGCTCAGCACCAGCGCCCACCGGAACAACTCGACAACCTAGACGGCTAGTGCTACGCCACAGTCTGGCACAAGCAGGCCACATTCGAGCACTTTGTAGGTGGCCAAGTAACCAAGTTACCTTTCCAAGGTAGTAAGTGCGTTACACCAACACCATTTTAGTACCAACTAGCATGAAATGAAAGCCGCCTTAATTTGTCCCACACAAAGCAAATTGACGAAGCCTAGTCACCAAGCCCCTTCAGCGCAGCAGGTTCAGCGATCCTCACGCTGAATGATGTCAACTTAGGCGCCTTTTAGCACGGGCTAAACAATGGCCGGAACCTTTCTTCTCGATGTGCTTTGCATGTGTACCTCTCTAAAGGCAAGGAGAATCCTGTTGTGCGCCCGCGGATTCTTAACAAGTCATTAGACCATGTACCCTCAAAAATGGAAAAGCCTGTCTTTGAATTTTGTTTTCGAAAAGTCCATGTTGCTGATGCACGGTGGACAAGCAGACTAAAGGTTCCAGACATGCTTTTCTTTCACATAAACAACGATAAATTAAATTTGCATAACCAAGAGTTTGTGAAACATTCACTGGTGAATTGCAGATTTGTAAAAGTTAGATGGCAACGGACAACAACAAAAAATTCTACTAAAGCACAAAAGAAATTGTGAAATAGTGCACCCATCGGCGGTAGTCCCCCTAAATATGCAAAACTGTTTATAGCATATACTCCCTCCATTTTTATAGGTCATAAACTCATATTACAGTTACCAATGTAAAATTTAATGCCTGCTTTGCAAGCTAGCTTTTCTTTTTGTGCATGCAAGAAAATTGAGTGGAGGAAATAGCTGACTGTTATTATGACTGGATGCATGCAACTATTAAACAGGTTGCTCGTACGAGAAAATGTTAATAATTTTGCCTCGTTTACTGTTGGTGGCATTGTATAAGTATATGTAGGGAGTAATATTTTTTTTGGATTATATTGTAGCTAAGTTTTAAATTATTTAATATGTATACTTAGTCCACCTGCTCTAGTGTCCAAAAATACAAAATAATCATCAGCCCCAAACCCTATAATTGTTTTCTGTATATTTTCATCGATTTGTTCAAAGTTATTACTCCCTTCGATCCATATTAATCGTCGTTGATTTAGCAGATAGTATTGTTTTTTTTAAACGGAGGCAAAAGCTTTGTCTCATCCATTAATTAAGATAGAAAAGAGTTTGTTACAAGACACTCAAAAACACGGCATGCGAATTACTCGCGCGAAATAAAAGACCCTAACTTCTTTGCACCGGCGACAACCCAAAGGTTGGCCTCGGTGGCGATGGTGGAGAGCAAGATTGGTGGTCGAGCACTCTTATGTTTGAACACTCTTGCATTACGCTCGTTCCAAATTATCCATGAGACGAGCATGGTGAGAGAGGCCTTGGCTTGACGGTTCGGCATGCCATCAACGCAGGTGCTTGCCCACCACTCCTCCACCGAGTCGAACAAGAGCCAAGCTGTCGTGGAAATAGCACGGCAGATGTCCGGTTTAGCGGACTTGATGATGGAACCATCGCACGGGTTAGCTTGAAGGGGTTCATAGCACACAAAGGACACAGAGGGTTATACTAGTTCGGCCCCTTCGATGAAGGTAAAAGCCTACGTCTAGTTGGTTTGGTATTGCTTGGGCGTCGGATTACAGGGAGCGGATTCGCTTGCATGTGCCTCGACGGGTTGATTGTTGCTTGTCCCCGAACCGTCGCCGGGTCGTCCCTTTATATAGAGGTGACGCCTGGTCCGGTTTACAGAGTCCCGAGGCCAGCTCATACTTGTGTCCGCCTCGGTCTCTGCCTTTTCTTCCTTATCTCTCAAGTTACATCGCCCAGCGGTTTACAAACCTCACTTCTACACATGGGCCCTAAGATCTCATGGGCCGTAGCCTTTACTAAATATTACAACCAAGTATAGTATAACTAAGCCGGTTTACACTAGCCGGTTTATACCCGCTAGTTATATCCCTGACATTAGGCCCCAGAATGATTTGAACTTGTTCATATCAGTCTTCCTTGTCTTGTATAATTTTTTTCTTTGTCTTCATATTCTTGTAAACCGGCTCTGACGTCATCTTCGAGATTCACTAGATCTGATCGTGACATCATCTCCGCATTTAATGCTGCGAGTTGTACTGTAGCTTTGTTTAATGGTTATCCGAAAATCGAGGCATCAAAAAGGATCTTTATCCGATCTTTACCCCCTCGAATCCCGCACCTGTCGCTTCGCATCTGTCCTTTCGTTTATAAATATCACCGTCCCCCTTCATTCTTCCTTCTTCTCGCCTCTTCTTCCTTCGTCCGCCGCCCGAGCTTCAAGAACTCCGTTGTCAGCCGAGCTCGAAGCGCCGCCGTTGCTTCGCCGAGTCAAGATCTTCCTGGCCGCTGCATCAACCTGATTCGACCAGAGAACTCCGCCGCTGTCCTCCATTGCTCAGGTACGTCCTTTCTTCCTCATTACCGATCTGTATCTGCTAGTGTTCCTCCCTTGTTCTTCCGCCATTAGGGCTTCCAACGAAAGCTTCGTCTTGTTCCTCGTAGATACTTACCTCGTAGAAGATTTGCGACCTTTAGGCCCAGTTAACAGATCTTCCACTGATATTAGCTTAGATCTCGCCACTTATACTTGATCCTATAGATTCATCTGCTTCACATAAGATCTCTGACGTTTCTTCTCGTATTTTCTTGCACTTTATTTTTCTTTTCCTTGCACGTCCAGATCTGTTCCACTTAGCTGTTTACAAGGAAACTGTTTCTTCTCCTTTGTAGATCCATTAGATATACTCCGGTTTAAGCTGTTATGCCCTGTTCTTGCCAAACTTTTGAAATTGAACGCGACGGTTTAGCTGTTCCTCTTTTATTGTCGTGAACCGGAAATGACGTAGCTCGCTGTAATTTCCGGTTTACCCATGCCATTAGTCCTCAGTTCAAACCGTTGCGTAACTTTCATAGATAGCTTCCGGTTTATACTGCTGTACTCGCATAATCCATTTTTTACACTTTACCTTTTTCAGTACTTGTCCTTCCATTGCTATGGCCAAACAATACGTCTCCTGTGACTGGCTTCCTTCCATTATCACGGAAGAAGATTTGGTCAGAATTTCTGAAGTTGGTACCTTAGGCCCTCAGTCTGTTCTGAAGTGGCGAGCTCCGGGTAATGAATGCCCCCCTACCCCCAGGTCCGGGGAGGTTATTGTGTTCTTTGATCACATATCTCGAGGCTTCTCTCCCCCCGGTTCAAAGTTTTTCCGGGATGTCCTTGCTGCCTTCCAACTCCACCCTCAGGATATTGGACCTAACTCAGTTTCGAATATCTGTGACTTCTAAGTGTTTTCGGAGGTATATATGCAAGAAGAACCGTCTGTCGATCTGTTTCGGGACTTCTTTCACCTGAACCGGCGCACAGAGTTCACCAGTGGACCACACCAGGAGCTCGGTGGCGTTAGTATCCAGAAGAGGAAAGACGTTGTTTTTCCTCACGCCGCTTTACACACTCATCCAAAAGATTGGAACAAGTCATGGTTTTATTGTGTTGACACTTCTCCTGAAGGGGAGAACCCCTTGCCGGGTTATCGTGAAACTCGTATTCCGGAGGATCATCCTCTTCCACAACGGCTCAGCTCTGTCGAGCGGACCCGGTTTTCATCACAACTCTCTAGGTTAAGAGCTTTCATAGCTAATGGGTTGACCGGAACTGATTTTATGCGCTGCTGGTTGTCTTGGAGCATCCTCCCTTTAAGCCGGCGATCACAACTGATGTGCCAATACTCTGGTAAACCGGATGATCCTCAACGGTTTACTAAGGACAAATTATCTGAATCGGAGGTTATTGAGTCGGCTAAAAAGATGCTCAACGTCACTTTAGCAGACTGCAGCAAGGTCGGGCTAGCTCCGTATTATAAAAAGAACAAACTGCCTGCTGTAAGTCTTACTTCGCCCTGTATTTGTAACCCGTTTCTTTAAACCGTCTTTTCACTTATCTCTCTTTTCTTTGAATAGTCTGATGATCCTTTCCGGAAGAGAAAACCTCAGGAGAAAACCGGCAAACAAACGCGCCGAAAAATCTTTGCCAATAAGAAAAGAAAGGCAGCTGTTGACGCCAGTTCTCCTGTTGAAGATGATGATCCGGATTCCGAGGTATGAATTAATCCGGTTTGAATTTTGCTTTCTTGAATTTATATCTGTATCTAATGATAACCATTCCACAGGAGTTAGCTGAAGGTGATAATCCGACCGAGGTTGAGGTAACCATTCTTTCCTCTGATTCAGAACCTCTTCCACAAAAAAGTCGTCGGACCGTTCGGAAATACCAATTTTCTCATCCTTATGCTCAGTTGGATCCTAATTTTATTTTGAAGAAACAACAGCATGAAGCTCTTCGCCGGACCACTCGCCATAGTGGCCTGGCAGTGGAATCATCCGGAATTTCTTTAACTCCGGCTCGAAAACGCCGTGCTGAGGTGATACTTTCTCCGACTCTCCTTCATCCCAAGGCCGGGCTTATCCGAAAACCTCTTAAACCGTCTGACCCTGATTATCAGGAAACTCCACTGTCTTCTTCTGGTGAATCGACTGCCACACAGCTTCCTCCATTGAAAACTGTCCCAGGGTAACTTTCTAACCTTTCCGGTTTATGATCCCTTTTTGCTTTATAATGTTAACTCATTTTGCATACTTTTCCCAGCAAACCAAAACCTAGCAAGAGATCCAAGGCAAACAAGCCTCCTGCTGAAACCACTGCAGATGATCCGGCTGATGATCCGGCAACGATCGTTCCTCCAGAAGGCGAGCCTATAGCTCCTCTTGAAGATCCTGCGCCTACGGATCATGTCTCCGTCCCTGAAAATCTTACTGCTGAAGATGCCCATAATCCGCCAAGTCCGGCCCGGGTCAACTCTCCTCAGATTAATCCGGCCTCTCCTAATCCGGCCCATACTGCGACTCCCCCAAATGCACCTGCTTCTCCAGATGTTGTGGTAACTGGGGCTGCCTTCGTTGCTCCGGCTGAGCCCACCGTTTTAGCCAAGCATACGGCTAAAACGGAGAAGTTATATAAAGAGAAGGGAAAATGGAGTACTGAGATATCCAATCTTTCCGATATGAGCGCCCAAGAAATTTATTCTGGGTATCTAAACCGGCTCCATAGCAGCCGAGACTATGAAGCAAGTTTGGTTAATTTGATGAAGGAGAAATATGAGGTAAACCTCTTCTTCTGACTTTGTACTTTTGGTATGCTTCTATCCCATAACAGCCCCCAAGTTCCGGTTTAGCTGCGTGCTGAAGGTGAACCGGAACTTTGTAATTTGAACAATTGATCTTTACATTAGCCCCCAAGTATCAAGTAGATAACTTGTTTATGTATTTGATACTTGTGAAAATTTCTGATGATACTTCAACCATCCATTAGCCCCCAAGTGTCAAGTAGACAACTTGTTTGTGTGCTTGAGACTTGTAACTTTGAATTGCTGTTGCTTACTGCTTCAATTGCCATTAGCCCCCAAGTGTCAAGTAGACAACTTGTTTGGGTGCTTGAGACTTGTCTGATTTTTACCTCTTGTCTTTTAACTATACTTGCAAGCTGAGTTAACCCGGAACACTGCTGAAATTGATGAACTTCTGAGCCGTCTTGCCGAAACAGAATCTGCTGCTTCAAAGGCTAAAAAAGATCTTCAGGTGAGTTTAAAGACTGCTGAAGATCTGAAGAAATACTTTGAAGAAGAGCGGACCGCTTTTGAGGTACAAAAGAAAGATCTGGAGAAAAGGGTTCAGGACGCTGAAGGGGCGCTTAATCCGGTTACAGAAGAATTAACCGGTTTAAAACGGCAGATTGAATTGATGACTTTTGCAATCTTTGGTAAGTATAATCTGAACTCCTGTTTTATCCCTGTAATCTCCATTTGTGCCGGTTTAACCAAAATATCTATATGCAGGGCGCCGTGTCTCTCATCTCGGGGATGACTTACGGAAAAAACTTAAAGCATGTTACACCTTGGTCGAGCAGCTGTATTCCGGCGCTCAGAGGATCATTAGTGCAACTTCTTTTGGTAAACCGGCCCCTACGACGATCCAAGATACGTTGAACAAGTTATCTGTTTTGCTGGCTCGTCTTGAAGAAGTCAAAAAATCTACCGCCCGAGGTGGCGCTCTTCTGGCCCTTACTAGAGCTAAGGCTTGGGTCCCGGATCTTGATCCGGAGGAAGCTTTAACCGGTTTTCCTGACACAAAGGACGACGGCTCGTCTTTTACTGCAAAGGATCTTTACGTTTTGACAAAGGAGATGCGTCCCCTCGCCAGCAAGCTTGCAGCCGAGTCCGATTTATCCAGGTATCATCCTGGATATGACTTGCAAAACGAACGGGTGGAGCGGCCGGTTTATGATACCGTCAATTTAATCCCGCCGGTTCGTCCTCATACCTTCGCTCCAGATATCGAACATTTTGAACTAATCAACGAAGAGATGTATTTCCGGGCCTTGACGAAGATTGAGTGGCGTGTGCCGGATTTCCAACCGCTTCAAGAAGATGAAGAGGTTCCGGATCAAGGTGATGGCCAGCCGTCTCAACAAGGAGGAGCATAACTTTAAATTTATTGCTGTAATCGCAGTCTGTGTTTCGCCAAACAATATTTCCAATCCGTCGGGCTTGCTATGCCTTGTAATAGGATAGCTGAAACTTAATCTGCTTTAATCCGGATATTTTGTCTTTATGAGATACTTGCCGATTGAAATGTTGTCTGATATTGTTTACCTTGCACATCCTCTGCTCCTGCAGAAATAATACTGAAAATATGTCCTAGTGGCTTACCACTGGACAGATTAAATTGTTCTCTTAAAACGTCAAATAAGTATATCTTTATACTAGAAATAACTTTATACCTGAGATTATATACACTCAATATTCTTAATCCGGTAGGACTTTAAAGTCGCTTGATGAATACCTTTATGGATCCAATTAAAAACCCGGAAAACTTCGGTTCATCTTGATGATAAATTCCGGTTCATCTTGTTCTCCAAGACTTTGTTCAGAAATTTGTAGCTTGTTGCCTAATATATGATCCGGGTTTTAATGAACACCGGGTTACTCATGCTGGTATTCATGACCCAGACTTTCCACTTTATAGATACGTGGTCAGCTTCTGTAGCTGCTCCACTCCGGTTTAAAGGGTCATAAAACACAAACGCAGAAAGATGCAAATTTTGCAAATAAGACCATGTAGTCGAGGCTTTTTAAGAGCTGCCAGGCTCAAAGCAAGGTTCAGCCAATCAATGGGACGTGGTTTGTCCATCTCTTCCCAGGGGGCTTATAGAACCGCAAATAAAAACTGAGCCAATCAATGGGACGTGGTTTATCCAACTCTTCCCAGGGGGCCTAGCCAATCACTGAACGTGGGCGAACCATTCTTTTCAGCGGGCCGATATAATCGTACATAGAAATTGAGCCAATCACTGGGACATGGGCGATACCATTCCCAGAGGGCCTCCATGGTTCCTCCTGAACCGGTGGGTAATTTAAACCAATCACTGAACGTGGAATTATCCAACTTTTCAGAGGGTCTCCAGGGTTCCTCCTGAACCGGTGGGTAATTTAAACCAATCACTGAACGTGGAATTATCCAACTTTTCAGAGGGTCTCCAGGGTTCCTCCTGAACCGGTGGGTAATTTAAACAAATCACTGAACGTGGAATTATCCAACTTTTCAGAGGGTCTCCAGGGTTCCTCCTGAACTGGTGGGTAATTTAAACCAATCACTGAACATGGAATTATCCAACTTTTCAGAGGGTCTCCAGGGTTCCTCCTGAACCGGTGGGTAAATTGTGAAGCCTCCTCTCTTCGAACCGGAGATGATCTCATGTTTTTTAGAGAGTTTCATTGCTCCTTTGCATACTCTGCAAAAAATCAATTTCTAAACCAACCAATATACTGAAATATAATCTCTGATAAAAAACTTGTATGGTTGTCCTCACAAGATATCTGTATATGGAAAAAAGGGCTAAGCCCCCGGTTTACCGAGGGTGCCGATTTATTTATTACTCATAATATATACATAGGATACATTGGAGCACGTAGCTCAAGCATAGTATGGCCGTAAATGGGCGATGTTCCACGGCCTCTTCGTCTCCTCTTCTGACGTCCGTGAGTCCTTGTGTTCTCGAACGTCCACCAGGTAATATGAACCGTTGTGTAGATTCTTACTGACCACAAAGGGCCCTTCCCAAGGCGGGGATAGCTTGTGCATATCTGTTTGATCTTGGATGAGCCGGAGTACCAAGTCACCCTCTTGGAACGTCCTTGTTCTGATCCGGCGGCTATGATATCTGCGTAAGTCTTGTTGATAAATCGCAGATCGTGCTGCAGCTACATCACGCTCTTCATCCAGCCGGTCTAAACTGTCTTGTCTTGCTTTCTCGTTGTCTGCTTCAACATAAGCCGTCACCCTCGGTGAATCATGCCGTATATCACTCGGAAGGACTGCTTCAGCACCATACACCATGAAGAAAGGTGTGTAACCTGTTGACCGGTTTGGTGTAGTATTGATACTCCAAAGAACAGATGGCAACTCCTCAACCCAATACCCTGGGGTTCTCTGCAAAGGCGTCATAAGCCGGGGTTTGATACCTCGCAAAATCTCCTGATTTGCCCTTTCAGCCTGACCATTGGATTGGGGGTGGGCCACAGAAGATACGTCTAGCGAATATGTTCTCTTTGACAGAATTCCTTCATCTCACCCTTAGATAAATTAGTGCCATTGTCTGTGATGATGCTGTGTGGAAAACCAAACCGGAAGATTACTTTTTTGATGAATTTGACTGTCGTTGCCGCATCACACTTGCTTATAGGCTCCGCTTCAACCCACTTTGTAAACTTGTCTACTGCTACCAGTAGATGAGTTTTCTGATCTTGGGATCGCTTAAAAGGTCCAACCATATCAAGCCCCCAAGCCTAGAAGCTTATCCGGAAGTTGAAGCACTATTTCCAGAACAGCCCACATGAGCCTATAATCCAGAACAGGGAAGCTACGGGCAGAGTAACTTCCAGGTAACCGCTTATACGGGCAGAGCCTATATTTTAACTCATGTGGGCTGTTCTAACTCATGTGGGCAATCAAATACAGTGTTTCATGGAGTGGTCCCAGGTAAGTCAGCTTATCCGGTTGGAAAGATTGACTTGGAAGTTACCTAGAAGCGGAGCCTATATTTCAACTCATGTGGGCTGTTCTAACCGGATAAGCTGACTTACCTGGGACCACTCCATGAAACACTGTATTTGATTGCCTTAGCTTCTTATCCGTCGGACCCATACGACGGAAAGTTTCATAGTACAAGATATTGATACTGCTACCACCGTCCATGAGAACCTTGGTGAATTTGTAGCCTCCCACTTGGGGTGCTACCACCAAGGCTAAATGGCCCGGATTATCCACCCGCATCGGGTGGTCTTCCCTGCTCCACATAATGGGCTGCTCTGACCAGCGCAGAAATTGCGGTGTCGCCGGTTCAACTGCATTAACAGCCCGCTTCAAAATCTTCTGGTCTCTCTTACACAGACTTGTGGTGAAGACATGATATTGCCCACTGCTCAATTCCTTCGGATTACTCTGATATCCAGATTGCGGCTGCTGTTGCTGACGCTGTTGCTGCTGATTTCCCTGACTATTATAATTCCCTTGGCCTTGCTGCTGATTATTCTGATTGTTGTAACCACCTTGATGATGCGACTGATTGCCCTGGCCATTATAATTCCCTTGATTATTCTGATTACCTGCCCGGCTTTGATAACCATTGCTATTGCCCCTATATCCTGATCCGGAGCTGTTCCCCTGATGACCCGGACCATAAAATCCAGGACCTGAGCCGCCATTTGGAGGCCGATTCTGAGGATTGAAACGGCCCACCACTGCCTTCATAAGGGGTATGCACTCCCTCATGGTATGCTTTGCCGGTTTCCCCCTTACGCTATGCTTCGGACAAGGCTGATCCAACTCTTGATCCCAGCTAAGTTTTCCTCCACCGGTTTGTGAAGGCGGATCTGCCAGGCTATGCTGAAAATCCCCTTGAACTTGAGTGCTAGCCACGAAATCAGAACCACCCTCTGCCTTCCGTTTGCCCAAAAAACTTGTGGTAGCCGGATTGATTTGCGCCGGTTTACCAGACTTGCTAACCTTCCCAGTCTTGTCTCCTTTCGCTTCTGGATACTTGGTATTATCAGAGTCTCCGTATTTCACCAGGGCACTCATGAGAGTTCCCATATCATTGCAATCCCTTTTAAGCCGTCCGAGCTTTAACTTTAAAGATTCAAACCGGCAACTGTTCTCCAAAGTTACTATCGCCGTACTAGGATCGATACTATTCGAAGAGTGTAAAATCTCTGCTACTCTCCGTACCCAAGCTGCTGTAGACTCCTGCTCTCCCTGCACACAAGCTGCTAGATCCACCACTGACATCGGCTGTTTGCATGTATCTTTGAAGTTTTTGATAAACTGGCTGCATAGTTCCCCCCATGATCCAATAGAGTTCGGGGGTAGAGCTTTCAGCCAGGTCCGGGCCGTACCTTCGAGCATCATAGTAAAATACTTAGCACAAGCCGATTCATCCACATCCAGCATCTCCATGGCCATCTCATAACTTTCAACCCAAGCTTCCGGAGCTAAATCTGCTGTGTAGTTGGGTACCTTGCGAGGCCCTTTGAAATCCTTAGGCAGCTTGACACCCCGTAAAGCGGGGACAAGACATTGCACCCCGAAAGAACTCGTCGTAATTCCTGTTTCCGCTGTAGCGGTGTGAACCGGTGTCATCTGACGAACCTCCTCCCGGGCTCCGGATCTGACCCGGTTTACATCTGGAACTGGTGCCGCCGCACCCGCCGGATTATCCTGCCTGCGCTGATGCCCCCTGCGTTCGCTGCTAGACACTTCTGGCTCCTCCCAATGCCTAGTATAACTTCGGCTAGGACGTGGTGTTGAATGTAGCCTTTCCCTGCTATGAGAATATGCTTGCTGTTGTATCAACGCCGTATTAAGTAGTTCCTTAACCCGGCGCGCCTCCACCGCTACACGGGACGTCCCTTCATCGGGTAAAGCAGCTAATCGCGCTGCAGCCGCAACGATGTTATCCAACGGGTTTGAATAGTGACCTGATGGGTGAGGTGCAGACGTGACCCGCCGGTCTTGCTCTGCCGCAGGCTGTCGATCCGGCTCATCCCTGACTGGGGGTGGCCTTCTGTTTAAAGCGGGATTATTGCTGGTCCCTGCCCCCGGTGTTCTAAACAAATCCATTGCTTCGTAAACCGGCGGTATACGAGATTGGTACTTCCGACCTCTTACGCCCTGTGTAGAGGCATGTTCCATCCTTAGGTGAAAAGCTTGATCATCCAGCTCTGCTTGTCTCACCGCTATCATCTCTCTCTCTGTGCCTTCAGATCTTCCTTTAACTGATCAATCCGGCCCTTCAACTGAAGGAGCTCTGCATCATGATGCGCCTTGTCTGCTGGAGCTACCGTTTCCACTGCTTTAGCTGTGAACTCATCCATCAAGGTGGATAGAACGTCAGTAGGTGAGAGGGTCGTGTCGCTCCCCCTACACCAGCTTCTGCTGTCGCCCCGTTCACCGGGGGCTGTGATCCGGCCATAAAGACAGCCACCCGGTTTGGCGGGCCAAAGGGGTCTGGAATACTGTTTCCATCGGACTCGCCCTCAGACCGGCCGTCCTGTAACTGATACAGAGACTCAGTTTCTCCGGATGAAGACTCGTCGTCGGAGTAGACAACTGTTGCACCATCAGATTCCGGTCTGGTTTCGGTCCGAACTCCGTGGATTGCTCCAACGAACACGTGCTTCATGGCGGGCTGAATCCTGGCCGATCTCGCACGCTGAGCCGGCTCGACGATGTTGGGGAAGATGTCCGGCTCAGGTCCCGGTTCGCCGATTTTGCCAATGAAGACTTGGATGCCACCGAAGGGAACCCGGTACCCGTATTCGATGGAATCGGCTTCCGGTCCCCAACCTGCGTCATCGATGTAGATCCGGCCGCGGCGACTCTTGGTCATCCGGCCAACCGCGTAACCCTTGAGCCCTTCAAAGCTGCCCTTCAAGAACTCGAAACCATCGTGCGGAGGCCCCACGGTGGGCGCCAACTGTCGTGGAAATAGCACGGCAGATGTCTGGTTTAGCGGACTTGATGATGGAACCATCGCACGGGTTAGCTTGAAGGGGTTCATAGCACACAAAGGACACAGAGGGGTTATACTAGTTCGGCCCCTTCGATGAAGGTAAAAGCCTACGTCTAGTTGGTTTGGTATTGCTTGGGCGTCGGATTACAGGGAGCGGATTCGCTTGCCTGTGCCTCGACGGGTTGATTGTTGCTTGTCCCCGAACCGTCGCCGGGTCGTCCCTTTATATAGAGGTGACGCCTGGTCCGGTTTACAGAGTCCCGAGACCGGCTCATACTTGTGTCCGCCTCGGTCTCTGCCTTTTCTTCCTTATCTCTCAAGTTACATCGCCCGGCGGTTTACAAACCTCACTTCTACACATGGGCCCTAAGATCTCATGGGCCGTAGCCTTTACTAAATATTACAACCAAGTATAATATAACTAAGCCGGTTTACACTAGCCGGTTTATACCCGCTAGTTATATCCCTGACACAAGCGGAAGTGTCAAGCCCGTGCATTAGGAATTTCTCAATGACCAAAGATCAAAGACGCGGGTGTAGCGGCACTTGTAGAAGAGGTGAGGTCCGCATTCTTGCACCGTCCTGCAAAGAGGGCAGAGATCGCAGTTTGGCCACCCACGCTTTGCTAATCTATCCGTCGTCCAAATTTTGTCTTGAAGGGCCAACAAAGCAAAAAAAATTGACTTTGGGTGGTGCCCAAACCTTCCAAATCATTTTTGTCCAAGGGAGAAAGGACCGTCCCTAGGAACTGTGCCCTGTACGCGGAGGCCGTTGAGTATTGTCCACATGCCGTGTGTTTCCAAAGGATATCATCTTCGGTGAGCTCGTCAAGATGGACATCATTTAGTATCATCCATGGAGCGAAGAATTACGTGATGTGATCAACGGAGACGTTGGTGGGGCGGTTGATCTTGAGAATCCAAGTGTTGTGCTTCAGAGCCTCCCTCACCTTCCAATGCTTTCTCTTGGAAGCTTCATAGTTGAGCGGGGCAATGTTTTTAGGCTTTCGCCCAAAAAGCCAAGGGGAGTCCTAAAAGGGTGTCCTCGCACCGTTACCAATAGTGATGGTGGTGGAAGCCGAGTAGATAGTATTGTAATTGTATGAGCCATGTCAAACTATTTGCATTTTTCTCAAATTTAAACTTATGTGTTTAATTTTAAAACAAAGGAGTTCACCGCACAATGTTTGCTTAAAACTGAAAATTTACTTAGATGCCATTTGAATTTGTGGATTCACACGGGCAGTAAAAACCTGCCTTCTCTAGATGCTGGTCGGGTATATATATATATATATATCCATCTCGGTAGACGAAACCCTTTGTCCGTGGTCATTTTGCTCAGCGAAGTTGCCTAGCAATGGGCGTAAAGTTGAGATACAATGCTGGATTCTGGTCACCAGTGAAGCAACAAAGGTGATTGCAAGCGATGTCACCTTTAGATTTGCAAAGATCAATCATGCGTGCATGCATCCAGGCAGGAATGCACGGAGCTGATCACTGATTTGTACGTAGCCCCTAAGCAGTGCTGGTCCATGGTCTGGCACGAGGGGGCCTCCATATATATCAATCACTTCGTTAATTCCATGTCCGCTTTACACAGAAAGAAGTGCGTCATACCAATATTATTTTAGCTCGCTTGGAAGCCGTTTTGTCCCATTGAAAGCGCAGTGAAGCCTGGCCATGCACCCCCTGGAGCACAGCAATCAGCAAAGGTTCAGCCTCCCGCGCTACCAGTGATGTCAACTTTAATCGCCTTTTTAGCGCGAGCTAATTAAGCAATGGCCCGAGACCTTTCTGCGCGATGCGCGATGGGCTTTGCATGTGATGCAGCACTGCGCAAAAGGCACAACAATCCTGCTGTGCGCACGCAGATCCTCACCGAGTGAAAAGGGAAACATGCGGAAAAGTCCGTCCTGCTGATGCACGAAGGGCGTGAAAATTGAAGGACTTGGCGACATGCTTTAGCCTTTAGGCCTCCTTTGGTTCGTTAAGATAGAAATATTGTACTCCCTTCATTTCTAAATATAAGTTTTTAAAAAGGTTCAAATGGACTATAATATACAGATATATGTAGACGTATTTTACAGTGCAGATTCACTCATTTTGCTTCATATATAGTCACTTGTTAGAATCTCTAGAAAGATTTATACTCTATCCGTCCCAAAATAAGTGTCTAAAGGTTAATACAACTTTATATTACAGTAGCACAAAGTTGAAACACTTATTTTAGGACGTAGGGAGTATTTGGGAACGAAGGGAGTACTAGGAATGAGATGGCATGTATCTCAATTTCAGTTCTTGTAGAGAAAGTGATTTCACTCATTTGGTTTACAGAATAAGACGTTTTTATTAAATCTTAACTAATGTTTTGTTTCTCTTTGAAATACGCATAATAGGAACCAATCCCACATAGGAATATAAGCTCATTCCTACAAACCAAAGAGCTAAATAGGAAAAATTTCTGTAGCCTGTCATATAAAATCTTACAAAATTCATGTAAATCAAAGGAGACCTTAACAAAATATAATTCATTTGTTTTATTTACTCTGCGTATTAGGTTTGTTCTAATTCAAACCGTATAAAGTTTGACCAATTTAATAAAAAATACGAACATTTAAAATAACATGTAGTATATATGATGTGAAAATATACTCAACGATTAGTCTAATGTCATTGATTTAATATTGCAGATGTTAATTTCTTTCTATAAATTTGGTCAAAATTTACAAACTTTGACTTGTGGAAAACCTAATATGCAAAGTAAATAAAGAACCGAAATGAGTACATAAACAAGGACAAAAATATATGGAATAGACACTCTAGTTAATACTAATTCTAGTAGCATGAAAATTTAACTGCTTGTTAATTAATGCTATTTTATTAAATAAATCTTGGATCACTGGTTATTCATCTAAAGACTCATTACTACAACTTCTATATATACAAATGCATACATATACCCTGTACGGTCGACCACCACATCTACACATACATGTAAAAAAAAGAGGCGAAAGTTGGGGCCGTACGTAGCTACCACCACGGGTAGCAAATTATTTCGTAAAATAGATGGGCAGTACATACACCCACTTGGCAGAATTATGCTAGTAGATCTCTCACACCCTGTCTCCCTCCTCACACAACTTGTTAGTGAAAGAGAGAATAAATAGTGCCAAGCGCTTCGCACAATTTATTGAGAAGGCTTACTAGCATTTGCACGCATCTGATTGTTCAATCAACTTGGGGTCAGCACTAACCGAAAGGTGAGATGCTGTGATTCCCCACACCATCACACAATGAGCCACAACTTAAAATAGAAACAATTAGTACCAACAACACGCAACGCGCGTATTAGTTAATTCTTCCTTTTCTTGATTAGATGACTAAGAACGAACTTTGCGGACAAAAAGGAAGCTGTGAAATGCTAACTAGATTTTAACTAGTATACACTGGAGGAAATACAACTTGGAGAATACCTACCTCCAATAGTCCAGTGTGGCCTCTTTTCTGTCAGATAAGGAACCCTTTTGTTCAGTTACAAGCTGATGCACTAAGCTTGCAAAGAAGCAGAGAGTAAAAAAAACGTGAATAAATTACTCATGAACTATATATTTGAATAAGTGGACTAGGGTTAAATGGCGAACAAACACATAGAAATACAGGGGTTTCCTCTAGGAGGCCTTGTTAAAAGCAAGAAAAACTCCATCCCTTGATACATAACACACGAATGTGATCCACATTTTTTTATCGACCGAAAGATTCATGTATAGGAACCCGAGCTAGTACCCATTCTTGATACATGTATTGCATCTTGAACGAGCGTGTTTCTCAAATTGCAATATTTTCGATGTTTAAGGCAAAAAACATTGGACATATCTTTTATCTTTTTAGCACGCCCTAATGGAAGAGGCTGATGAAGGACTGGTTAGGTCCCCAAGAAGGAGGCAGTAAGATAAAGATAGATGCAAGTATTGATAATTCTTATAACACAACCGATATTAGTATTATTTCTAGGAAGAGTGTTGGAAGCACCATCCTCTTAACTTGGTATTTTGCCAAGCATTGCAATAGTGTGGAGGAGGCAGAAATGCTTGTTTGTTTGTCTCCAAGGTTTATGACTCTTAGGTTGATCTCCATATTCCCACCAAGACTACCTGTGGATCATAGGGTTCTACCTTCTAAATTGGAGGATGATTCAATTTCTCTTCATGTCATATGAAAAAGAGGCAAAGCGGGTGATGACGTGTTTGTCTGATGTGTTCGTTTTAAAGATAATCATAAGAACAATGTGGTTCACATAAGTAGCTCAATTTAGTAAGAGAGAACAGTGTTGTGGTGCGTTGCATAGAGGAGTCACTCCCCTTACATGGAAGATTTGGTTATGTGGTTCTGTATTGACTAGTTAATTAAGTTAATATATGTAGAGTTTACGGTACCTTTTACTACTATTTGAAGAGAGAGGTCATGTAGCGTGTCTAACCGTTGATAAGTTTGGGTATTTTGGTCCTTCTACCCACAATAATTTTGTTGACGATCCTTTAAACTTGACAGGCGAGAGGGAGAGATAGATCAATGAGGATCATATATTGATCGGGTGCCATGTTGTGTTTGTCGTCGGCCACTATCACCATGCCACGGGACGCTGCTCCTCCACCCTGATCCCAATGCTGACAAAGCCGCTCCTCCTCCTTCATTGCATCCATTGACACCCTCTACGGATGCATTGCCTTGGCCACTTCTTTCTCCCAAGTATGAAGTCGAGTATAACCAAGCACCCGCACCGCAAAAATATTTTTTTAAGGTTAGAACAAAAGGTACACATGGAGATGGGCTCTACTAGACGATATGTTAAAATTTTCAGTTTTCCCACTAGTGTGGGATTTGTTGCGGGTGTTTTTCCCCCCACAAAATGCACTCTTGGTCAAACATGTACAATTTGACCAAAAACTATTACATCTAATATTTTGAAATAGATGGAGTACTACTCAAGAAGTGAGCTAGACTCACATGGGAATATATAACCCAGCCATTGTTACATAAACAAAATCATAGGCCTTTTCTACCGCATTTGTATCGAAATAAATAAGGTATACTACTCTCATTTTTACCACCACTAGTAAATTGAATTGTACCTTTGGATTTACTTGGATGTATGGCTCGCGTCGAATTAAGGGTACTTTATAAGTCCTAGAAAGCGTTTTTGCTCATTTTGTTTCCCAAGGTAACAAATCAGTTCACATGTATACTTCCTCCTCCCTCTGGGTTTATTAGGCCTTCTTGTATTTTGAGACAAATTTTAACCATCTATATAACTAATAAAATAAGATTTTTACGCTACAAAAAGTATATCACGGGATTTCTATTTGAAAAAGGATTCCCACAATATATTTTTGTGATATATAATTTATATTTTATTACTCATTTTTGTGGTTAAAATTTTGACACTAAATAAAAGAGGGCCTACTAAACCCGGATGGAGGAAGTAGAGAGTATATCCCTTGCAAAAAAACAAAACAGATAGAGAGTGTATAATTGGCCTAAAATATACTGTATTTTTTATCACCCGTTATACTGCTGTGTGACCTGTGTCCACAAACCTACAGTAGCAGATCCCCGCCAAAAAAATAAAAATAAAAACTACAGTAGCAGATGTGCACCGACGATTGTCTTCTTATCCACAACCAAAAGGTAGAAGCACACATCAGCGGAAATGGGCCCGCATAGGAAATCCTACTTTGGGAAAGAAGCCAAAACAAAGCATCAACCAAGCATTGCGTATATATGTCACCATCATCAAGCTGGAAGAAAAGGCAATCCCATGTATAATGTTGCTCGAGAGCTTTTTGCACCTCCGCTAGAGTTGTGAGCCACCAGTTCTTGTGGTAATACAATTAGTGGCTGTGACTGTGAGGATAAAAGAATACGGACATTTACAATTAGAATCCTTTACATTATTGCAAGATGCTCTCTTCATCGATGCTTATAGAGACATAATGCAGTGATAACGTGAAGTATGGTACCACTATTTAAGGGAACACCATCACCGGGAAATTTATTTTGAACCTAAAAATCACTTTTGCGATTGCAAGATGGATATCGATTATTTTTCATCGGATAGAAAAAATAATCTTAGAGCCCGTTTGGCATTGAGAGGAGAGCTAGTCGATAATTTCACCTGAGTGCATGACTATATTTGCAAAAAAAACATTTTTTTTGTAACATTTAACAACATACTCGTATATGATATGAATGATGAGAAATGCAAATCAGGAAAGTTCGCACTAGACCATGTTATGAACGACAAGAAGTGTGTATGGCGGGGAAATGTTCTAGAAAGAAATCGCCTATGGTGCGGCGCTGGCCCCTCCATCGGCGAATTTGTCCATGGTGCTCGGTATCCTCCTCCACAGCCTCTCTTTTAAGTGTGGATAGTGTGTCGTCCAAAAACCAGATGACTAGACAAACTCCCTAATTTTCGACCAATGCAAATGGCCGTGAGCTGAGATCCACATGGGTTTAAAGGCCGAACAAAACATGCTGATGAGAGATGAGGTGGCGCGTTCTATCTTAGGACGATCTCCGCCGAGGAAACTTCGGACAAGTATATGTCTCTTCCCCTTTTCTCAACATTCTCCGGGTCACCAATCACCAGGTTTCGTTCCAAGCCAAGCGTTTGGAATTACCTTGTACAACCAAAAGGAGCCATTAGTTCTAATAAAATTCCAACAAGATTGGATTCTAAGATGCGAACCATTAGCTTTCTATCCAGAAGAATGTGAAATTGGTCTCCCAACTATTAATTGCAAAAGTTTAACTTGGTCTCTCAGCTAGAGTTTCTTCCTTTGCTTTTTATTTAACGCAATACAAACGCAGACGCTCATACAAATGCACATACACTCACCCTATGAACGTGCGCACTCACCCTCCCTATGAGCACCTTCGAGAGACTGACTCGATAACTCACCTTGAGACTGCCGAAGCCGCCACAAATACCTTCGCCGTCGACGGAAACATCTCCTCCCACTAAACGCACCTCAGCGGAAGGCCTGGAATAAATCCAGGAAAATGCGAGCACTAGTGCCAAGTCTAGACTTGAACTATGGTCGGCTGGGGATACCACCGTCCTTATAACCATCCAACCAGAGGTTGGTTCGCTCTTCCTTTGCTGCATTGAGTGCCTTTTCCATGATGATGTCAACAAAATTTTAATTATTAGAATAAAAATCCAAGTTTTTACAAACCAACACCAATTTTAAAAAACGGGAGAGCAGATAAAAAATTATTGAACTATTAAAAAATACATTTTTTGAGAAATTTAAATTCCTAGAAGAAAAAAAGATTTCTAAACATCACAATTTTACAAGGAAAATAAGACAAACTTAAAAAAATTGTAGGGGAAAATATGGGAAATCAGGAACATTCCAAAAAAGCAGAATTACTATAAAATAAATAATACAAAATTGAAACTTTTGAAATTTGTGGACTTCCATACATTTGAGGAATATTATTGAATGGTATGCATTTTTATGATTCATAGAATCTCGACTAATTTTTCAAGAATGATTTTGTTTTCACATGCCTTAAGTATTTCACTTTTTAATATATTTTCTATAAAAATGTTAGTATTGTAGAAACAAGTTTTTGTTTACTATTATTCCTCTCAATTCATTTTGTTGGGTTACCTAAGGTTATTTCGTCAATGTCTTTGAGGTTTTACAATTGTTTTGACTTTTCCAAAAGAAATCCGACAGCTTCAACAACACATCAACATCAAAAGTAACTTCAATGGGGCAAGGGAACAAAAGCCGATGGTTTCAACAACAAAAAGATCAAGAATGTCCAGTATTGTAGATTAGGATCTAACACGAGAACTAAAAAGAAACATTTTTCCTTGTCATCATCTAAGTGACATTGAATTGCATATTATTTGGGCCTAGAAATACACTTTAAAATTTTAGTAACTAAATTGTCGACTAGTAGTTGGAACCGTTTGAAATGAATTGGAACAGAATACAACTTGGACCCAAGAGGTCTAGCGAGAGAAGCAAGCGGACAACTTCGATTTCGGCATCATCGGGGTTCCCTCACCTCCATTGGCTGCCCCTACGGCAGCGGGAGGGTAGGAACCGAGGACCTTATTCATGTGTGTGTTTGGTAGTTTGGTGTCTTAGTTAGGTTTTTGGTTGTCTATGGCTTCAAGTCCGATGGTGGCGAAAAATAAGTTTCTTTTAGATGTCCCATCGAAGGAGCGGTTCTTGGCTACTCATGTTGGATTTGGGAGGTTGTGGCGTCGAGGTAACGAACTTCCTCTTCATGCTCTTTAGCAATGGTGGTGCTACGAGCAAACAACGACGTCAGTGATGGAAGGCTGGCCCTTAGGGATTGGGTTGATGTTCCCAACTGATTTTGCAGCAGAGATGAGACCGTGGCATCCTTTTCTCCCCTAGGGTGTCTTCCTGATGAGACGTGTCTCTCTCTGGTGGTTTCTTTTTCCTCTCCATCACAACGACGTTCTCTCCGCTACAGTTGTGAAGCTCGCGAAAGTTTTGTTCAGGAGATGGTTCGGTTTCAGATTTCCGATCTACACAAGGCTTCTACGATGGTGGTTTCTTTTGTGGGGCTTTAGTCCAGTTGGAACTTAGCTTGATAACTTTTGATGTAGGATATAATGGCAGGCCTGCTCTAGCGATAGAGTGGCAGCGGTGGCGCACCTTTGGACCATGATGGAGATTGAACTTGTTGATAATCGGGGTTTAGTTTCTCTATTTCCTGAGATGTCTTACCATTGAAAGTCTATAGGCCACTACTAGGCGTCAACCAACTGATTTCGAGGGGAAATCAGTCGGGTTGGTGGTCGTCAGAACATTCTGATTTGGACATAGCGTGGTCATCACATTTGGTAAACGCATGAGGGGAGAGGGTTGTTGCTTTGTTCTCCCACGTCGCCGCAACACACAGATGCACGAGTGCGGTCGTGGCGCCGCTGGCAGCACAACCAGCGCCCTCCGGACAAGCATTGTCGGGGTCGTCACACCCAGTCATAACATGGTCGGTGCTTCATTGTAGCATCGCTGCCTCAGCTTGTTGCGTCGTCACAGCATTGTCCGCAACATGTCACCTATTTCCCGCTTAACAACTACGCCGACGACACGTTGCAACACCGACAAGCTCGCAAAAGACCTGTTGATGTTGCTAACCTACGAGCTCGCTGCACCAGTATCGCTTCCGTCGCAGCGCCTCGTCATAGAGGCGTTCCAAGACGCTGATACGTCCAAAACGTATCTATAATTTCTGCTTGCTCCATGCCACTTTTGGGTGATATTGCTATGATATTCATACACTTCCATACACTTTTGATCATATTTGGACTAACCTACTAATCCAGTGCACCCCGGTGCCAGTTTCTGTTTTCGGCTGATTTTGTATTTCAGGTTTTCACATTACAAGAACTGCCAGGAAAAATCCAGAAAAAATATATAAAAAATCAGCGTTCCAGGAGCTACCGTGCGGCCAAAGTACAGCCGGGGGGGACCCACAGGGGCTCCAGGCGCCCTGTGGGCGCCCCCCCCCTGGGCCGCGCCGGGGGGGCGCCTGGGCACCCCTGACCCCCTCTGGTGGCCCCCTTTGGCATATATTTAAAGCGTGTCGAGGAAACCCTGATTCCGGACCCCTTTTCTCCAGACGCGATTCCGATCTCCGCTGCCATCGCCATCAAGCTTCGGGGGACCAGAATTCCTGCGCCGGCACCCTGCCGGGACGGGGAAGTGCCCCCGGATTCATCTCCATCGACGTTGCTTCCTCCCTCCATGATGCGGGAGTAGTTCCTCCTCGGGGCTGAGGTTCTTACCAGTAGCTATGTGGTCAATTCTCTCTCCCATGATGTGATCTTCGTTGTGATCATAGGCTATGTTAATCTAGGGTGTTTCCCCTTCCTCTATGTATTGGATTGATGTACTCACTTGTCTTTATCTAGTATAATCCCCGAGACCAAGGTGACAGCGGTCTATTGGACATGGATTAGAAAAGTATTTTCATGAGTGATTTCCTCTCTTGTGTGTTGATTGAAGATTGAGAGTCTCTTGGTGCTTGTCTTTGACTATCCTTTAGATATGTTGTGGTGATTGTGGGACTCTCTTTGGATTGCCGCGGTGACATTGGGAAATCCTTAGATTGAGAACTACGAACTTTGAGGTGTGCTTTTGTAGCCCTACATAATTCTCGTCCTCTCTTGACCACGAAGGAATGACCTCCGAGTGTGTCCCCTTTGCATGTTTTATGGGAAATATCTTGTGATTCGATTATGTTAATGTTGTTGCGAGTTGCCACTAGTGAAAGTAAGAACCCTAGGCCTTGTTTCCACCATTGCAATACCATTTGTGCTCACGTTTACCACTTGTTTGCTTGCTGCACTTTTTATTACATATTTATATTACTTTGCTTTGCCACTCTTATCATCCATATTTTACCATCTCTTCGCCGAACTAGTGCACCTATACAACTCCTAATTGTATTAGGTGTGTTGGGGACACAAGAGACTTCTTGTATCTTAGTTGCAGGGTTGCTTGACAGAGACCATCTTCAACCTCTACTTCCCTGAGTTCGATAAACCTTAGGTCATCCACTTGAGGGAAATTGCTACTATCCTACAAACCTCTGCGCTTGGAGGCCCAACATAGTCTACAAGAGTAGAAGCGTGTGTAGACATCAAGCTATTTCTGGCGCCGTTGCCGGGGAGGTGAGCGCTTGAAGGTATATCTTTAGATCTTGCAATTAAATCTTTTTGTTTCTTGTTTTTATTTCACTAGTTATGTTTATGGAAAACCTTGCTATTGGATCGTTGCTTGCGGGAGGACGCCCCACACCTATGGTGGTTGCTCCTCCTCCTACTGAAATTGTGCCCTATAAAATACCTGAAAGCACATTTGCTCTCCGGGTGGTTTTGGTAATTAATGACAACATACTTTGTGGTTGGACTAATGCTTTTATCAAGTATGTTTCAGGAAACCCAATCACTTTGGTATGGCAAGATGATTGAAGAAGTGGACCCCTCAAAATGCTAAGACAAGCATTGGCAAAAGCTCAAGACTCCATTTTTGGTTTAGTGATCAAAGATCACATTGAGTCCATAGGAAAGCCAATACTATTAAAAGGGGATGAGGTTGTGTTAATGTTCTTGTTGCTCAAGTGCTTGGTGATCTAACTCCCTCAACTATCAGCACTATTCACTACTTAACACACACCCATAAGTAATCTCGGTCACACCGATTCTTTCAAATCAGTCCCACCGAGATGAACCACTTCAGCCATATTCCAAAACCCTAGAAAAATCGGTCTTACCGAGTTTGAGATCGGTCACACCGAAACTGAACTGCCAACCTTCTGTAACCACTTCACATCATTTCGGAATTTCCGAGTTTGCATTATCGGTCTCACCGAATTGGGCAAGGTTCTGCCTTGACTCAAATCGGTCGCACCGATAATTCATTTTCGGTCAAACCGATTCTGGCATGTTCCTACTCTTTCTCAAATCGGTCCAACCGAGTTTTCTTTCTCGGTCTCACCGAAATCTCCAACGTTCATATCAGATACACTTTCGGTCCCACCGAGATGGTATTTTCGGTCCCACCGAAAATCCCAACGTTCACTATATTTGAACTTTCGGTCTGACCGAGTTTTCACTTCGGTCTGACCGAGATTGGTCAAATGTGTGTGTAACGGTTGGATTTTGTGTGGAGGCTATATATACCCCTCCACCCCTCCTCATTCGTGAGGAGAGCCATCAGAAAGTACCACCACTTCTACCATACACTTTCTGAGAAGTGAACCACCTACCCTTGTGTTGAGATCAAGCCATTCCATTCCTACCATATGAAACTTGATCTCTAGCCTTCCCAAGTTGCTTTCCACTCAAATCTTTCTTCCACCACAGCCATATCAGTGAGGAGAGTTGAGTGTTGGGGAGTTTATCATTTGAAGCACAAGAGCAAGGAGTTCATCACCATCAACACCGTCTATTACCTTTTGGGGGGTGGTGCCTCCTAGATTGGTTAGGTGTCGCTTGGGAGCCTCCGTCGTGATGTGGAGTTGAACCAAGAAGTTTGTAAGGGCAAGGAGATCGCCTACTTCGTGAAGATCTACCCCGAGTAAGGCTAGTCCTCCGTGGGCGTAGGCCGTGATGGAATAGACAAGGTTGCTTCTTCGTGGACCCTTCGTGGGTGGAGCCCTCCGTGGACTCGCGCAGCCGTTACCCTCCGTGGGTTGAAGTCTCCATCAACGTGGATGTACGATAGCACCACCTATCGGAACCACGACAAAAATCTCCGTGTCACCAAACTGCGTTTGATCTTCTCCATCTCCATTTACTATATATGCAATTTACTTTCCGCTGCCCATACTCTAGAATTGCATGTGTAGTATGATACTTGACTTGATCTTACTTGCAAAACTGCCAAAAATCTGTCCTTGATAAAAGACAGAAATTTTTATCTTGTCAAGTAGTCTAATCACCCCCCCCTCTAGACCTACTTCTTCGATCCTACAATTGGTATCAGAGCTTTGGTCTCCATTGCTTTGGTTTACACACCATTGGAGGAAGATGGACGTGTCTACGGATGGGAGTGTTAGCCATAGAGTGCCTGTTCTTGATGGAAGGTTTTATAACTCTTGGAGGTCTGAAATGCTTAGTATCTTTAAAATGTACAATTTGTGCAAATATGTTAAGACCCCCTATGTGCCTCCTGTTGATCCCTTGCACCCTACCATGGATGAAGAGCTTGATTTGCTTCGTAACCTTAGAACTGTGAATCTTATCATTAGAGGGTTACCTGATGACTTGCTTAATCTTGTTACAAATTTTGAGTGTGCCTATGCTATGTGGAAATTCTTGGAAGAACTTTATCCGGACTACTCTATGAGAGGTCTAGATGAAATTCTACACAAGACTATTGAATTTGACAGGTTGCACCCTAGTGATCCTAACTTTGATAAATGCTTCTTTGAGCTTCGTGATCTTATGAAAAAGAAGGGTGATCCCGGTCTTATCAATATTAGAGTTAGAAATGCTCTTGCATTGCATTCCGAAGATTATTATTCCATTGACCAAACTAATGCAAATACTTATCAAATTGACCTAGGTGTTGATGATGAACAATCTATGGGTCAATATGATGATAAGCATGAGCATGATGATGATTACTCTGATTCGGACACCGAGCTAGACAAAGTCATGAAGAGTCTCAATCTCATGGCAAATATGAGAGACTACTTGTCTGGTGGAAAAGAGTGGATTCTTGATAGTGGATGCACCGATCACATGACCGGAAACAAAGACATGTTTCGAGAGCTTGCAAAAAATGATGGCCCACGCAAGTATGTGACTTTTGGAGACAACTCCAAGGGTAAGGTACTTGGCCTTGGTAAGGTGGCCATATCTCATGATAGCTCTATTCAAAATGTCATGCTTGTAGAATCTCTTGGATACAATTTACTTTCCGTGTCTAGATTAGCTGACTTTGGATTCAATGTGCTATTTACCAAAGTAGATTGCCAAGTCTTTTGTCGTGATAATCAAAACATGGCTTTTACTGGTATTCGTAGAGGTGATCTATATATTGTTGATTTCACTAAGAAAGCCCAACCTAGAGCTTGTTTCATTGCTAAATCCTCTAAAGGTTGGTTGTGGCATAGAAGGCTAGGACATGTTGGTATGCGTAATCTAGACAAGCTGATCAAAGGTGATCATATTCTTGGTGTTAAAGATGTTTTCTTTGACAAAGATAGACTTTGTAGTGCTTGTCAAGCAGGAAAACAAGTTGGTGGAAGTCATCCCGTGAAAAACATCATGACCACTAGGAGACCGCTTGAGCTTCTCCACATGGATCTCTTCGGTCCCAATGCTTACAAAAGCCTTGGTGGTAACTCCTTTGGTCTAGTTATAGTTGATGATTATTCCAGATTTACGTGGGTATTTTTCCTTGATGATAAATCGCAGGTTCAGAGGATCTTCAAGACCTTTGCCAAAAAGGCCCAAAATCAATTTGAGGTGAAGATCAAGAAAGTTCGGAGTGACAATGGAACGGAGTTCAAGAACGCCAATGTAGACTCTTTTCTCGATGAGGAAGGAATTCTACATGAGTTCTCGGCTACGTACACTCCTCAACAAAATGGAGTTGTTGAGAGGAAGAACCGAACGCTCATAGAGATGGCAAGAACGATGCTTGATGAATACAAGACACCGAAACATTTTTGGGGAGAAGCGGTCGAGACAACTTGTCATGCTATCAACAGGCTTTATCTTCATAAGCTCCTCGGCAAGACATCATACGAGCTTCTCACCGGTAACAAACCCCAAGTGGGATACTTTCGTGTCTTTGGTTCAAAATGCTATATCCTTGATAAGCATCGTCGGTCTAAATTTGCTCCTAAATCTCATGAAGGTTTTCTTCTTGGTTATGGATCAAACTCCCACACCTACCGTGTCTACAATAATTTCACCCGAAAGGTTGAAGAGACGGTAGATGTGAAGTTTGATGAATCTAACGGCTCGCAAGTAGAGCAAATGCCTATTGATGTAGGAGACAAGGACCCATCGGAAGCAATCCAAGATTTATCTATCGGGAAGATCCGTCCCATGGAAGTGAAGGAGAGTACCTCATCTACATATGTGGAGCCACCTACCTCACGGCAAGGTGAACCTCAAGGCAACATGGAGGCATCCACAAGTGGAACTCACCAAGATGAGGAAATGCAACAAGAAGATCCACCACAACCTCCTTCTCCACCACCTCAAGACAACACCAACAACAATGAAGAAGAAGAAGAAGAAGAAGAGGAAGATGAAGATGACGAGGAAGCTGAGCCACAACATCAACAAAAGCTATCCCGAGTTCGAGCAAGAGTCAAGAAAAATCATCCCGTAGAACAAATGATGAATGACATCAACTCCGGGAGAATTACTCGCTCTAAAACTCGCTTAGCTAACTTTTGTGAACATTACTCATTTATCTCTAGTATTGAACCTATGAAGGTAGAAGAAGCACTTGATGACCCGGATTGGGTGAACGCTATGCACGAAGAACTACACAACTTCGAGAGGAACAAGGTGTGGACTTTGGTAGAGAAGCCCAACGATGATCAAAACATCATTGGAACCAAATGGGTGTTTCGGAACAAGCAAGATGAAGATGGACAAGTCATCCGCAACAAGGCTCGTCTCGTAGCTCAAGGTTACACACAAGTCGAAGGTATGGACTATGGTGAGACCTATGCCCCCGTTGCTAGACTTGAATCCATTCGCATTCTTCTTGCTTATGCCAATCACCATGATATTACTCTCTATCAAATGGACATCAAAAGTGCTTTCCTAAATGGTGAAATTGAGGAGGAAGTATTTGTGAAACAACCTCCCGGTTTTGTGAATCCCAAAAAGCCTAATCATGTTTACAAGTTGCATAAAGCTCTTTATGGTCTTAAACAAGCCCCTAGAGCTTGGTACAAATGCTTAACTAGCTTTCTTCTTGAAAAAGGCTTTGAGATTGGAAAGATAGACTCAACGCTGTTCACAAAAAGGGTTAATGGTGAACTATTTGTGTGCCAAATATATGTTGATGATATTATCTTTGGTTCAACTAACCCCCATTTTAGCAAGAAGTTTGGACAGCTCATGTCGGAGAAGTATGAAATGTCCATGATGTGTGAACTCAAATTTTTCCTTGGGTTGCAAATCAAGCAATCTAAGGAGGGTACCTTTGTCTCACAAACAAAGTACACCAAGGATCTCTTCAAGAAGTTCAACATGCAAGAAAGCAAAGGTATGAGTACCCCCATGCCTACTAGTGGACACAATGACTTGACAAAAGATGGAGAACCCGTTGATCAAAAGGTTTACCGTTCTATGATTGGTTCTCTACTATATCTTTGTGCTTCTCGACCTGACATAATGTTGAGTGTATGCATGTGTGCACGATATCAAGCAGCCCCTAAAGAATGTCATCTTAAAGCTGTTAAAAGGATAGTGAGATACTTGATACACACACCAAACTTTGGCATTTGGTATCCTAAGAGAGCTTCTTTCGATCTTGTTGGCTATTCCGACTCGGACTATGCCGGTGACAAGGTTGATAGAAAGTCAACTTCGGGTACATGTCAATTCCTTGGTCGATCCCTTGTATCTTGGTCCTCCAAGAAACAAAATTCGGTATCATTATCCACTGCCGAAGCAGAATATATTGCTGCTGGTTCGTGTTGTGCTCAATTGCTATGGATGACACAAACGCTTAAAGATTATGGGATACATGTGAGACGTGTTCCATTGCTTTGTGACAATGAGAGTGCAATCAAGATTGGACACAATCCTGTGCAACACTCTCGAACAAAGCATATTGAAGTTCGTCACCATTTTATTCGTGATCATATTGCCAAGGGTGATATTAATCTTAAGCATGTTCGTACTGACAAACAACTTGCTGATATCTTTACAAAACCTCTTGATGAGAAAGTGTTTTGTCGCTTAAGGAGTGAATTGAACATCATTGATGCTTCAAACTTGGAGTGATAACTCCATTGATGCATGCAAGGCTTGAGCCTCTTGACTAATCCTTGATATTTCTCTTATGATGATGATCATATGTCTTGGACACATTTGCCTCCTTGTATTGCATCTAACTCCTTGCAGGTACTTGGATGATCTACATTCCACAAGATTACCACACACTCAAATCATGAGTAATCTTGTCATTGACCAAGTATCTAGCCCTTTGGGATGTTGAGTTCAAGGAACAAAATTCTACATATCCTTTTTGACATCCTATACATCTAGTATTTCACTCTTGTCATCTTGGATATTCTTGAGTATTTCCTTGCTTGCCTAACCCATGTAGGAAGATGAACTACACAAGTAGAAATGGCGCTCCAACTTCACATTCAATGAGCACCTACATCAAGCTTACCTACATGAGTAAAGCAACAACAAGCCCAAGGTATGTTCTTCACATCTTTAAGGAGCTTTACTCCAAGCCATGAGTACAAGCACCTTCATAAGATGTGATCACATCAAATGCTTAATCGAAAAATGGCAACCCCATTTTGAGCTTAAACGATGAGTATGACCTATGATCAAATGTCTTCATTTGACTCCTAAGTCAATATACTCAAACATAGGTGACTTTGTCGCCGACCTTTATCTAGATGAAGTACATATGCTTTTAGAGTTTTTCTGTTTTCTCTTATGTTCTCTCATTGAGTTTTCTTAAAAAAAAAAAA
>LR738709.1:501320865-501358281 GCA_902687465.1 Secale cereale | reverse complement strand
ATCTTTCTTCCACCACAGCCATATCAGTGAGGAGAGTTGAGTGTTGGGGAGTTTATCACTTGAAGCACAAGAGCAAGGAGTTCATCACCATCAACACCGTCTATTACCTTTTGGGGGGTGGTGCCTCCTAGATTGGTTAGGTGTCGCTTGGGAGCCTCCGTCGTGATGTGGAGTTGAACCAAGAAGTTTGTAAGGGCAAGGAGATCGCCTACTTCGTGAAGATCTACCCCGAGTAAGGCTAGTCCTCCGTGGGCGTAGGCCGTGATGGAATAGACAAGGTTGCTTCTTCGTGGACCCTTCGTGGGTGGAGCCCTCCGTGGACTCGCGCAGCCGTTACCCTCCGTGGGTTGAAGTCTCCATCAACGTGGATGTACGATAGCACCACCTATCGGAACCACGACAAAAATCTCCGTGTCACCAAACTGCGTTTGATCTTCTCCATCTCCATTTACTATATATGCAATTTAGGAGCCGTTCGGGAAACCACCAGCTCCGCGGATCCGCAGAGTAGCTATTTCCCTGCTCCAGGATTTTGAGCTGCGGCTCCGGCTGCTCCGGGAGCGCAGTCACGGAGCGGAGGGACTCCGAACAGGCCGTTACTTTCCGCTGCCCATACTCTAGAATTGCATGTGTAGTATGTTACTTGACTTGATCTTACTTGCAAAACTGCCAAAAATCTGTCCTTGATAAAAGACAGAAATTTTTATCTTGTCAAGTAGTCTAATCACCCCCCCCCCCCTCTAGACCTACTTCTTCGATCCTACAATACCGGCTGGTATTATCGATCATGTTTTGGCTAATCGTTATGCAGGAGACAGACATCCTGATGAACACTTGCTATATCTATCACACCTATGTTCATTATTTAAGCTTGCAGGTGTATCGAGGGAGTTTGTCATGAGGAAATTATTTGCCTTGTCACTGAAAGGAAAAGCATTGGAATGGTATAGGCTACTAAATGACTCTCACCTGCTGGAGTGGGAAGAGATCCAGTCTCTCTTTTACTCCAAGTTTTATCCTCTTCATGAAGTCCATAAGAATAGGAATTATGTTTATAATTTCTACCCTCATGATGGAGAGAGCATAGCTCAAGCTTGGGGGAGACTGAAAACGTTAATGCTAAAATGTCCTAACCATGGGCTCCCCAAAGATATTATTATTACTAACTTCTATGCGAGGCTCTCTCGACAGGATAAAGATTTGCTCGATGCTTCCTCTATGGGTTCTTTCACAAACAAAAAGATTGATGCTAAATGGGAACTCCTTGAAAGAATTCAACGCAACACTGAAGATTGGGAGATCGACAAAGGTAAAGAGTCAGGTATAATTTATGAGTATGATTGCATTAGGTCTTTTTGTTGAAACTACAAGTTTTAATAAGTTTAGTGCTAAGTTTGGGCTTGATTCTCAACTCCTTGTTGATTTCCTCAAATCTTTTGCTTCACATCTTAATATGCCTAAGGAGGATTGGATCAAGCATCATAAACCTTTTAAAGAGACTTGCAAAGAAAATGAAATTGTTCATGATGACTGCAACATGCATGATCCAATTCCTAAAAATGAAGTTTTATATAAGCATGTTAATTTTTGTGGAGTGGATAGACCTTGTGAAAGGCCTATGATTGAAGAAGAGAAATATTGTAAGCAACATAAGCATGAAAGAACAATCACTTGGGTCAGAGATTTAAATGAAGTTGCTAGAGAATTGTGTGACCTTTATCCTTTTACTTGTGAACTTTGCCATATAGAGGGTCACTTTAATTTTCAATGCATGGACTTTCAAAACATAACTGTTAACCGGTTGTGTGATGACATGATCACCTCTGATCTTTATGATGAGCTTATGTTATTTTTGATGCGTGTAGAGTTATCAGAAAAGACTTCTTGGATGGATGATAATGCCATAGGAATAAAAAACACTTTGCAAAATTGTCATCTCTATTGTGTTGTTAATTGCCAAGAAAATGATTAAATAAGTAAGATTAGAAAGGAGGGTACTTTACCAAAGTATAAAAATGTCTCTTATATTTCTGCTAATAAAAAGGAGAGTTTCTCCCAAGTTTCCCCTATTGTTTCTAATGATAAACCAGGATATGTGGAGAAGCTTCATCTCCAACCACTCCCTCCTAAGGTGAAGAAGAAGAAAAAGAAAAAGAGGAGGAAGAGGAGCAAGAAGGAGGAAGAATGGGTATCAACCTGGCCTGAGCATATTCCTCCTAACAACTTTTATCCTAACGGTTGTAAGTTTAAAGAAGAAGGTGAAGTTTATTGCCTTAATTATCATCTTGATGATACGTCCGTAGGTACTATTGAAGATGATTTTGATTATGATATGCATGTTACTTATTATGATTGGGAAAATGATGATAATGCTGCTTATGATCTTGAAAATCTTTTTGGTACTAACTCTGAAAGTGAAGATATGGGAAGCTCTAAGCTTGGGGATGATAGGATTGCAAATCCTATCCCCACTAGTGATGTGATAATTGATAATTCTCTTGCTAGTAAGAATAAAGACAACATGTTTACAAATATAGTTGCTAGCAATGATAATGCTCTTCTCTACCATGATGATGTTATAACTCCAATCTATAGTGATTATAGAGGTACCTATGACATAAGGAGAAATTATCCTTATGAAACTTGTCATAATCATGAAAGGAATTACTCCCTTGTTGAACACCACCCTCCTAATATACAACTAATCTATAGTGTTCAAGTTGTTTATGATAGTCCTACTCCCACTATTACCAATGAGAAAAATTATGCTTATGTGGGGAGTGAGAGTACCTTTTTGCATGTGGATCATGGTAAAAATGCTTTATGTGATGCTTATATTGTTGGGTTCATCCAAGATGCCACTGAAATTTATAATGAGAGAGGGAGGCTTGGTTCTAAATATCTTAATAATAAGAAGTTTCCTCTCTTTATGGTGAATATTTTGAAGTTATGCTTGTTTTGCCTTCCTATGCTAGTTGCTTCGTGCTTCAATGAATTATTCTATTGCAACATTCCTATGCATAGGAAGCATGTTAGGCTTAAATGTATTTGGCATTTGCTTCTTGATGCCCTCTTTTGTTCTTCAGCTCTTATTCTTGCGAGAGCATCATTAAAGTCCTATGCCTAGCTTAAAGGCATAAAAAAAGCGCTTTTGGGAGGCAGCCCACAATGAATAAAATTTTATTTTGCTTTTGTTGTGTCTTGATGTTGTTACTACAGTAGCATCATCATTGTATCTTTACTTTTCAACTTTGTGCCAAGTATAGCCTCTGATTGCAAGAAAGTTCAAAAGTTGTGACGTGCTGTCCAGGAAACAGATTCTGTCCTTGCATAGAAAAATTCGTATCAAATCACCAGATAATCTTTTTGGTCTGAATTTTTTCGACAGCATGCTCTATATAATTGTCTTTCGTGCGTCTGTTCTGAGTTTTTTTATTAGAGTTGCAGAAGTTCCCCAAACAAATCAATTACTACCTACTGTTCTGTTTTTCACAGATTCTGTCCTGTTTTGCTTTTCCTTCATTTTGCAAACCAAGAGCTTGCTTTTTCTTTGCAAAAACCTTTTGGCAACCTTGAGAAACAGTAGAACTTCAAGAATATCTTTATTTCCAGCAAGGTATAATTATTTTATTAAGGGTACTAACCTCGCTAATCAGATTATGATGAGTTATGTATGAAGGGAGTTTTCAAGTGTGCGAGGGAAGATGATAAAAAAGATTCAGGAGTGTCAAGCGCTCAAGCTTGGGGATGCCCCCGTGCACCCCCAAGAAATATTCAAGGAGACTCAAGCATCTAAGCTTGGGGATGCCCCCGTGCATCCCCTTCTCCATCAACGTTATCAGTTCGTCTTTCGTTCCGCTATATTTTTATCACTTCATGTGTTATGTGCTATGCTTGGAGCGTCTTGCTTTTAGTTTTCTTTTTAGTTTTTCATAACGAGTCGGAACTCAGCATTCCTTTATGTGGGAGAGAAACACGCTCCACCTCTACCTAGAACATAACATAGAATTTTCATGTCTATCTTTGCTGTGTGTGTTCTTTGTCTTTCAAATAGCTACTATCGTGCTCTGCTCTTAGTATTCATGCTTATCTTTTCAAAGAGCTTTTGTTTAGTTGGTTGCTTGAACTCTCTTTAATTATCATGCTCACCTTATTAAGAGAGTTTGCTTCCATTGCATTGGTTAATGTGTCTATGATAAAGATGCTACTTGCATGATGGTGCTTAGTAGTTCAGGTTTTCTTATGGTTAATCTCAATTAGCTGGGGGGTTCCCAATGTGTTATTGGAGTACCAACTTGATTTGTTTGCCTATGATGTGGTATGGTTTAGTAATATCTTCCTTCGAGAATTTATTTTGATTGACTTGGCGTATGCTCACGCATATTTAAGACTGTAAAGAAAGTCTGTCAAGCCTTGATGATCTTTTGTTTCTGAGTAGCGATATAACTATCATGCCTGATTCAATATTGCTTTGTCGCTCTGCATGATTATGACCGTCATTGCTCTCTTAGTTGGTCGCTCCCAGTCTTTTGCTAACCTCCACCTGTACTAAGCGAACTAACCATGCAATACATAGCTCATGGGAAAGTAGCCTAAAAACTATTGTGGTAAATAATATGTTGCTTATGTATCTTATTTCTTATGAGTTGCTTGCTGAGCGGTAACCATGTTTCTGGGGACGCCATCAACTGTCACACTTTTTTTGAATATCATGTGAGTTGCTATGCATGTTCGTCTTGTCTGAAGTAAGGGTGATTTGCCGTGGGTTGAATTAATATGCATATTGTTAGAGAAGAACATTGGGCCGCCAACCAAAGCCATGCATCATGGTGGAAGTTTTAGCTTGGACCTTAATCCTCAATCTCTCATGAGAATATGCTTATGCATTAAAGAGGAGTCCATCATCTATTTTCTATGTTGTCCCGGTATGGATGTCCTCAGGTTGAGATCTATCAAAAACGAGAAATCAAATGCGATCTATCTCCTTGGACCTTTGTACAGGTGGCATAGAGGTACCCCTTTGTGACACTTGGTTAAAACATATGCAATGCAATGATAACCCATGGGGATCCGAGCTAATTAGGACAAGGAGCGAGCACTATTGGTATTCGATGCATGAGGCTTGCAACTTATAGGATGTTTTATACATGACACATATGAAGTACTACTACCGTTGACACAATTGCTTCCATGTTTCCAAAATAAAAAGCTCTAGCACTTCAAGCACCAACTACTGAGAGCATGATTGTCATTATGAGTGTAATGTGCATTGTCTCAAAGTAGCATTGTCTTTTGCATGATTGTGATATCGTTCATTCTGAAATGATTGTATCTAGTCATCACTTAAACCTTGAAGGTGCCCTTGCATTTATGTTTTGCATCACTAAAGGGGGCAAGCTAGATATCACTTGATCATATTTGCACATCATGTTCATTGCAAATCTTTTTGATGTTTCAGTTTCATGTTGTAAAACTTTCAGTCATTTGTGATTTTCTCTTGAGACAACTTAATTACTTTAGAATCATTGTCTCAGTAAGCTTTTGTCATATGACTATGAGAAAGTTCTATATGGTTAATAGCATGTCACCACAGAAATTATTCTTGTTATCATTTACCTACTCGAGGACGAGCAGGAATTAAGCTTGGGGATGTTGATACGTCCAAAACGTATCTATAATTTCTGCTTGCTCCATGCCACTTTTGGGTGATATTGCTATGATATTCATACACTTCCATACACTTTTGATCATACTTGGACTAACCTACTAATCCAGTGCACCCCGGTGCCAGTTTCTGTTTTCGGCTGATTTTGTATTTCAGGTTTTCACATTACGAGAACTGCCAGGAAAAATCCAGAAAAAATATATAAAAAATCAGTGTTCCAGGAGCTACCGTGCGGCCAAAGTACAGCCGGGGGGGACCCACAGGGGCTCCAGGCGCCCTGTGGGCGCCCCCCCCCCCCGGGCCGCGCCGGGGGGGCGCCTGGGCACCCCTGACCCCCTCTGGTGGCCCCCTTTGGCATATATTTAAAGCGTGTCGAGGAAACCCTGATTCCGGACCCCTTTTCTCCAGACGCGATTCCGATCTCCGCCGCCATCGCCATCAAGCTTCGGGGGACCAGAATTCCTGCGCCGGCACCCTGCCGGGACGAGGAAGTGCCCCCGGATTCATCTCCATCGACGTTGCTTCCTCCCTCCATGATGCGGGAGTAGTTCCTCCTCGGGGCTGAGGTTCTTACCAGTAGCTATGTGGTCAATTCTCTCTCCCATGATGTGATCTTCGTTGTGATCATAGGCTATGTTAATCTAGGGTGTTTCCCCTTCCTCTATGTATTGGATTGATGTACTCACTTGTCTTTATCTAGTATAATCCCCGAGACCAAGGTGACAGCGGTCTATTGGACATGGATTAGAAAAGTATTTTCATGAGTGATTTCCTCTCTTGTGTGTTGATTGAAGATTGAGAGTCTCTTGGTGCTTGTCTTTGACTATCCTTTAGATATGTTGTGGTGATTGTGGGACTCTCTTTGGATTGCCGCGGTGACATTGGGAAATCCTTAGATTGAGAACTACGAACTTTGAGGTGTGCTTTTGTAGCCCTACATAATTCTCGTCCTCTCTTGACCACGAAGGAATGACCTCCGAGTGTGTCCCCTTTGCATGTTTTATGGGAAATATCTTGTGATTCGATTATGTTAATGTTGTTGAGAGTTGCCACTAGTGAAAGTAAGAACCCTAGGCCTTGTTTCCACCATTGCAATACCATTTGTGCTCATGTTTACCACTTGTTTGCTTGCTGCACTTTTTATTACATATTTATATTACTTTGCTTTGCCACTCCTATCATCCATATTTTACCATCTCTTCGCCGAACTAGTGCACCTATACAACTCCTAGTTGTATTAGGTGTGTTGGGGACACAAGAGACTTCTTGTATCTTAGTTGCAGGGTTGCTTGAGAGAGACCATCTTCAACCTCTACTTCCCTGAGTTCGATAAACCTTAGGTCATCCACTTGAGGGAAATTGCTACTATCCTACAAACCTCTGCGCTTGGAGGCCCAACATAGTCTACAAGAGTAGAAGCGTGTGTAGACATCACACGCCTATGTAGCAGAAGGTGTCGGGTAGAAGCACCACCGTCGCAGCATTTCCGATGTTGTAGCACACACCACCGTCGCTGCAGAAGTGGTGCTACCATCACACTAGACTGGCAGCATCCATTGCTAGTGAGATATCCCTATTGCAGCGTCGGCGCTGTTGCAGCGCCCGCGAGATATTGCAGTCGCTATATCATCTGCGAGTGTTGCATTGTGGCATCCGCTACTTCGAAGCGGTGTCGGCTCGCAGCATCCCACCTTATGCCGACATAGATGCTCGCAATTCTACGACCCTGGTTTGATGGTGCTTGCAACTCCGCTGGAGAACCTCCTGTTCATAGCAGACCATAGGGATTTGCGATGATTCCGCCATGAGGGTGTGCTCTCTTCCTCACTTTCTCTTAGGGTGCAGTGGAGGCCATGTAGAAAGGGAGAGCCGAGTGGAAAGAGGCGAAGGAACGGAGGAAGGCGAAAGGGGATGAGGAGACGCTTCTAGCGAAGAGATAAGGTTTGCACAATAGGGGCCATAGGGCACAACAGGGGCCATAGGGGACATGCGTCAACCAAACGAGGTGATTGACACGGATGCGCGGATCAGTGGCGCAAAATAATAACGAATTTTCCAAGTGTTGAAGTGTATATATGAATTGCTTAGCATTTTTCATCAGTTCGGACTTTTGGTTGTGTTGCCTAGTGCATGAAGCTTAACATGGTATCAAAGACTAAGGTCTTGAGTGCTTGTCCTGTCTTTCGCAATGTATCTAAAAATTGTTGTTGTTTTCCTCATGTCCACGTATAGACCTCTTGAGCCATACTTCTATGAGCTTATTCACGTATTGACTTCCCATGTCACCCGTGAGGGGAGGTTTTAAAGTTTATATGTGAATTATCTAGTCTTTTACACGATTTTTAGTTGCGTTGAATGCATGAAAGTGAACACCAAGTCTTTAATATAATGAGAATTCATAGCCAAAATCGTAAAAGAAATAAAAACTATACAGCTTAACATTGCTGTCTAATTACTAAACAGTATAACTCAGTGATACGTCCAAAACGTATCTATAATTTCTGCTTGCTACATGCTTCTTTTGTGTGATATTGCTATGATATTTATGAACTTCCATACACTTTTGATCATATTTGGACTAACCTATTAACTCAATGCACCACAGTGCCAATTCCTGTTTTCTGCTGTTTTTCTATTTCAGATTTCCCCCATATTAAAAGTGCTCCAAAAATTCCGGGAAAAATACAGAAAAAATCAGCATACAGGAAGCTTCGAGAAAAACCAAAGTGGGGCCAGAGGGGAGTCAGGGGCGGCCCAGGCGGCCACCCGGGGCGGCCCCACCCCTGGCCGCCCTATGGGGGCGCCTGGGGCCCCCTCTCCGCCTCTGGTGACCCCCCTTCGCATATATATTCCTCGCGTCCCGAAACCCTCGAGGACGGAACCCTTTTTCGCGATCTCGCCTCTGTTCCGCCGCCGCAACGCTTCCAAGATCGGGAGCATCAGGAGAACTCTTCCCGGCACCCTGCCGGAGGGGAGAACCACCACCGAGAGCTTCTCCACCACCATGGACGCTTCTCGGATGAGTTGTGAGTAGTCCCCCTTGGACCATGTGTCCATGACCAGTAGCTATGTGATGTTCTCCTCCCCTCTTTGTTCTTCATGGATTAGACCTCGTGAGCTGCCCTACATGATCGAGGCACATATGTAATCTTTATGCTGTTGCTCTGCTGAGTTTGCTGGGATCCGATGGATTATGAGATTATGTTCAGATTGTGTGCGAGTAATATATTTGATTCACCTCTTTTATATTTTAGTTCTTGAGTAATTCTTGCATGTTCTCCGTTGCTGTTTATTGCTTTGGCCAAGTAGCAGGTAGTAACTCCAAGAGGGAACGTTATGCTTGATTGTGGGTTCATGCCCCCTGATGACTAGCTTGAGTGACAGAAACATGAGTCTAGGGGATGTGCTGTTGCCACAAGGGGGAAAACAACGGTGCTTGTACTTGCGGGTGCAAGGATTGTTTACTTTACGCAAAGTTCTTTTAATGCAGTTGTATGTTGCTTTGAGTTTACACTTTGGGTGGGACTCGCAACTTAATACCAGCGAGATGTTCTGGATAGATATCTCAAGGTGGATGATTAGTAGTAGATGCAGATGGATTTCGGTCTACTTGCCTTGGCGTACCGCCCATGCTTTTGAGCCTCTACCTTTCTTTACAGCATAGTTAGCATTGGTTTGCGTACATAATCCTGTCAATTGCCCAGCTGTAATTTGTTTACCTCGCTTAGCTGTTTTATCGTCTTTTGGGAGAGAGACATCACTAGTAAACATCATGGGACCCCGGTCCATATTACCACCACTGATCACACCTTATATTTACTTCCTGTTTTTATTCCCTAGTTGCAGTCATAGCTATCATTATTACCTCTTGTGTTTGATCCTTTGTAAACATCAAGGCCGGAGGGATTGACAACCTCTCTGTACTCGTTGGGAGCAAAGTTATTTGTATTTGTGTGCAGGTCCTGTCAACCGCTAAGTTTCTGGCGCCGTTAGCAGTTGACACCTACTTGTTGACCCTCGGAGTCTCACGGGATTTGATCCTTGGTATCTTTGCCAAGGGAAACTTGCCGTTACGCTACATCTCAAACCTTTCACTTGGGGTAACCAACGAGGGGCGAGAAGCCATCAAGCAAAGTTTCTAGCGCCGTTGCCGGGGACTCCACTCTTCAAGATAGGGGAGTTGCACGCTATCTTTTATCTTTGCTTTTTAGTCTTGTTAGTTTACCTTTCAGTTTTTGCTTTAGTATCCCTTACCAAAAATCACAAAAAAATATATTTGCTTTTCTGATAGTAGTCCTTTCTGTTTAGTCAAGCATGTTAGGATTTGGTGCTTTGAGGGAATCAGAAGTTCTATATTTCCATCAAAGGGATGGAGAAAATATGAAGAAGGCATGGGACAGAATTTCTGATGCACATAGGAGAATTATGCCTTGGATACCTATAAAAATTGTGCTTAGAAATTTTTACCATGGTCTTTTTAAATGGTGTAAACACTCTCTTGATATTATAGCTGAAGGAGATTCCCTAGAGTGTGATGAAGCTAGAGCTCTTGAAATTATACATGGTCTATCTAGTTACTTTGTTTATGATCATAGTTTTGATACTGTCATAGATAGGCTTGCTACTATTGAGAAGAGAATGGATGCTCTAGACTTGATGAAGGTAGAGAAACCCAAACCCAATAAGAGAGATATTTTGGACATAGACAATGATTGGGAGCCTTTTGTTAGGATTAGCATCTCTAATCAGGACTTCCTTGCTTATTGTGATATTGGATCTATGGTTTCTACTATGCCAAAAATTGTTCATGATTCTTTAAAATTTAACATGGACAAATTATCATCCTATCATGAACATGCTAATGGAGACATTTCTGAGATCCAGGGAAGAATAAAGGACGTGCCCGTTACATTCCTTAAAGGGATTGCAATGGTTGATTTCTTCATCATGAAGCCAAACCAAGGAAATATAGTGCTTGGAAGGGACTTCCTCCGAGCCGTAAAAGGCTTCATCGATATAGGTAAGGGAAAATCCGCCTACGCGGGAAGGCAAAAGGTACGTACCCCTTTCCTAGAAGGAACAAGGGCGAACTTGTTGAGGAACCATTTGAAGCAATTTATAACTCCGATTATTATGATGATTTTTGATTCCTCTTTGCATCATGTCTAGCTTAAAGGCACAAAAGAAAGCGCTTTTGGGAGGCAGCCCACAACGAATTAGGTTTTATTTTGCTTTTTTTGTGTCTTGATGTTTGTTACTCCAGTAGCATCATCATTGTATCTTTTCTTTTCAGCTTTGTGTCAAGTTTAGCCTCTGATTGCAAGAAAATTCAAAAGTTGCGACGTGTTGTCCAGAAAACAGATTCTGTCCTTGGACAGAAAAATTCGTATAAAATCACCAGATCATCTTTTTGATCTGAATTTTTTTGACAGCGTGCGCTATACAATTGGCTTTCGAGCGTCTGTTCTAAGTTTTTTTATTTGAGTTGCAGAATTGCCCTGAAAAAATTGTTTACTACCTGCTGGTCTGTTTTTCACAGATTCTGTCCTGTTTTGCCTTTTCTTCGTTTTGCAAACCTTGAGCTTGCTTTTTCTTTGCAAAAACCTTTTGGCAATCTTGAGAAACAGTAGCTCTTCAAGATTATCCTTATTTCCAGTAGGGAAAAATTATTTTATTGTGGGTACTAACCTCGCTAATCAGATTATGATGAGTTATGTATGAAGGGAGTTTTCAAGTGTGCGAGGGAAGATGATAAAAGAAGATTCAGGAGAGTCAAACGCTCAAGCTTGGGGATGCCCCCGTGCACCCCCAAGAAATATTCAAGAAGACTCAAGCGTCTAAGCTTGGGGATGCCCCCGTGCATCCCCTTCTCCATCAACAATTATCAGTTCGTCTTTCGTTCCACTATATTTTAATCACTTCATGCGTTATGTGCTATGCTTGGAGCGTCTTGCTCTTAGTTTTCTTTTTAGTTTTCTTTTGCTTTGCTTGCTGTTCATAACAAGTTAGAACCCAGATTTCTTTGTGTGGGAGAGAAACACGCTCCACTTCAACCTAGAACACAACATAGGATTTTCATGCTTATCTTTGCTGTGTGTGTTCTTTGTCTTTCCATAGCTGCTGTCATGTTGAGCTCTTAGTTTTCATGCTTTTCTTTTTAAAGAGCTTTTGTTTAGTTGGTTGTTGAACTCTCTTGAGTTTTCATGATTATCTTGTTAAGAGAGTTTGCCTGTTGCACTGAGTTGTGTGTCTTAACTTAAAGTAGGTAATTGAGGTTGCTATTTAATTTTAGTAGTAACTTGCAATAGTTTTGAGGTATTGCCATGAGTGATGTCTGAACTTTTGGTGTCAAGAGCTTTAGCCTATTAGTGATAGATGTCGTATTTTGGGCAATCCGTGTTTATTTTCGAAAACCTACAAAATAGTTGAGAACTTTAGCTACTAAATGTATCACTAATCTTTGGAGGGATCGAATATTAGAGTACACTCACGTACCATGAGCCGAGGATGCGCAAGGATAACCAAACCCCCATACACTCCTCCTCGGGGTACTTGTCTCTTTGTGAACCTCCTAATTAGATTGAGAGTTACCGATAATAAGTGCATGAGTTCTTCGGACTAATGTGAGTATTCGAAAGTTGACACTTCCATCTATCCATATTTTTCTAGCCTCTTGGTACCGTGCATTGCCCTTTCTCACCTTGAGAGTTGGCGCATACTTCGCCGGTGCATCCAAATCCTTGGCACGATACGCTCTGTCATCATAAGCCTCATTATATCCTTCCTCAAAACAGCCACCATACCTACCTATCAAGGCATTTCCATAGCCTTTCCGAGATACATTGCCATGCAACATCCATCTTCTCATGACTTGATCTTCATGTCATACATGCTTTTTGCTTGATCGATGAGCCGCATGCTAGTTGGGCCTTGCCCTAATCATTGCTACATGACGCGCTAGTATCATTGCATATCCTGCTACACTGGCAGAGGCATACATTTGCATACATCATGATAGTTTCATTTTCTTTATGTTGAGTACTTTTGTAAAGTGTGAAAGATCTTCTACACTTCTTGTAATACATAGTGTGTTGCACCTAAAGTGAGGGAAAGATCCCAAAGAGGACAAATCAAAAGATCCCAAAGAGGACAAAATCAAAAGATCCCAAAGAGGACAAATGAGAGTTAAATAGAAAGAGCCATTGAGGCCACAAAAAAATAAAAATAAAATAGAAAAAAATTAAAAAGAAATAAAAAGAGAGAAGGGGGCACACTACTATTCTTTTTGAGAGATCCACACTCGTACTCCATCTTATACCTTGTACTCAAAAGAGATTATCATTTATGCATATAGCTATGTGGGGACCTTCACACTATAGAACTTGGCTTGTATATTCCAATGATGAGCCTCCTCAAAAGAGCTCTAGGTCTTCTTGAGCAAGCAAGTTGGATGCACCCCCACTAGTTCCATTGGAGAGCTTACCTTAGCTCATAGTGCATCCGTTGCATGGCAATCCCTACTCCTCACATCATATCTATCATTTGGCTTTCTCTCGCCGATGACTGTCCTCATTGATGTGAGCCTTTCACACCTTTTTTGTCTTCCCCCTCCATCATTTTTCTCTCTTTGCCATCCTAAGTGTCGACTTTCTTGCTTACGCTCATCCATTGCATGAGTGCTCAAAATATCGAAAGGGAGTGGATCATTTTGACTTGTACCTGGATGTTGGTCTGGGGATGAGTCAAGATAAGATTCCAAAGAAGACCAAGTGTGAAACTTTAGTAGATTAAGTTCCCAACAATACAAAAACTATGTTTTACTCTCTCGTATATCCCTATCCCCTTTCTTGCACGCAAACACCATTTGGAGACATTCGAGTCACGGACAGCGAGAGCTCTTGCACCTTTATGTTCTTATGTTACTTGTTACAATGCTAATATAGACTCTTGCTTGTTATGACTTGAATTGAATTACATGCATTGATTGCTTTACTTAAAAAGTTCTTATATGGTTGGTAGCATGTCACCAAAGAAATTATGCTTGTTATCATTTACCTACTCGAGGATGAGCAGGAATTAAGCTTGGGGATGTTGATACGTCCAAAACGTATCTATAATTTCTGCTTGCTCCATGCTTCTTTTGTGTGATATTGGTATGATATTTATGCACTTCCATACACTTTTGGTCATATTTGGACTAACCTATTAACTCAGTGCACCACAGTGCCAGTTTCTGTTTTCTGCTGTTTTTCTATTTCAGATTTCCCCCATATTAAAAGTGCTCCAAAAATTCCGGGAAAAATACAGAAAAAATCAGCGTACAGGAAGCTTCGAGAAAACCAAAGTGGGGCCAGAGGGGAGCCAGGGGCGGCCCAGGCGGCCACCCGGGGCGGCCCCACCCCTGGCCGCCCTATGGGGGCGCCTGGGGCCCACTCTCCGCCTCTGGTGACCCCCCTTCGCATATATATTCCTCGCGTCCCGAAACCCTCGAGGACGGAACCCTTTTTCCCGATGTCGCCTATGTTCCGCCGCCGCAACGCTTCCAAGATCGGGAGCATCAGGAGAACTCTTCCCGGCACCCTGCCGGAGGGGAGAACCACCACCGGGAGCTTCTCCACCACCATGGACGCTTCCCGGATGAGTTGTGAGTAGCCCCCCTTGGACCATGGGTCCATGACCAGTAGCTATGTGATGTTCTCCTCCCCTCTTTGTTCTTCATGGATTAGACTTCGTGAGCTGCCCTACATGATCGAGGCACATATGTAATCTTTATGCTGTTGCTCTGCTGAGTTTGCTGGGATCCGTTGGATTATGAGATTATGTTCAGATTGTGTGTGAGTAATATATTTGATTCACCTCTTTTATATTTTAGTTCTTGAGTAATTCTTGCATGTTCTCCGTTGTTGTTTATTGCTTTGGCCAAGTAGTAGGTAGTAACTCCAAGAGGGAACGTTATGCTTGATTGTGGGTTCATGCCCCCTGATGACTAGCTTGAGTGACAGAAACATGAGTCTAGGGGATGTGTTGTTGCCACAAGGGGGAAAACAACGGTGCTTGTACTTGCGGGTGCAAGGATTGTTTACTTTACGCAAAGTTCTTTTAATGCAGTTGTATGTTGCTTTGAGTTTACACTTTGGGTGGGACTCGCAACTTAATACCAGCGAGATGTTCTGGATAGATATCTCAAGGTGGATGATTAGTAGTAGATGCAGATGGATTTCGGTCTACTTGCCTTGGCGTACAGCCCATGCTTTTGAGCCTCTACCTTTCTTTACAGCATAGTTAGCATTGGTTTGCGCACATAATCATGTCAATTGCCCAGCTGTAATTTGTTTTACCTCGCTTAGCTGTTTTATCGTCTTTTGGGAGAGAGACATCACTAGTAAACATCATGGGACCCCGGTCCATATTACCACCACTGATCACACCTTATATTTACTTCTTGTTTTTATTCCCTAGTTGCAGTAATAACTATCATTATTACCTCTTGTGTTTGATCCTTTGTAAACATCAAGGCCGGAGGGATTGACAACCTCTCTGTACTCGTTGGGAGCAAAGTTATTTGTATCTGTGTGCAGGTCCTGTCAACCGCTAAGTTTCTGACGCCGTTAGCAGTTGACGCCTACTTGTCGACCCTCGGAGTCTCACGGGATTCGATCCTTGGTATCTTTGCCAAGAGAAACTTGTCGTTACGCTACATCTCAAACTTTCCACTTGGGGTAACCAACGAGGGGCGAGAAGCCATCACTCAGCTAGCTAGGAGCTCCCACAGCGGTTTGAGTCTTTCAGCCATCGGATCACATTTGTATGCGCGGGATTGGCCGGGTCGTCGGTTTACGCTAATTAATTCCTGTTCATTTGCTCGGAGCACAGTTTTTTGGGCCGCTGCTCCGCGGATCGAGTTGCAACTTCTGTCCATAATTACTAAACAATATAACTCAGCTAGCTAGGAGCCCCCACAGCGGTTTGAGTCTTTCAGCCATCGGATCACATTTGTACGCGCAGGATTGGCCGGGTCGTCGGTTTACGCTAATTAATTCATGTTCGTTTGCTCGGAGCACAGTTTTTTGGGCCGCTGCTCCGTGGATCGAGTTGCAACTTGTGTCCATAATCGGACCGTAAGGTCGAAGGCCCACGAGGTGCAGTCGAACACGCAAAGCAGGAGCCTGATTCACATGTTATCATCGTATAACAGGCCAGGTCGCCAAAAAAAAAGGCCAGGGCGCCAACTCTATCCCTTGCTCCTCCTTGTGCCTCGGAGGTGCGCTCTACTAGCCCTCTACTCTTCCTTCTCTGGTGCCCTACAACGTTTAGTGAATTAAATTAGTGATGTAACATATGTTTTTAAATATTTACATTTATGTGAGGCTACGAGTGTCGTGGCGGTGGATGCATGTGTACCTCAAGTCTCAAGAGCGCTTAGATCAATTTCCTGCTGGAGCTGATTCTTGCAATGTTTTTCATTCACCTCTCAGTAGGGCAATTTGGCTTACTTATTCATCTCTCAACTATGCATAGGTACAATTTTTTGTTTGTGGTGTTTGGTAGAAAGATTGCATGAGCAAATGGGCATCTCTGAGACTCTGAATGGGGAACAACTCCAAAGATTGCTATATATTCTTCTGCTCTGTCATTTCTTCTTTCGTTTCTGCCTTGCTTGCCTTATTTCAGTTAGCTTTCCCTCCTTTAGCCAGCCTTTCTGTTCACTTATTAAGTAAGTATATCTTCTTGTAAATAGATGCCGTCTTTTAGTTTGTAACCAACTTAGCTTTTTACCTTTCCTTATTACTCCCTCTGTAGAGAAATATAAGAGCATTTAGAACACTACTGTAGTGATCTTAGCGCTCTTATATTTCTTTATGGACGGAGTACATGTGAGTAATAGTTAATTGAAAATGTAATGAAAACCAAAAATATGTTGGCTACTGAATCCGCTTGAAGAAGCGATGCAAAGTTTGAACAGGCAGGTTGTGGCTTTTCTTTGGAGTCCAAAGGTGCTCTACCTCCCACAATGCTATCTCTAAAGTATGCACAACTTATTTACACGCCCATCTTATATTTCCAAATTGTTCGTTTCGGACTTTGTTGTTGGGTGGGCAAATCATTATCTTTTTTGGGCAATGGCAAATCAATATATTAGTACTGCCAAGTATTCGTGGACTACTAGTGATGCCATGATGCCATTATTTTACTACCACGGTCTTTCGAGTAATAATGGACCACCAATTCATATATTGAATAAATATGCCGGGGGATAACCTCTTTTTCGGGAAAAAAAAATATTGAATAAATATGTGTATTATGAAGATTTTACCATAATATTTTTTTTGCTACTTTTTCAAGATGGACGAGCGGAGCAACGCGCGCCTTAATGATTTAGTTACACTAGTAAGTTTGCACGTGCAATGCACGTCTCAACCCATGCTAATTTCAACAAATAGTCCTACTATGAATGACACCCGCATAAGTAAACCATAACAAACAAGCATTCAAAGATACAAAGAAATACACTTAAAGAGCTTGAAGATGAACATAACCACCATAAATGGTTCGCTATCATCATGTAAGTTGAGGCAAATTCAAAGAACACAACGACACATCAATTTCTATCTGCACAGCTCCTCTTTGAATTGGACTTTCATGTTTCTTGCTATCTTTCTCACAACATGCTTGGCTTCAGAAAAAACACCTAATGTAGCCTCCAGAAAGAGGTAAACTAAAGAAGTTTTGCACATGATAAAGGTAAGAAACAAGAAAAACCAGGGCTATCCCTCGCGCCAAGCAGCCCTGAAGGCCTTAACCTTGTCCCTAAACAGGGAGAAACCCACATTAGCCGATGCCTCTATTGCTTTAAAAGTTCTCCTCTTGCGTTCTTTCCATGGATTCCAATCTGTGTCCAGGGCTCAATCCAGCGGCCTCCTTTTATTGACAACCGGCGCCATTGCAAATACATTGGCCCACCACAACATAACTGAGTTCTCAATTAAATCTGCAGCTGCAATGGAAGGGGTCACCAAGGACAGCAACTGCCAGATCTAACTCGCAAAAGCACAACTTAAATGAGCCGCAGATTCAGGCATCAGATTGCACATGTTGCACATCGGCGAGTGGGGACTTCCCCCGATCGCAAGCTGGTCACAGTCCAGATTTTGTTCCGCACTTTGTGCTTCCGGACTCTCTCAAGGCCTTGATTCAGAATTCTCCCAATGAGCTGAACTCCATATGCAGAAGCAGCCGAATACATCAGCAGAAGAAATCCAATGAATCTTATCTTCATCAGTTGACACTTGGAAGGACTGTACAAATATTGATAGAACTTTATGTCAAAGTGCTGCAACATACAACTTATTTTCTGTATTTAAAATCATGCAAATATGAAAATATCAAAATGGGAGCTGAGCCAGTAATCCAGTATGTATATCGGTACGACTCAATCATTTCTGAACTTCTAATCCTCTACGTACATACCATTTGTTGTAAATTAAATATATAGCAATTTTCCTACATGCACAGCCAAAGAAATATAATTCCATGATTTTTTTGCAAGTATACCAATCAGTTATCTCTGTACCTGAAATACATATTCAGTTAGACGGCAAGTAAACATAACTATATTAAACTGTTCATATGTCAAGTTTTGACAACATGTAAAGGAATGAAATTTCATCAGCAAAACAACCGGTCACAACACCTCACTGTGCGGAAGCCGGTTGGGGATTTCGATCACAAAATCGTGCAGCTTATGATCAATATTTTCGGTGGCCTGTGGCGAGGCGTAGATGCTCAGAATGGCTGAGATGGCCCTGAAGTAGCAACGAAGGAAGTTGAGTTAGTTCAGAGTATGTGCCATCTTCAGGCTGTCCCGGACTTCCATCACGAGCTACAGCCGGACTTGCACAGCTGCAAAAAAATTAGTCGAACGGATGGTCAGACGTAGGACCATTGAGCCAAGAGAAGCACCGATTATAGAGCAAATATCATGGCTTTCAAAATTTGCAACTTGTGATTGAACAGGTGTCCTTTATGATGAAACTCGACAGTAAAGGAGCAGGCTGATCCAAAAATTCTAGGATGGACGAACACATTCAGGATAATAAGAAGACATGGAAAAGCTGAAATTGTTTGAGGCACGCCACAAGAGGCGGAAATCTGACACTACAAAATGTACATTGTGGGGCAACATATCTCTGCTTAAATTCTGCAGGTAATCTGCAACCAATCGGAGCAACAACGGGCCGCATATCTTGGAAAATAGCGAGCCAGAGATGGGATGGAGGCAAAGATACATGCTCGGTATGGACAAACCGGTGAACCTCCTCCCCACGAAGCACCGCCGGATGCAGGATTCTCGTCGCCGCCGCACGGAGAGACGCGCCATCGTCGCTGGCCTGTAAAGAACAAAGGTGGGGGAATGAACCAGTCACCGCCGTACACTTGCTCGAGAAATCAGGCTGGGTTCGACGCATCGAGCTACAGGGACCTACCTTGCCCATCAGAAACGGTTAGGGTTCCTGGCTCGCTTGCCCGCTTGCCGGCCCGCCGCCGCCGCCGCCGATGACGAGGAGGAGAAGAATAGGGCGTGATCCTGGTGCGGGTGGTGAGGCAGCCCGCGGGGTCGGCGGCGGACGGATGCGGTATGGCTCTTGCCTACTCGATGGCCTGTAGCTCCGCCATTCCATTTGCGATGTCCCAGTAGAAATCACCATCGTCATGGCCACCAGATCAAAGGTTGGGTGGAGAATGGAGGCGGCGGCGGTGTTTGGCTGAGGGAGATTGTGGTCCGATCTATCGCAAGGGGCAGACGTGCGCGTTGATTGAGATGGCAGAACATTGAATCAGAGTCGTCGGATTGAATGGCAGACCACGGAAGCAATATGTGCGGTTAGATTTCGTTAAATGAAGTTGATCGTACGGTGCTGGTTGTCTTGTGTACACTTTGTGGTGTGTCTGTAGGGGAATTCATGTTTGCTCTTTTAATAGTAGTATAGATTACATAGCAGCTTTTACAGGACGTGATATGCCGCTAGTGCATCCGTTCGGCCGTTCCGACTCTACAAGCTTCCACTTCCACTCTGATCAAAATGGAATCGGAGTCGGACAGTCACCACGAGTCCATTACCGTGAGCAATGCCATTTGCAAGAATCTTCGCCCCTGCCTGTCACACGACCGCGGCCTATATAAAGTGCCACCGGCTCTGTATTTTCCCACATAAACACACACACAGAGCTTCATCCAGTCCACTCTGACACTCTTGTTCTTGTGGTGGATCCTCCTCCGGCCTCCACTCGCCGATCAAATCCCCTAGACCGCCTAGTTCCCTGTAAACCTGTAGACACCCCAACATCCATCTCCACTGCTCGACACTCGATCTGCCGTATCCGGCATTCCGGCTATCTGCATTTCGCCATGACTAGCTCGGTGCTCGACTCACCACCGGCGCAACTCCCGGCCGCCGGTGCCTGGGGCTCTCTGTACGGTGTACAAGAACCTTTGAAATGCCAGCGTGTCCCGGTGGTACCGGCCGCTGCCAAGAAGAAGAAGCCGGCGACGGCGTACGGGGTCAAGAGGAACCTAGAGATGTGCACCGAGGCGCTCGGGTCTGAGACTGGTGGCGTCGACACAGCCGCCGACGATGTCGACGTGGGCATGGCGAGGAAAAGGCATGCCTGGGAGCATGAGGAGGAGACGAAAGCGGAGCCGATGGAGCGGAGGGTGCGCGTGCTGCCCCCGCCGCTGACGACGCTGGCGGCCGGTGCGCCCCGCATGCGCATGGTCCACGAGCGGCGCGCTGGACGGCTGGAAGTGTACGCGGTGCGGTCGTCCGGGGTGGAGGCCGAGCGGAGCGACGGGCGTCTCCGCCTCCGCTTCCTCCCCTGCGCCGCCTGCAAGTGCAATGCCGCCAAGTGCAGCCAACAAGAATCGCAAGAAGGAGGGGAACACGAGGCTGATCAGCGTCAGCGGCCGGAGGACGCGCACGTCGTCGCAAAGTACGCGCGCGGTGGGCGGTGCGTAGAGGCGGAAGGTGGCGCGACGGCGGCAAGGCGCGGGGGAAAATGGGAGCCGGAGCAGGCGGCCGCGTTCTGGGTGGCCATCACCTGAAGTGAAACGGATTCGCCAACTAGTACTAGTACTTATGGATTTCCTGCTAAACTGATGAAGCTTTCAACATCAAATTTGCACCGCTAGTAGTATCTGGCGACTACCCACTGTACACTCGTACGGTCGACGAGCAGCTGGGCACCATTTCTCAACCTGAGAGAGATTTGTCAGAACGATGGTTCAGCTGGTCTACATTGCACAAATAGGATGTATATCATGTTTCCTCGTATTGTATTAACTCCCAGAGTATCTGAAGTTCACTTTTTTGTGGCATCGTTTCTGTTTTAACTCCCAGAGTACAAAATGTTTCATGAAATATTGCCCACATACGGAAGACACGAACATGTACGATGTCAAATGAAATCAGAACGTTTGGAAGTTGAAGTATTTTTAGCGATTTTATCGCATGATGGGCTTTGTGTTGTTTCCCGTGCTATGTGGGATAAATATGGTTGCCTCCGACAGCATAGGCTCGTCTCCTTATACATGAATAAACGGTAGATATATAGCCTGGTTCTAACTGAACCATGGTTCAACCAACTTTTTTTTTTTTTGATCGTAGACGCTAGGAGCGTCCGGCTTTAAATTAATAAAGCCACATAGGCCAACGTCAACACGATTAAGTCGTTATTACAGACCAAAAGAAAAGTTCACGCAACATGCAACATGAACCCTCGAGATAGATATAGCCGAAAACACTAAGAGGGTTTTGATCCCAAAAGCCAACAGCATCTAGGTGGAGCGAGGTGGTGAACCTCCAGGATGTCGCGCCTTCATCGTCACCATCTTGATCTGCTCCATCACTGATTTCATGCACGGCTCATCACGCGTTTTCCCCAACGGCATCCAGACCTGTAGGAATAAGTGGCATTTGAAGAAAATATCAGCTGGGTGGTTCGGGAACTTATGTTCAATTGTAATCTTGTTCCTAACTGTCCAAAGGGACCATAACAGCGCCCCAACGCATCTCCAGAGAATACGAGCATTGGTCCATTTTTGAGCTTTAAGAATAGAGAGAAGTTCAGTAGAAGATTGGGGGTTCCAGGTTTGCGAGAAGGTCTCACGGACCGCGCTCCAGGCAAACTTGGCCATCGCACAACGGAAGAATACATGATTTGCGTCTTCCCCTAAGCCGCAAACAGAACAGGAGCCATCAGCCGGCCCGTTGCGTTTTGCCACTTTATCCGAGGTTTGTAGCCGATTCCGCAACATCTGCCACATGAAAATTTTGATTTTCAGTGGCAGGCTCGCCTTCCATAGCCCCCTGGCCATATCCAGCGAGTGGCCTTCTGTCATCTTGGAGTAAAGTGATTTTACCGTGAATTGTTTAGATGCTGTAAGTTTCCAAGAGATGAGATCGGGCTCATTGGATAGACTAAGGTCACCCCAGGCCGTAACTAGGCTATCCCATCTAGCAGCCTCATCCTGTCCCAAGGATCGCATAAAAGCTATCGCCGATGGCTGGACTCGTAGTGCATCGGCAACCAAAATATTGGTGTCCGTGGCAAGATGGTAAAGATCAGGGTGAGACTGCCACAGCGAAGAACTATCCCACCAATGATCTAGCCAGAAACGGGTGGACTTTCCACTGTTGACACCAAACTGGGCGCCCAGTGTGAAGGCCGGACGAACTTCTTGGATCCCTTTCCAAAACGTAGATCCAGTGGTTTGGGCCTTGAAGACGTTTCCGTCCGGGAAATATTTAGCCCGAAGAATGTTAGCCCAGAGACCCGACTCGTTATGGGCTAGCCTCCACCACCACTTGGCTAATAGAGCCACGTTCATTAGTTTGGAGTTTGTTACATCTAGCCCTCCCATCTTTTTTGGACGGCAGACGGCCGCCCATTTAACTAGGTGATATTTGCGTTTGGTGCCAACTCCTTCCCAAAAGAATCGAGACCGAGGTGTGTCCAATTTGGCGTGAACGCCATCAGCCAATAGAAACATCCCCATAGTAAAGATTGGGAGAGAGGAGAGACTCGAGTTAGTCAGAATGAGTCGAGCCGCCGAGGACATAAATCTACCCCTCCATGGACTAACCCTGTTGATCACTTTCCCGTAGAGCGGCTCCCATTCCGCTATGGTTAGGCCTTTAGTCGAGATGGGCAGCCCCAGGTATTTGATCGGAAAGCTCCTGCGCTTACAATTCATCAGATTCGCGATCCTAACACTCGATTGATCGTCCATCCCTATGGTGATCACTTCACTTTTGAGGAAATTGATCTTGAGACCCAATAGGATCTCGAAAGCGAGCAGTAAAAGTTTAACTGAAGCAATGCTAAGATCGTTGGGCTCGAAAAGTAACATCGTATCGTCCGCATATTGGAGGTGGGTCACTCCTCCAGGGATGAGGTGAGGGACCAAACCTCGGATGTGGCCCGCGGCCCGAGCACGGTTGATCAATGCCGCTTAGGCATCGGCAACAAAATTGAAGATCAGGGGGAACTCGGGTCTCCCTGCCTAAGTCCCCTTTTGTTGCGAAAAAGCTTGCCCATCACACCGTTAATAGTAACAGCCGTGTGTCCACTACACACAAGATGCATTATACGATGTACAAAGCCTGCCTCAAAACCCTTTTTGAGGAAGACCTCTTGCACAAATTCCCAGTTCACTCGATCGTAAGCTTTCTCAAAGTCTAGTTTGAGGAGCACTCCCTTTGCTTTGGTCCGTTTGAGCTCGTGGACAATTTCTAACAACACAATTGGTCCCTCCAATATGTTCCTATGTTTGAGAAAACCCGTTTGGATAGGACTAATAATGCGCTAAGCAATTGGAGCCAAGCGCGAGGCGTATGCCTTTGCGCAGATCTCGAAGGGAACATTAATCAGGGTAATTGGCCGAAAAAGTTTGATGTTATCTGCCCCTTTGACCTTAGGAATAAGGCTAATTGCCCCGTAGTTAAGACGCGAAAGGTGTTGGGGAACGTAGTATTTCAAAATTTTCCTACGATCACGCAACATCTATCTACTAGATGCATAGCAACTAGAGGGGAGAGTGTGTCTACATACCCTCGTAGACCGAAAGCGGAAGCGTTTATCAACGTGGTTGATGTAGTCGTGCATCTTCACGATCCGTCCCGATCTAATACCGAACGTACGGCACCTCCGCGTTCAGCACACGTTCAGCTCGATGACGTCCTCGCCTTCTTGATCCAGCAAGACGGGAGAAGTAGTAGATGAGTTCTGACAGCACGACGGCGTGGTGACGGTTGTTGATGAAGAACAATCTCTGCAGGGCTTCGCCAAGCACTGCAAAAACTAGGCGGAGGATAAACTAGAGGGTCGGGGTTGCCGACACACGGCTTGGTGTATCTTGATGTGTCTTGGGTGCTAGCCCTACCCCTCTATTTATATGTTGAGCCCTGGGGTCGAAACTTGGAGCAAAAGCCTCCTCAAAGTTGGTTTTGCCCGAAAGGAAAGAGTCCCACTCGGACTCCAGGGCTAGACGCCAGGGTTCCCGGCGTCTACCCCCTAGACGCCAGGGTTCCTGGCGTTTAGCCTCTGGTCTCCGCAAAACTTCCTTCTACACTTTCCTAAAGCCTCGTGGGCTTTCCCCTTTGGCCCAAATAAAGTGTTCTCGTACCCAAACATTTCGGGAAACATCCGGAACCCCTTCCGGTGAATTCCGGAACCCTTCCGGAGGTCAAACACTATTATCCCATATATTAATCTTTATATCCGGACCATTCCAGAATTCCTTGTCATGTCCGTGATCACATCCGGGACTCCAAATAACATTCGGTCACCAACATACATAACTCATTAAATACTATATCGTCAACGAACGTTTAAGCGTGCGGACCCTACGGGTTCGAGAACTATGTAGACATGACCGAGACATCTCTCTGGTCAATAACCAATAGCGGAACCTGGATGCCCATATTGGCTCCTACATATTCTATGAAGATCTTTATCGGTCGAACCGCATAACAACATACGTTGTTTCCTTTGTCATCGGTATGTTACTTGCCCGAGATTCGATCGTCGGTATCTCAAGACCTAGTTCAATATCGTTATCGGCAAGTCTCTTTACTCGTTCCGTAATACATCATCTCGTGACTAACTCATTAGTCATTTTCTTGCAAGGCTTATTATGATGTGCATTACCGAGAGGGCCCAGAGATACCTCTCCGACACTCGGAGTGACAAATCCTATTCTTGATCTATGCCAACACCACGAACACCTTCGGAGACACATGTAGAGCATCATTATAATCACCCAGTTACGTTGTGACGTTTGATAGCACACAAGGTGTTCCTCCGGTATTCGGGAGTTGCATAATCTCATAGTCATAGGAACATGTATAAGTCATGAAGAAAGCAATAGCAGTAAAACTAAACGATCATAGTGCTAAGCTAACGGATGGGTCTTGTCCATCACATCATTCTCCTAATGATGTGATCCTGTTGATCAAATGACAACTCATGTCTATGGTTAGGAAACATAACCATCTTTGATCAATGAGCTAGTCTAGTAGAGGCATACTAGGGACACTCTGTTTTGTCTATGTATTCACACATGTACTAAGTTTCAGGTTAATACAATTCTAGCATGAATAATAAACGTTTATCATGATATAAAGAAATATAAATAAAAACTTTATTATTGCCTCTAGGGCATATTTCCTTCAGTCTCCCACTTGCACTAGAGTCAATAATCTAGCTCACATCGCCATGTGATTTAATACCGATAGTTACATCGTTATGTGAATAACACCCATAGTTCACATCGCCAAGGTTGTCAGAATCGCGATTCTATGGTACGATTCTACGATTTTACGACCCAAACTAACCCCTCTGATTCTACGACTTTAGTTCATAGAATCTACGTTTCTACGATCCAGATAGTGAAGATTTCACGATTTGCGATCCTACCATCAGGGCTCCGATCCGATTCAAAATCGCGATTCTGACAACCTTGCACATCGCCATGTGACCAACACCCAAAGGGTTTACTAGAGTCAATAATCTAGTTCACATCGATATGTGATTAATACCCAAGAGTAATAAGGTGTGATCATGTTTTGCTTGTGAGAGAAGTTTAGTCAACGGGTCTGTCACATTCAAATCCGTATGTATTTCGCAAATTTCTATGTCTACAATGCTCTGCATGGAGCTACTCTAACTAATTGCTGCCACTTTCAATACGCATCCAGATTGATACTTAGAGTCATCTGGATTTAGTGTCAAAGCTTGCATCGGCGTAACCCTTTACGACGACCTCTTTATCACCTCCATAATCGAGAAACATTTCCTTAGTCATCCAGTTACTAAGGATAATTTTGACCGTTGTACAGTGATCTACTCCTGGATCACTATTGTACCTCCCTGTCAAACTTATGGCAAGGTACACAACATGTTTGGTACACAGCATGGCATACTTTATAGAACCTATGGCTGAGGCATAGGGAATGACTTTCATTCTCTCTATATTTTTCTGCCGTGGTCTGGCTTTGACTCTTACTCAACTTCACACCTTGCAAGTCAGGCAAGAACTCCTTCTTTGACTGATCCTTTTTGAACTACTTCAAAATCTTATCAAGGTATGTACTCATCGAAAGTCTTATCAAGCGTCTTGATCTATCTCTATAGATCTTGATGCCCAATATGTAAGCAGCTTCACCAAGGTCTTTCTTTGAAAAACTCCTTTCAAACACTCCTTTATGCTTTCCAGAAAATTCTACATCATTTCCGATCGACAATATGTCATTCACATATACTTATCAGAAAGGTTGTAGTGCTCCCACTCACTTTCTTGTAAATACAGGCTTCACCGCAAGTCTGTATAAATCTATATGCTTTGATCAACTTATCAAAGCGTATATTCCAACTCCGAGATGCTTGCACCAGTCCATAGATGGATCGCTAGAGCTTGCACACTTTGTTAGCACCTTTAGGATCGACAAAACCTTGTGGTTGCATCATATACAATTCTTCTTTAATAAATCCATTAAAGAATGCAGTTTTGTTATCCATTTGCCAGATTTCATAAAATGCGGCAATTGCTAACATGATTCGGACAGACTTAAGCATCGCTATGGTGAGAAAGTCTCATCGTAGTCAACTATTTGAACTTGTTGAAAACCTTTCGCAACAAGTCAAGCTTTGTAAATAGTAACATTACCGTCAGCGTCGGTCTTCCTCTTGAAGATCCATTTATTTTCGATGGATTGTCGATCATCGGGCAAGTCAACCAAAGTCCACACTTTGTTCTCATACATGGATCCCATCTCAGATTTCATGGCCTCAAGCCATTTTGCGGAATCTGGGCTCATCATCGCTTCCTCATAGTTCGCAGGTTCATCATGGTCTAGTAACATGACTTCCAGAACTGGGTTGCCATACCACTCTGGTGCGGAACGTACTCTGGTTGATCTACGACGTTCAGCAGAAACTTGATCTGAAGTTTCATGATCATCATCATTAGCTTCCTCACTAATTGGTGTAGGAATCACTGGAACTAGTTTCTGTGATGTTCCACTTTCCAATTCGGGAGAAGGTACAATTACCTCAGCAAGTTCTACTTTCCTCCCACTCACTTCTTTCGAGAGAAACTCTTTCTCTAGAAAGGATCCACTCTTAGCAACAAAGACCTTGCCTTCGGATCTGTGATAGAAGGTGTACCCAACAGTTTCTTTTGGGTATCCTATGAAGATTTACTTCTCCGATTTGGGTTCGAGCTTATCATGTTGAAACTTTTTCACATAAGCATCACAGTCCCAAACTTAAAGAAATGACAGCTTAGGTTTCTCGTCAAACCACAGTTCATACGGTGTCATCTCCACGGATTTAGATGGTGCTCTATTTAACGTGAATGTAGCTGTCTCTAATGCATAACCCCAAAAGCGATAGTGGTAGATCGGTAAGAGACATCATTGATCGCACCATATCTAATAAAGTATGGTTATGACGTTCGGACACACCATTACACTGTGGTGTTCCAGGTGGCGTGAGTAGTGAAACTATTTCACATTGTTTTTACTGAAGGCCAAACTCGCTAACTCAAATATTTTACCTCTACGATCATATCGTAGAAACTCTTATTTTCTGTTACGATGATTCTCCACTTCACACTGAAATTCTTTGAACTTTTCAAATGTTTCGGACTTGTGCTTCATTAAGTAGATATACCCATATCTGCTCAAATCATCAGTGAAGGTCAGAAAATAACGATACCCGCCGCGAGCTTCAACACTCATTGGTCCGCATACATCAGTATGTATGATTTCCAACAACTCTGTTGCTCGCTCCACAGTTCCGGAGAACGGAGTTTTAGTCATCTTGCCCATGAGGCATGCTTCGCAAGCACCAAGTGATTCCAAAAGTCCATCACTATGGAGTTTCTTCATGCGCTTTACACCAATATGACCTAAACGGCAGTGCCACAAATAAGTTGCACTATCATTATTAACCTTGCATCTTTTGGCTTCAATATTATGAATATGTGTATCAATACGATCGAGATCCAACAAACTATTTTCAGTGGGTGTATGACCATCGAAGGTTTTATTCATGTAAACAGAATAACAATTATTCTATGACATTAAATGAATAACCATATTGCAACAAATATGATCAAATCATATTCATGCTCAACGCAAATGCCAAATAACATTTATTTAGGTTTTACACTAATCCCGAAAGTATAGGGAGTGTGCGATGATGATCATATCAATCTTGGAACCACTTCCAACACACATCGTCACTTCACCTTTAACTAGTCTCTGTTCATTCTACAATTCTCATTTCGAGTTACTAATTTTAGCAACTGAACCAGTATCAAATACCCAGGGGTTGCTATGAACACTAGTAAAGTACACATCAATAATCTGTATATCAAAATATACCTTTGTTCACTTAGTTTCAGGCTTGAGTTTAGCTTTGGGTTTCTTCACGGGAGTGACAACTTGCTTGTCATTCTTCTTGAAGTTCCCCTTCTATCCCTTTGCCCTTTACTTGAAACAAGAGGTCTTATTAACCATCAACACTTGATGCTCTTTCTTGATTTCTACCTTCGCCGATTTCAGCATCGCGAAGAGCTCGGGAATTACCTTCGTCATCCCTTGCATATTATAGTTCATCGCGAAGTTCTAATAACTTGGTGATAGTGACTAGAGAACTTTGTCAATTACTATCTTATCTGGAAGATTAACTCCCACTTGATTCAAGTAATTGTAGTACCCAGACAATCTAAGCACATGCTCACTGGTTGAGCTATTCTCCTCCATCTTGTAGGCAAAGTACTGTCAGAGGTCTTATACCTCTCGACACGGGCATGAGTATGAAATACTAATGTCAACTCTTGGAACATCTTATATGCTCCGTGGCGTTCAAAACGTTCTTGAAGTCCCGGTTCTAAGCCGTAAAGCATGGTGCACTTAAACTATGAAGTAGTCATCATACCGAGCTTTTGTCAAAACGTTCATAACGTCTACATCTGCTCCTGCAATAGGTCTGTCACCTAGCGGTGCATCAAGGACATAATTCTTCTGTGCAGCAATGAGGATAATCCTCAGATCACGGAACAATTCCGCATCATTGCTACTAACATCTTTCAACTTAGTTTTCTCTAGGAACATATAAAAAATAAACGGGGAGCAATATCGTGAGCTATTGATCTACAACATAGATATGCTAATACTACGAGGACTAAGTTCATGGTAAATTAAAGTTCAATTTAATCATATTACTTAAGAACTCCCACTTAGATAGACATCCCTCTAGTCATCTAAATGATCACGTGATCCAAATCAACTAAACCATGTCCGATCATCACGTGAGATGGATTAGTTTCAATGGTGAACATCTTTATGTTGATCATATCTACTATATGATTCACGCTCGACCTTTCGGTCTCCAGTGTTCCGAGGCCATATCTGCATATGCTAGGCTCGTCAAGTTTAACCCGAGTATTCTGCGTGTGCAAAACTGTCTTACACCCGTTGTATTTGAACGTAGAGCTTATCACACCTGATCATCATGTGGTGTCTCGGCACGAAGAACTTTCGCAACGGTGCATACTCAAGGAGAACACTTGTACCTTGAAATTTTGTAAGGGGTCATCTTATAATGCTACCGTCGTTCTAAGAAGAATAAGAATCATAATAAGATAAACATCACATGTAATCAAAATATGTGACATGATATGGCCATCATCATCTTGTGCTTTTGATCTCCATCTCCAAAGCACCATCATGATCACCTTCATCACTGGCGCGACACCTTGATCTCAATCGTAGCATCGTTGTCGTCTCGCCAACTATTGCTTCTACGACTATCGCTACCGCTTACTGATAAAGTAAAGCAATGACATGGCGATTGCATTTCATACAATAAAGCGACAACCATATGGCTCCTGCCAGTTGCCGATAACTTTGCAAAACATGATCATCTCATACAAAACCGTATATCTCATCATGTCTTGACCATATCACATCACAACATGCCCTGCAAAAACAAGTTAGACGTCCTCTACTTTGTTGTTGCAAGTTTTACGTGGCTGCTACGGGTTTAGCAAGAACCGTTCTTACCTACGCTTACAAAACCACAACGATGTTTCGTCAAGTATGTGTTGTTTTAACCTTCACAAGGACCGGGCGTAGCCACACTTGATTCAGCTAAAGTGAGAGAGACAGACACCCGCCAGTCACCTTTAAGCAACGAGTGCTCATAACAGTGAAACCAGTCTCGCGTAAGCGTACGCGTAATATCGGTCCGGGCCGCTTCATCTCACAATACCGCCGAAGCAAAGTATGACATGCTGGTAAGCAGTATGACTAGTATCGCCCACAACTCATTGTGTTCTACTCGTGCATATCATCTACGCATAGACCTGGCTCTGATACCACTGTTGGGGAACATAGTATTTCAAAATTTTCCTACGATCATGCAAGATCTATCTACTAGATGCATAGCAACGAGAGGGGAGAGTGTGTCTACATACCCTCGTAGACCGAAAGCGGAAGCGTTTATCAACGCGGTTGATGTAGTCGTGCACCTTCACGATCCGTCCCGATCTAGTACCGAACGTACGCACCTCCGCGTTCAGCACACGTTCAGCTCAATGACGTCCTCGCCTTCTTGATCCAGCAAGACGGGTGAAGTAGTAGATGAGTTCCGACAGCACGATGGCGTGGTGACGGTTGTTGATGAAGAACAATCTCCGCAGGGCTTCGCCAAGCACTGCAGAAACTAGACGGAGGATAAACTAGAGGGTCGGGGTTGTCGGCACATGGCTTGGTGTATCTTGATGTGTCTTGGGTGCTAGCCCTACCCCTCTATTTATATGTTGAGCCCAGGGGTCGAAACTTGGAGCAAAAGCCTCCTCAAAGTTGGTTTTGCCCGAAAGGAAAGAGTCCCACTCGGACTCCAGGGCTAGACGCCAGGGTTCCCGGCGTCTGCCCCCTAGACGTCAGGGTTCCTGGCGTCTAGCCTCTGGTCTCCGCAAAACTTCCTTTTGCACTCTCCTAAAGCCTCGTGGGCTTTCCCCTTTGGCCCAAATAAAGTGTTCTCGTACCCAAACATTTCGGGAAACATCCGGAACCCCTTCCGATGAATTTCGGAACCCTTCCGGAGGTCAAACACTATTATCCCATATATTAATCTTTATCTCCGGACCATTCCGGAGTTCCTCGTCATGTCCGTGATCACATCCGAGACTCCAAATAACATTCGGTCACCAACATACATAACTCACTAAATACTATATCGTCAACGAACGTTTAAGCGTGCGGACCCTACGGGTTCGAGAACTATGTAGACATGTGATGGTCCTCGAACCCCTCGTTGGTTACCCCAAGTGGAAGGTGTAAGATGCAATAAGTAGAAGTGTTTTCCCTTAGCAAAGATGCCAAGGATCGAATCCCCAGAGACTCCTAGGTTCAACAAGTAGGTGTCAATTGCTACGGCGCCAGATTAGTAGCAATCAACGTGGACATGCACATAGATACAAATAACTTTGCTCCCAACGAGTACAGAGAGGTTGTCAGTCCCTCCGGCCTTGTAGTTCACAAAGGGTTAAAAGCAATGATAGTAGTGATAGATAGTTTTTGCAATAGTAAGTAATAACGGAAAGTAAATAGCGGATGTGATCAATGATGGTAATATGGACCGGAGTCTCATAATGTTCACTAGTGATGTCTCTCTCCCAAAAGACGATAAAACAGCTATGTGAGGTAACAAATTACAGCTGGGCAATTGACAGGACCACGAACGCAAACCAATGCTGACTACATTGCAAGAAAGGTTGAGGTTCAAAGCATGGGCGGTACGCCAAAGTAGGTAGACTGAAATCCATCAATGCCTACTACTAATCATCCACCTTGAGATATCTATCCAGAACATCTCGCTGGTATTAAGTTGCGAGTCCCACCCATAGTGTAAACTCAATGCAACAGACAACTGCATTAAAAGAACTTTGCGTAAAGTAAACAATCCTTGCACCCGCGGGCACAAGCACCGTTGTTTTCCCCCTTGTGGCAATAGCACATCCCCTAGACTCATGTTTCTGTCACTCAAGCTAGTCATCGAGGGGCATGAACCCACAATCGAGCATAACGTTCCCTCTTGGAGTCACTACCTATTACTCGGCCAAAGAAATAAATAACAACGGAGAACATGCAAGAATTACTTATGAACTAAAATATAAAAGAGGTGAATCAAATATATTACTCAAGATCAATCTGAACATAATCTCATAATCCATCGGATCCCAGCAAACTCAACATAGCAACAGCATAAGGATTACATAGGTGCCTCGATCATGTAGGGCAGCTCACGAGGACTAATTAGTGAAGCACAAGAACGGGAGGAGAACATCACATAGCTACTGGTCATGGACACATGGTCCAAGGGAGACTACTCACGAGTCATCCGGGAGGCGTCCATGGTGGTGGAGAAGCTCCCGGTGGTGATCCTCCCCTCCGGCAGGGTGCCGGGAAGAGTTCTCCTGGTGCTCCCGATCTTGGAAGCGGCGGCGGCGGCGGAACAGAGATGGGATCGCGAAAAGAAGTTCTGTTCTGAGGGTTTCGGAGGTCCCTCTAAATATATGCCAATGGGGGGCACGGAACGGGCTTCGGGGGGCCCAGGCGCCCCCCCGGCGCGGCCCAGGGTGGGCGCGCCGCCAGGGCGCCTGGAGCCCTGGTGCCCCCCCGCCAGGCTGCCCTTCGGACGCAGTGTTGTTTCCGGATCGCTGATTTTTTATATAATTTTTCTGGATTTTTCTGGGCAGTTCTCGAAACGTGAAAACCTGAAATTCAAAAACAGCCGAAAACAGAAACTGGCACTGGGGTGCACTGGATTAGTAAGTTAGTCCAAATATGATCAAAAGTGTATGGAAGTGTATGAATATCATAGCAATATCACCCAAAAGTGGCATGGAGCAAGCAGAAATTATAGATACGTTTTGGACGTATCAACATCCCAAAGCTTAATTCCTGCTCGTCCTCGAGTAGGTAAATGATAACAAGAATAATTTCTGTGGTGACATGCTATTAACCATATAGGACTTTTTATAGTCATATGACAAAAGCTTACTGAGACAATGATTCTATAGTAATTAAGTTGCCTCATGAGAAAATCACAAATGACTGAAAGTTTTACAACATGAAACTGAAACATCAAATAGATTTGCAATGAACATGATGTGCAAATATGACAAAGTGATATCTAGCTTGCCCCCTTTAGTGATGCAAAACATAAATGCAGGGGCACCTTCAAGGTTTAAGTGATGACTAGATACAATGATTTCAAAATAAACGATATCACAATCATGCAAAAGACAATGCTACTTTGGGACAATGCACATTACACTCAGAATGACAATCATGCTCTCAGTAGTTGGTGCTTTACATAAAGGTAAAAGAAAGGTTAGGTGCTAGAGCTTTTTATTTTGAAAACATGGAAGCAATTGTGTCAACGGTAGTAGTACTTCATATGTGTCATGCATAAGACATCCTATAAGTTGCAAGCCTCATGCATCGAATACCAATAGTGATCGTACCTTGTCCTAATTAGCTCGTATTTCCATGGGTTATCATTGCATTACATATGTTTCAACCAAGTGTCACAAAGGGGTACCTCTATGCCACCTGTACAAAGGTCCAAGGAGATAAATCGCATTTGATTACTCGTTTTTGATAGATCTCAACTTGAGGACATCCATACCGGGACAACATAGAAAATAGATGATGGAATCCTCTTTAATGCATAAGCATGTTCTCATAAGAGATTGAGGATCAACGTCCAAGCTAAAACTTCCACCATGATATATGGCTTTGGTTGGCGGCCCAATGTTCTTCTCTAACAATATGCATATTAATTCAACCCATGGCAAATCACCCTTACTTCAGACAAGACGAACATGCATAGCAACTCACATGATATTCAACAAAAGTGTGACAGTTGATGGCGTCCCCAGAAACATGGTTACCGCTCAGCAAGCAACTTATAAGAAATAAGATACATAAGCAACATATTCTTTACCACAATAGTTTTAAAGCTACTTTCCCATGAGCTATGTATTGCAAGGTTAGTGTGCTTAGTACAGGTGGAGGTTAGCAAAAAGACTGGGAGCGACCAACTAAGAGAGCAATGACGGTCATAATCATGCAGAGCGACAAAGCAATATTGAATCAAGCATGGTAGTTATATCGCTACTCAGAAACAAAAGATCATCAAGGCTTGACAGACTTTCTTTACAGTCTTGAATATGCGTGAGCATACGCCAAGTCAATCAAAATAAATTCTCGAAGGAAGATATTACTAAATCATACCAAATCATAGGCAAACAAATCAAGTTGGTACTCCAATAACACATTGGGAACCCCCCAGCTATTTAAGATTAACCATAAGAAAACCTGAACTACTAAGCACCATCATGCAAGTAGCATCTTTATCATAGACACATTAATCAATGCAACGGAAGCAAACTCTCTTAATAAGGTGAGCATGGTAATTAAAGAGAGTTCAAGCAACCAACTAAACAAAAGCTCTTTGAAAAGATAAGCATGGATACTAAGAGCAGAGCACGATAGTGGCTATTTAAAAGACAAAGAACACACACAACAAAGATAGACATGAAAATTCTATGTTATGTTCTAGGTAGAGGTGGAGCGTGTTTCTCTCCCACATAAAGGAATGCTGAGTTCCGACTCGTTATGAAAAACTATAAAGAAAACTAAAAGCAAGACGCTCCAAGCATAGCACATAACACATGAAGTGATTAAAATATAGTGGAACGAAAGACGAACTGATAATGTTGATGGAGAAGGGGATGCACGGGGGGCATCCCCAAGCTTAGACGCTTGAGTCTCCTTGAATATTTCTTGGGGGTGCACGGGGGCATCCCCAAGCTTGAGCGCTTGACACTCCTGAATCTTTTTATCATCTTCCCTCGCACACTTGAAAACTCCCTTCATACATAACTCATCATAATCTGATTAGCGAGGTTAGTACCCTTAATAAAATAATTATACCTTGCTGGAAATAAGGATATTCTTGAAGTTCTACTGTTTCTCAAGATTGCCAAAAGGTTTTTGCAAAGAAAAAGCAAGTTCTTGATTTGCAAAGTGAAGGAAAGGCAAAACAGGACAGAATCTGTGAAAAACAGAACAGCGGGTAGTAATTGATCTGTTCGGGATACTTCTGCAACTCAAATCAAAAAAACTCAGAACAGACGCACGAAAGACAATTATATAGAGAACGCTGTCGAAAAAATTCAGACCAAAAAGATGATCTGGTGATTTTATACGAATTTTTCTATCCAAGGACAGAATCTGTTTCCTGGACAGCACCTCACAACTTTTGAACTTTCTAGCAATCAGAGGCTATACTTGGCACAAATATGAAAAGCAAAGATACAATGATGATGATACAGCAGTAAACAACATCAAGACACAACAAAAGCAAAAAAAAATCATGTGGGCTGCCTCCCAAAAGCGCTTTCTTTTATGCCTTTAAGCTAGGCATAATGCATAGAGGAATCAATAACCATCATAATAATCGGAGTTATAAATTGTTTCAAATGGTTCCTCAACAAGTTCATTCTTGTTCCTTCTAGGAAAGGGGTACACACCTTTTGCCTTCCCGCGTAAGTGGATTTGTCCCTTACCTATATCAATGAAGCCTTTAACTGCTCTGAGGAAGTCCCTTCCAAGCACTATATTTCCTTGGTTTGGCTCCATGATGAAGAAATCAATCATTGCAATCCCTTTAAGGAATTTAACTGGCACGTCTTTTATTTTTCCCTGTATTTCAGAAATATCTCCATTAGTATGTTCATGATAAGATGGTAATCTATCCATGTTAAATTTTAAAGAATCATGAACAATTTTTGGCATAGTAGAAACCATAGATCCAATATCACAATAAGCAAGGAAGTCTTGATTAGAGATGCTAATCCTAACAAAAGGTTCCCAATCATTGTCTATTTCCAAAATGTCTGTCTTATTGGGTTTAGGTTTCTCTCCCTTCATCAAGTCTAGAGCATCCATTCTTTTCTCAATAGTAGCAAGTCTATCTATGACAGTATCAAAGTTATGATCATAAACAAAGTAACTAGATAGACCATGTATAATTTCAAGAGCTCTAGCTTCATCACATTCTAAGAAATCTCCCTCAGCTATAATGTCAAGGGAGTGTTTACACCATTTAAAAAGACCATGGTAAAAATTTCTAAGCACAATTTTTATAGGTATCCAAGGCATAATTCTTCTATGTGCATCAGAAATTCTGTCCCATGCCTTCTTCATATTTTCTCCATCCCTTTGATGGAAATCTAGAACTTCTGATTCCCTCAAAGCACCAAATCCTAACATGTTTAACTAAACAGGTAGGACTACTAGCAGGAAGGTAAATAAATTTTTTGTGATTTCTGATAAAAAGGTACTAAAGCAAAAACTGAAAGGTAAACTAACAAGACTAATAAGCAAAGGTAAAAGATAGCATGCAACTCCCCTATCCTGAAGAGTGGAGTCCCCGGCAACAGCACCAGAAAATACTCCTTGATGGGCCTCGAAACCCTCGTTGGTTACCCCAAGTGGAAGGTGTAAGGTGCAGTAAGTAGAAGTGTTTTCCCTTAGCAAAGATGCCAAGGATCGAATCCCCAGAGACTCCTAGGTTCAACAAGTAGGTGTCAATTGCTACGGCGCCAGATTAGTAGCAATCAACGTGGACCTGCAGACAGATACAAATAACTTTGCTCCCAACGAGTACAGAGAGGTTGTCAATCCCTCCGGCCTTGTAGTTCACAAAGGGTTAAAAGCAATGATAGTAGTGATAGATAGTTTTTGCAATAGTAAGTAATAACGGAAAGTAAATAGCGGATGTGATCAATGATGGTAATATGGACCGGAGTCTCATGATGTTCACTAGTGATGTCTCTCTCCCAAAAGACGATAAAACAGCTATGTGAGGTAACAAATTACAGCTGGGCAATTGACAGGACCACGAACGCAAACCAATGCTGACTACATTGCAAGAAAGGTTGAGGTTCAAAGCATGGGCGGTACGCCAAAGTAAGTAGACCGAAATCCATCAATGCCTACTACTAATCATCCACCTTGAGATATCTATCCAGAACATCTCGCTGGTATTAAGTTGCGAGTCCCACCCATAGTGTAAACTCAATGCAACAGACAACTGCATTAAAAGAA
>LR738709.1:501283286-501320618 GCA_902687465.1 Secale cereale | reverse complement strand
CCCCCCCCCCGGCGCGGCCCGAGGGGGCACGCCGCCAGGGCGCCTGGAGCCCTGGTGGCCCCCCTAGGCTGCCCTTCGGATGCAGTGTTGTTTCCGGATCGCTGATTTTTTATATAATTTTTCTGGATTTTTCTGGGCAGTTCTCGAAACGTGAAAACCTGAAATACAAAAACAGCCGAAAACAGAAACTGGCACTGGGGTGCACTGGATTAGTAAGTTAGTCCAAATATGATCAAAAGTGTATGGAAGTGTATGAATATCATAGCAATATCACCCAAAAGTGGCATGGAGCAAGGAGAAATTATAGATATGTTTTGGACGTATCAACATGACCGAGACATCTCTCCGGTCAATAACCAATAGCGTAACCTGGATGCCCATATTGGCTCCTACATAATCTACGAAAATCTTTATCGGTCGAACCGCATAACAACATACGTTGTTCCCTTTGTCATCGGTATGTTACTTGCCCGAGATTCGATCGTCGGTATCTCAATACCTAGTTCAATCTCGTTATCGGAAAGTCTCTTTACTCATTCTGTAATACATCATCTCGTGACTAACTCATTAGTCATTTGCTTGCAAGGCTTATTATGATGTGCATTACCGAGAGGGCCCAGAGATACTTCTCCGACACTCGGAGTGACAAATCCTATTCTTGATCTATGCCAACACCACGAACACCTTCAGAGACACCTGTAGAGCATCTTTATAATCACCCAGTTACGTTGTGACGTTTGATAGCACACAAGGTGTTCCTCCGGTATTCGGGAGTTGCATAATCTCATAGTCATAGGAACATGTATAAGTCATGAAGAAAGCAATAGCAGTAAAACTAAACGATCATAGTGCTAAGCTAACGGATGGGTCTTGTCCATCACATCATTCTCCTAATGATGTGATCCCGTTGATCAAATGACAACACATGTCTATGGTTAGGAAACATAACCATCTTTGATCAATGAGCTAGTCTAGTAGAGGCATACTAGGGACACTCTGTTTTGTCTATGTATTCACACATGTACTAAGTTTCCGGTTAATACAATTCTAGCATGAATAATAAACATTTATCATGATATAAGGAAATATAAATAACAACTTTATTATTGCCTCTAGGGCATATTTCCTTCAAAAGGTCAACCGTGCCCAAGGCAAAACCATTCACGATCTCATAGAACAAGTGTTTTAGGCTGGGCCAAAAACGCTTGAAGAATTCCACTAGCCAGCCATCAGGTCCAGGCGCCGTGTCGTTCTTCATGTCCTTGAGGGCCTTGTCAATCTCCTCCGGGAGGAAAGAGAGGGCAAGACTGTCATTTTCTGCCTGAGAAACCTTTTCTGCGGGATCCCACAAATCCTCGCGCAGGCAGAGAGGTTTTTCATCAGCCGTCCCCAATAGGCCAATGAAAAACTCATATATATGGTCCGTGATTTGGTCTTGGGTTAGCAGCAGGCCCGAGTCAGATTGGAGGCGGAGGATAGTGCTTTTCCTTTTCCTTCCATTTGCATATGCGTGGAAGTATCTAGTGTTCGCATCTCCCTTCGTCACCCACTTGACGCCGCCCCTACGGCGCGAATATTCCTCCTCAGCACTCAAAATGGCTAGGACTTGGTCTTCCAAAGCGTACCTATGAGCCCATTCTGTTTCCGAGAAGGGTCGTAGGTCGGCTTCTTGGTCGAGTCGGGAGATTTCGTCAGTAATTCGAGCACGCTCTCTCTTAGAATTACTGCCATGATTCGCACCCCATCCACGAAGGAAAGCCCTCAGCTTGCCCGCCGCTGCAGTCCATAGTTCTGCAGGGCCCCGTTGAGGGCCGAGGCGGTCACAGATAGCGTTCCATCGCTTCCTAACCAATTATTCAAAGCCCTCAGACTCGAACCAAGCCGTTTCGAAATAGAAACGTTGACTACGACTGATTGACTCCTCCCCAGAGGAGAAAATGAGGGGTACGTGGTCAGACCCTATGCGCGTCTCAACCACAAGCGGGCATAGGGGAAACAGCACTTCCCATTCGGGTGTAAAAAACACTCTGTCAAGTACACTCCAAACCGGATTGGTCCGTTTGTTGGTCCACGTAAACCTCGCCCCAATACGGGCAACTTCCCTGAGAACCGCTGCGGCAATGGCCTGATTAAACATGGACACCCTAGTCCAGTCAATATTATCATTGTTCTTGTCCGCACCCGAGCGGATCAAGTTGAAATCACCCCCAACCACCACTGGCAAGTTGAGGGCCCTCTTTGCTCCCACCACTGTAGTTAGCTCAAGCAAAAAGTCATGGGACCATGCGTGGTCAGCTGGGCCATAAACGCAAATGACAACCCACGTCAACCTAGACCCCTTATGTTTAATGGTGGCAGATAAAAAGAAAGCACCCACATCCCATAACAGAACCTCACAAATATCCCTATTACAACCCATAAGAATACCACCGGAGTGACCCGTCGAGGGCAACCAGTGCCAGTCGAAGCGTTGTAAAGGGTCATAAGCAAGAAGTTCTCTGTGAGAGAAATCTGCTTTAATCGTTTCTTGAAGCGCAATAAAATCTATCCGTTTCTTAGCAATGTATTCCTTAAGTTGGGTGCGGCGACCAACGTGCCCGCAACCACGAATGTTCCAAAATAAATAACGCATCTAAATAACGCGGTTACGGAGGCGGACACCTCTAGAGGTCACCGCCTTAGCCACTCTCTTCTTTGTCGGGCCAAGTCTCTTCGAGACCCGAGAGGAAGAAGGAAGAACACTGGCTTCCCTAGCCTGTGGTTCTTCAACGGGCGCCACCTCGTCATCATCCCCTGCTGGAACGATGGCAAGCTGATCCGCAGCCGCACAACGAGACGCAGCCTCAGCCAGGGCAGCATGTGCCTCTTCCTGCGCACGCACTAAGGAAATGAGGTCGCCAGGGGGGGTAGGCACAATAACTCCCGAATCGTCTAGAATGGAAGCGAGATGCTCATCTGAGAAGGCATTGAGAATACGAAAAGAAGGTGGAGGGTTACCTACGGCCTCCAGATTCTTGTCGGCGATGCGCAGCTGAGCGCTTTCCATGGAAGACAGCTCGCCCAGCTTGGCCTTGGCGCGAGCACTTGGGGCTCGCTGCGCCACCGGCGTCGCCTTGGAGCGCTTGGCCTTGCTGTTTGCCCCAGTCGCTCCTAACGCCGCCCCCAGCTCACCACCAAGTTCAGAAGAATTCCCCGCCGCCGCCGTCTGTGCCTGCTTGGTGGCAGGCTTCCGTCCTGCCGTCTTCTTAGGCTGACAACCTGAGCTATTCGAGCCACGACGGGGGCCCGGGGTCAGCTCTCCATCGCCAAGCACCACCACCTCAAGATCTGCGTTCTTGTCCGTGGAGGAGGGAGGTGCCAGAGGAGCCGCGCCAGCCCCCTCCTTGCTCGACATGGGGAGCGACGCCACCACTAGATTGGAGCCATATTCGTTGAAGGAGGTGTCAAGCGATCGAGCCAGAGGAGGAACGCTGACAGCCGTATCTTGGGTCGCCATCCCTATGGCCCCAGCCTCTGAAGTTAAAGCGCCCAGCTTCTTCCATGTTTCCGTGTCGATGGAGGTGTCGTGCAAACTCTCATCGGGGTCCTCAACCACGTCTGGAATTGGGGGGATGAAAACCGCAGCCTTACCCTGCACACGCCGTCCGTCAGCAGGTCCGGAGGTTGGGGCCTTGCCATGGACGCGTGGCACCTATGGGCACAATGCCTTAGCAGGCGTCGCGCATTTGGGGGGAGGGTTGGAGGAGGCCACCGCTAGGGACGCACGCTCTCCGCCGCGTTTAGGAAGGATTTCCCTTTCAACTTTAATTTGGTAACCCTCATTGTTAAACCAAACCTCCACCACTCCATTGAGCTTTTCGGGCGCACGGCAAGCGATCTTCATCCGGACAGGCCCCAACCTGATTAGCGAGAGCTCATCGACCATGATTGGCCTACCCAGCATCCGGAGCCCTTCCTTGATGCGGTCCTCGCGTCTGTGCTTCTTAGGAATGCCGAAGAGATGCACCCAAGTCTCTGGCATCACCATTGGTTGAATCTCCTCGTGCAACATGTCCCGCACACTTGCGGTTATGTCATTGATGGAGAGAAACAACTTCTCACTAGATTTCGCCATGTGCAAAAGGTCTGAAGAAGGAAACACCACTAAAAAATCATCATCACCCACTTGAGTTACCTGCCAATCCCAATCGTTTGCCACCATGTGCTTCAATTCTTGCTTAAGGATGCGCAGAGTCAGCTTCCCCGGCTCCGCAGATAAGATGGCCGCATTCTTGATACGCGCGTCGATGGGGGTCTCCAGCTCGTCGCCGTCGTCGTACTCCAGGCAGAAGAACCCTTCCCCCGAGATGGCACTTCCCATGATTTGGAGGTGGAGCTGCCGACCCCTCGTCGGGCAGTTGGCCGAGGCGTGTCCTTCCTCTTTGCACAGCACGCACAGAGGTTTGAACTTACACCTGGATTGATAGTGTCCAAGGCGACCGCACTTGAAACACTCAATCTCAGGCGCCTCCTCCACCGGGATTGGCTCCCCGCCGTGCCCTTTGACGACCCAGGGAAAGCCGCCGCGGACGGATCTGAGGAAGCCCGAGGCTTCTTCAGCAACGGAGCCTCCATGATTCCCCCAGCATGGATCTGGCTCTCCGGTTTCTTCTCCAACTCGCGCCTCCGCTGTAAGCTCTTCTTCTTCTTTTTCCGTTCTTGCTGTTGGATCCACCATGGGGGAGGGGGACCCCAATCCCCCTCACGCCCACCTTGCTCGCGCGCACCGCCGTGCACAGCTCGCCCGTCGCGCCCATCCGAACGCTCCCGCATCGTGCGCTTGGCCTTGTCTCTGAGCTCCCGCTCACGCCGCCGCTCCGCCTCCGGGTCGGACGTCTCCATGGAACGCTTCTCCGCCCTCCGGTCACCCATCACCGCCGCCGCGAAAGATCTGAGAAGGGGAGGGGGAGCGAGAGGCTTGAGAAAGTGGGCGGCGTGAGCGAGGCGCCGCACCTCCTAAGGAGTGGCTGGAAACCTTAAATGGGGATCGAAGCACCCGCGCCTCAGCCATATATACCCCCCCGACCCTCTTAGACGCGGGCCTGGGCGATATGGGCCTGGAAGGCCCAACGGGGGCCGCCAAAGCAGGCCCCTTGGAAACGTCCGCCCCCACAGGGCCACAGGACAGGTCCACCGTGGCGGCCGGGCCCCCAGCGAATGGGCCAGAGAGTGCGAGCCCAGCCGAGCGGAACGGGCAGTGAGGCCCAACCAGTCCAACCCGAGGACCAACGGGGGGAGGAGACCCAGCCCGCACGCATGGCGGCGCCGCCGCGCCCGACGCCGGAGATGCTGAAGCAGGCCGCAGATCCGGCCACTCCACCGAGGGGGCCACCGCACCAACCTCCACCAAACTCGTCGCCGCCATGGCACGGATCGAAACAGCCGCATCGCCCAGCACCCCAGTGCCGCCAGGCGCCGCCGGCCGCCAGATCCGCGCAGCCGTGGCTCTGGATCCTTTGCCCCCAGGAGCAAAACGGCCCGTCGACGCTTGCGCCGGCCTGTGCGACGCTGCAGCGAAAGCGATGAAGTCGCCCACCGTTGGCCCCTCCGGAACCTTGCGTGGATCTGGCACAGACGCATCGAGCCACAGTCCCTTGGGTTCGTCGTCTTCCTCGTCCGAGCACTCAGAGGAGAGGGCCCAGAAACGGTTGGCGCCGGGGCCGGCCCCGTTCGTTGCCATCGCCGGCGCTCCGGCCACCGCCGGAGGCTTGCCAGAACGGGGGGAGCCGCCGCCGTGGCGGACCGCCGTCCAACTCCCCAGCTTTTGGTCGAGCCCCGCGGCGCCCGAGACTCCCCAGAGCCTGCGCCCACTCCCTCGCACAGGAGGTCGCCGGCCGTTGACCAACACGCCGGCGCTGCCTCGTCCCTCGGCATGCGTGGTGAGCCCGCGCCGGCATCCACGCCGTCGCCAATGAGCCTGCCCAACTGCTCTTTTTCGAACGCGCCCATCTCTCCCTCAATGAGAACGGTGAACCAACTATATATGCACCTGATTCCATGTCGTTGGAATTGTAGAGTGATGTTCTTCCCTTCTGAATAGGATAACACTTATATGGCGTGAAGAGTTGCTCTGGGCCATTTTTCCTTCCTATACCTAGGATGTTACTCCCTCTGTCCGGGTTTATTAGGCACCATGTTATTTCGAAGGGATAAGTATATTTTTCATCCCTCAACTCTTTCGAAAGTGTAGCAATGATCCCTCAACATCAAAACCAGCAAAACTAGGTCCCTCAACTTTTAAAACCGGATAACTTTAGTCCCTCGAATGGTTTTCATCCAGTGTGAACGGTACATATATGAACAGTAAATAAAAATGATTTCCTTTTAAAAAATCTGAAATTTAATCACATCAAAGATACTCAGGGTGCACAATGTGCGTGCAAAATTTAGTCATGTTTGCACGTTCAACGAGCTCGCGACAAAAAAAAACATAAATCTGCTCTATCATCAGCAGTAGATTAAAAAAGATAACAAACAAAATTAAAAAAATCTGAAATTTGTTGGAATCCGAGATGATTGTGTGAGCAAGGTTTGTGCAATTTGTTTGGGGTCAAATGATATCCAAGGCGCTCGTAGCAAAATAAACAAAATAGTGTACGTGCGTGCCATTTCGGGTGGTTTCCAAACACCACGACCTCCACGGATGTTATTTGACCATGAAATGTTGCAACCACCTTGCACAACTGAGCATCTTCGACGCAAAAAAAAACAGATTTTTTTTTAATTTACTGTTCATTGTAGAGCAGATTTACTTTTGTTTTTTGCCGTGAGCTCCTCGGACGTCGAAACATGACGAAAATTTGCATGCACCTTGCGCACCCAAGTGTTCTTCATGTCATAAATTTCATATATTTTTTTGAAGTTGTTTGCTAATTTTTCAAACTTACTATTCATCGGTGTACTGTTCATGCCAGACGAAAACCGTTCAAGGGACTAAACTTATCTGGTTTTGAAAGTTGAGGGACCAAGTTTTATTGGTTTTGAAGTTCAGGGACTACTTCTAAACTTCCGAAAGTGTTGAGGGACGAAAAATATACTTATCCCTATTTTGAATCAAAGTTTGATCTTAGATTTTGTTAACTTCTTTCAGATAGAAATCCAAACGGTTTTCAGTAAGTTTTTCTTATTAAGCGGTCAATTCTCTTCTTCTATATGAAAAGGCAGTGCTCTTGCCATCGGAAAAAAAATCCAATAATATACCTTTTGTGAGTACAACTTAGATTTTGTTAGTCAAATCTATGGTTAGACATAAAGTGCGAGGGGTCCAATAAACTTGGACAGAGGGAGTAACGAGGATGGGTTGATCCACTAGAATGAGTTCATAGGTATTTATCCATTGATCTTAGTAATTTTCAAAGAAACTTAATTCTTGAAGCATGTCTTCGACCACGCTGGAGTACGACTTCTTCGGCTATGGTCAACCCCCATATTAACATATAACTTTTTGGCAATGACCTCAACATCGACCTCACATGAAAGTAATGGATGGCGTGAGCTCCTAAGCTGGAAGAAGAATGAAGAACACTCAAAATAAATAAATAAAATAAAACATGTCTGTGTGTGTGAGTGTGTGTAAGAAGCCGAGCTTCAAGATTTTTGTCAAACCACTTTCTCCAAAGAATATATTTCCCTGACGTTCTTTTTGTTAGTGATATGTCTGACCTTGTACTTGCGCACCCAGCATAATTTGGACGGGCGATGTAGTTGCATCCTTAATTAATTATAGTAAGATAAGCCCATATACCCATGAATGACTGATTCAAACTTAAATTTGCATTGTTAGGAGTATCTAGGGTTAGTTTTGTGGTACCAACCTATACATGCTTTCCATATCTTAAGTCAAGGCATATTCGGGCAATTGCCTGCCTTTGCCTTTTCTTCTAAGTAAAATACTACGTTTTTAACTCTTTTGGGGCTGAAAAAATGGCTGGGCAATGTTTTCTTTTTTTTGCGAAATAATGGCTGGCCAATGTTGTTCCAGTAGAGATGGCATCAGAATGGCCCCAATTTCCGTTGATGTTCAGATAACTTCCTTTGACATTTGACGTCGCCATATTCGTATCCCAGTAATTTGACACCTGTATGTAGTGCCGAATCACTTTGCTCTAGGATACAGTTTTTAGCTTTTTTTTGTGGAGAAAAGTTAGCAGCTGGTGACAGACATAAGGTCATAGATCTAAGAAAGTTAGTTGGGCCAAGATGATTGAAAATTTTACAATAAATTCCATGGCACTGGCATCGTTTGATGCAGAGGCCAAGGACACTCCTTCCTTTCGGGCAGAAAATCACACTTTTTTAGAGAGAATTCATAGACACCAGATATGTTTCCAGATCGGAATTTCTAGCAGAAATGCGCGTAGCGTGTTTCTCAAAAGAAAAAAAACATTCACATAGCAGCCCACTGATTTGGAGCTCGAAACCATAGCCCAAAAAAGATTGGAGTATATTTTTAGCTAAGCTAGGAAGCTGTTTTGTCCCCCCAAAACCCAAAGGGAAGTCACCAACCCTTTCAAAGTTGAAACACGGCCGAATGATGTCAACTCAGCTGGAGCGCCCTTTAGGCCGAGCTAAACAATGGCCGGAACCTTTCTGCGCGCCTATCAAGCTTTGAATGTGTGCAGCTTCTCTTCAAGTGATCGCATATTGTACAATTAGACTAGACGTAATTTAAACACAAAAGGTTTATATGCTGCCGATCGATGATGTAAGGAGGGGACCGGAAGACATGCTTTACCGAAATTTGCTTAAACAAGGACAGACAGATGGGATTAATACTAGGAGAACTAGGCGCCCCGCTAAGGTTCCCGTACCGCGAAAAATTCAACTGCTTGTTAATCAATCTTCGCTTCGAATACGAATAAAGTTTTCTATCACTTGCTGGTACTACCACTACATTGCTCGTTGAATGTCTCGGGCTTTTAAGGGCCTTTTTTCCAGTCCTAGAGAAAGAATAAGTTCAGTGTTTGACATATGTTTCCCACAAGTTGCCGCCTTTTTCCAATCCTGGAGAAAGAATAGGTTTGAGTGCTCACGCATATTGCATCATGTTTACGCTACGCGGGTACCTGCGTATATTGCATTTGCTTTCTACAAGATTATTACAATGTTCACACCCACATAGAAGAATTGTCTTTCGGAATTTCCTCCGAGAATTTGAGTGTAAGTGCAACTTAACACTATCAAATGGCTTCCCGTGTCCGCCAATCCAAAATAAGCACAATCTCATGCATTGAAATGGAAAAACAAAATGGTCCAAGCTTAGACGAAAGTGACAGGAAAAGAAGCATTCGGTTAATTAGTTAAACAGTTCTGCTCGTGGGGTTATCACTGTTAAGAGTAGAGAGTGAAAATCTAACTTCAGTTTTCATATAAACCAAGATCTAAAGCAAGGATGGAAGTAAGTCTACAAAAAAAGTGATGTTAATATATTATGCACAATTTCCTAGATTAAAAAAAGAAGTCCATTTTCCAGAATTACTCAGCCTAGACAGAAGATTCAAACTGTTCACAGCAAACCTTAGCTTTTCACAACAGATGAATTTGTACGTGCTTAATTCTCTCTTCTAGCAGGTTTAGACTGAAGCTCAAAGTGAGAAAGATTACAAAGATCGAAGTGGCAGCAACCCTCATCGCTGTCTCAACGTATTGGCGGGCAAAGCCCGGCCAATGCTGGCGGCGGCGGGGCGCTTTCCTTCCCCTGCTCAGTCCGGCGGGCGCGGGCCTCAGGGTCGGGCGATGGCGCGACGTTTGCTCGAGGCTTGCCGGGGCAGTAGCTGGCGGCGGAAACATGGGCTGTGGGCGGCGGTGTGAAGGGGTTGCGGCAGCAGTAGTGCGCGGTGGGCTCCGGCGATGACGGACAGCCAGATCTGAGCCTAGGCGGCGCGGGCTGCAGGTGTCCGCTCCTGCAATGGCCGCGACTGGTGGTGGTGGAGGTGCAGCGGCGGTGCCTGGTGGGCGTGCTGGTCGGGATCTAGACGTCCTGCCGGATGGACGGCAGCGGCAGTGCAGATGGGCTCCCCGGTGAGTTTTCTTGGTGGTCAGCGATGGTCCTAGGGGCCTTCCACGCCAGTGGTCGGGCCTGCGACGGTGGCTTTGCGCGGTTCTGCGACGACTGGTGAGATGGGGTGGCACAGGGGTGTGTCCGGTGGGGAGGTTGGCTGGAGGGATGGGCGGCCACAATGTGCTCGGGTCACTCGTCACTGGCACAGGGGTGTGCCGGTCCTGATGCGAATACAGATTAAAATACTTGAAGTGGTGCGAATCTGAACGTGACCGGACGTGTGAGATATCGGGCTCATCTGAGCTCGAGCTCGAAATAGCACTTTCGTTCAGATATATGCTTTTCTGAACGGAACTATCAATGCTTACTGAAGCCTCTAAATCTTGATAATTTGTAAGTACTTACACGAGAGTTGATAAATGGCTACGCATGTTATTCTTGGACTTGCACACCATGAGATTTTGCCACTTTCGTCGGTGTAAACCTGTCACTGACTTGCTAGTTGTTTCTTTTGGATCTTAATTCATGATCATGATGGCATCGGGACAGAAAACTTGGATGCTGATCGGCAGCCCAGGATGTCAGACCCTTTGTGCGTGCGTGCACACCGCCCCTGTTGCGACCCCTGCGGCTGCTGCTTCCGAAACTGAACCGGAAGCACAAGCTGAGTTTTACAGTCCTGATCGAGGCCGTGATACAGTCAACATATGAGGAGTCTCTGCTGAGAAGTTGTAATCAGGGTCCTCCTCATCTACTCCCCGCCCTTTTGGATGAGAGCCTGCCGGCTTCAATAAATAAACAGCTATAACAAGTTGGGCGTCCCCGATTTTGTTTTATTTATCTTCGCCGGCCATTGTTCTGCTTTGTTGTGCCGGCCTAAATAGACAGAGAAGGACACAAATAGCGCAGGCGTTCCGACATCAACAAGACCAGTGTTTTTTAGATCATCAAGGAAGGCCAGAAAGGCTCCCCCAGTTACATTGCATCATCAATTATTTTCGAAAAGGGGCGCTCTTATTACCTAAAAGATTTAAGCATTACACCCGGCCATTGCATCATCAACTAAGACCAGTTGTTGATCCGATCAGCCATGACGAAGAAAAGACGTCGTCATCGCAGCAGACGCAATGTAAGTGTTGATTCTGTATTGATAATGTAGTACAGTACTAAAGTTGACACTTATTTTGAGACCGAGGGAGCACTTAATGAAAAGGTTCCTCTTCCTCAAAAGGCTGATTATTCTTTGTTCCAGGTAAGTGCAACACCGAGAGCAACTAGTAGCAACAAAGAAGCCGCTGGCAGCGAAGCAGACCAAGACAGGCTTAGCAAGCTACCTGATGACCTTCTCCTCAACATTCTGGAACGGGTGGACACGCTCGACGCAATAAGGGCCTGCGTCCTATCCAAGCGAACGATGAAGCTCCCTGCCCTGCTCTCGCATTTCTTCCTGAGTGTGAGTTCCATTCCAGGTAACCGTTGTAAACCTGGGTTTTTCAACGTCAGCGACTTGCTCAGAACCAACAGCGCAGTGGCCCGTGTAACGGATAACATCTTGAGCACAAGGAGCCCGGAGATCACCATCAGCAAGCTCAAAATCAGATTCATCTTGATGCAACCTGACTGCTCCACAATTGGCAAATCTGTTGCCCATGCCATGGCAACACACAAGGTTGGCGCAGCGGAGTTTGAGATCGTAACACAGAAGACTCATAAGCACTGCTCTTCTGCCGATCTCCTCAACCATGGGAAGCAGTTCAATGATTTTCTCGCTGCTTGTCCGGGTGCATTTGCTGGCCTCAGGCGCCTATGGCTGCGCAATATGAGGTTTGGTGAACTCGACATTACTAACATCCTCAGCGCTTGCAAGCTCTTGGAGTCCTTGCGCTTAACCCATTGTGACTCGGGGATGAATTCTGCGCTGCAACTAGAGCATGCTCAGCTTATTGAGCTCGAGGTCGACTTTGGGAAATTTGAGATAGTTATGCTGACATGTCTACCAAAACTCCAACGAGTGAGCTATAAGAGTTGGTTCAACTCTCATAAAGATCCCTTGTATTTTGGTTGTGTGCCACAGCTTTCAAAGCTGAGGCTTGCTAAAACTGGAACCCAATCGACTAGGACTCTTGAGTTAAGTCAGCTCCTTGGTAATGTTCCGTCCGTAAGCAATCTGCATCTGGATTTTGAAAGTGAAAAGGTAATAATTAGTCATTTGAATCATACCTGTCCATCCTCACTCTATATATGATATCTTCTACTCTATGTAATAACAATAGTAGTAGCTTAAGTTGGCCTTCTCCACCGGTTGAGAATGTGATTTATACGCAACTTGATAGTAGCTTAAGTTAGCCTTCTCCGCCGGTTGAGAATGTGATTTATACGCAACTTGCACTCATTTTGCAAATTGTTTTTTCTTTCCCAGATTTGGGTTCTGCCAGAAAGCCCGAAGCTGCTCAGGCCTGCACTCAGCAAACTACAGCAAGTGAATCTGGACAATCTACCTGAAGGATGTGATTTAGCTTGGACGATGTTTATTGTTGAAGCTGCACCGTCACTAAAGGAGCTGTGCATCACAGTATGGGATCATTGGTGCAATATGGTGATGAGAGACAAAGAGTTTCGGAAGAGAAGTGGTTACTGTGAAAAGGCACAAGTGGAGTGGAAGCCACATGCCCCTGATTTCAAGCACAAGAATCTGGTTAAGCTCACCATCCATGGCTTCCAACCTAAGGACATCTTTGTGCGGTTCATCAGGTGTGTCATGGAACATGCAGTTAATATGGCAGAGATATCTCTGCACGACAGGAAGGTGTGTCTGCGCTGTGGTGGCTCGGATCCCGAGATGAAGTGCCCATCGAGATATCCGCGGAATGCTGATGAGTGCAAGCAGATCATTGAAGAACTGGGGATGTCTTTGCCTGCTATGGTTCGCTTCATGTCGTAATTGACAAACAAAAATATGTATGACCTGCTATGGTTGATGAGTCCTGAACTTCCTAATTCAGTCGTTATTTTACTTGCACTCTTGCTTTCCCTTTCAATTGAAGCTATGTGAACTGTTGTCTAATGGAGAAAATATTCAGTTTTTTTTTTCTGAGTATTCTGACGTTTGTGAATGATTTCCGTTTAGAGGCTAAAACCGAGTGCTTGATGCGTAGTTGACATGCTCACTTCATCTTTATGCATACAGATACTGTTATTGACTGAATGCTTCCCGTGTCCGCCAATCCCAAACAAGTACAATCTCATGCATTAGAATGGGGAAAGGGGAGTCCAAGCTTAGACGAAATGACAAGAGAAGAAGCATTCAGTCAATAACAGTTCTGCTGTGGGGTTATCACTTCGTTTGTATGAAAACTGAAAGTTAGATTTCTCACTCTGTACTCTTTTTACCAAGATCTAAAGCAAGGGTGGAAGCAAGTCTACAAAACAAAAAAAGTAATGGTAATGTAGTATGCACAATTTCCTAGGGAAAAAATAAGTCCATTTTCCACAACTACTCACTCAGCCCAGACAGAAGATTCAAACTGTTCACAGCAAACCTTAGCTTTTCACAACAGATGAATTTGTACGTGCTTAATTCTCTCTTCTAGGTTCAGACTGAAGCTCAAAGTGAGAAAGATTACAAAGATCAGAAGTGGCAGCAACAGATCATCCAGATGCCCCATATACGTAACTACTGGCAAAAATCGCCTCCACAAATACTCCCTCCGTCCGGAAATACTTGTCATCAAAATGAATAAAAGGAGATGTATCTAGATGTATTTTAGTTTTAGATACATCCTTTTTTGTCAATTTTGATGACAAGTTTTTTCGGACGGAGGGAGTATATAGGTAGCACTCCGAAACCACTTTTGACAGTTTTCATTTTCAGATTGGTACCAATCAAAATGCTTCCACTAGCCGGCAAGAAGCTAATATCTCTAAGCAAAAGAAACAAGTCTGAAGCATTAAGAAGCATGAAGCAACATACTCCCTCCGTTCCTAAATATAAGTCTTTGTAGAGATTTTACTATGGACCACATACGGATGTATATAGATGCATTTTAATGTGTATGTTCACTCATTTTACTCCATATGTATCACTCCGTTCCTAAATATTTATCTTTCTAGAGATTTCAACAAGTGACTACATACGAAGCAAAATGAGTGAATCTACACTCTAAAATATGTCTACATACATCCGTATGTTGTAACCATTTCAAATGTCTAGAAAGACAAATATTTGGGAACGGAGGGAGTAGTTGATAGTAAAATCTCTACAAAGACTTATATTTAGGAACGGAGGGAGTATATGATAATTTTGAGGCTTGAGGTCTGGAAGAAATCAGAGTTAGTATATGAACCAGCTATTGATATTAACACATTGATTTCCAGCACTATCATACAGGACAGTAGGAGTACTGATGTAGGTCCCTTACAGCTTGCAAAGCTTTCTGTGCCGGCCCTCAGGGCAACTATCTCGAAACGTGATTCATGGCATTTGGTTGGAAGGTAAAACATATTACAGATATACCTATCATCATACAGGAACTGCTCTACACCGGCATCATCACGGTACAGGACCAAACAAAATTTGATGAGCGGTGTGGACGTGCAAGCGAATGAAGAAAACGACAACAAAGGCAAGTGTCGTCATGATCCGTGCAGATTTTGGATGTCGATTTTCAGAGTTTGGAGCTTACGCTCAACCGCGGACAACTCACCCTGAACACCCTGCAGCCAGTCAATTTTTCGCTGGCATGCTTCCTGGTACGGTTTACTGGCAGTGTCTACGAACTGGACTAGCTTACTAGCACTCTGAGATATATCCTTCTGAATAGCTTCATCAACTTTACGAGATAGTTCATCGGCAGCCTTGCTGACCTTTTCTACCGCAAGCTTCCGTCGACCAGGGAAATTCGATATTGCAAGAAAACTGAAAAGGGGGCAAATGCATATAGGTACTTCGTTAAGTATCAGCCCATCACGTGCATTCCAAACATAACTTGTAAAAGAGTGGTTTATAATTATAAATCAAAAATTACCCGCCAGCTGAGCAAAGAGCAAGAGCAAGTAGATCTTCGAGTGTAGTTGTTAGAACAGAAGTCAAAAGAGAGGCTGACAATCCAGCAACCCCAAGCCCTCCAAAAGTTCCCGTAGCCTTCACGACACAATACCAGAGTTCAGAATGATAAACAGACATGAAAATACAAGTATAACAAAGCCAGAGACACAGCCTCTAATGTAGACATGATGAAGATTAAACTCATAACCGAACGAACAAGCATTTTGAACTTTGAAGTCTTTTCAAACTATGTGTTTTTTTTATTGTTTGGATTGCTTACCACATGTCACGTGGTATTCAGTCGAACCTAGCATTTAGAACCTTAAACATGGATTGTGCCTTAAATATGGATTGTACTCCCTCTGCTAAGACTCAAAGATTTATGTTAGGAATTGTTGCAAGATACAAATCTTTTTCGTATACTACTCTCATTTTATTTTTATTTTTGACATTAATTTGCAAGTTGCAACACACTCAAAGCACTCTCCCACCCTTCTCAAAATGAAGCGTGATAATTTAGTAATCTCCCCTCATGCCTTCCTCAAAACAGGCTGGCTTACCAACTTAAATAAAATTCCACTGTGCATGATTTAGTGAGAGGGAGGTGGTCAGGCGCATTATGCTCTTGACTATTTTGTATGCATCTTAAACACTGATACCACATCTGATTATTCCAAAATACTCTGAAAAGGTATGCACTCACATAATCCAGTGAACCATCAAAGGTGGGTCATACTGGATTCTCCGAAGGCTGGTCTAATTTCTTCAAAGCGTAAATTGCTAAATGCCCAGAAAGGCACAACCATGATGCTTATGCTCAGGAAAATTCGCATAAATGTTTTATTTACATGCATTCCTAGGAACAGAAGATTTGATAACCAATTATACAGAATGTGCATTAAATGATTAAAACAAATCTTCCCTCTATCTTGTTAAGAAAATAGATAAACAAACACTAGTAGCATGTTCCAGCAGTTTTCACTTTTTAAATATTAATTAGCAATTAAAATCTTTGCTGAAATTTGAGGGAGTGGAAGTCACATTTTCTTTTCTTTTTTATTAAAACGATTTGTTTAGATAAACTTACCATAATGTTTACAGAAAAAAAATGTTTGTGCCAAGAAAGGGAAAAACTATAAATTCTACTAGTAGACATACCACTTCACGAATTTCTTCTTCAAAAACCTTAGCAGCAGCAGTAGCACTGAAGCCATCCAGTGCCTTTATGCTCACTTTCTCTCCTGCATTAACAAGATCAGTTCGATCTGATGAGAAACTTTCTTCCTGACTAACCAATGAATCCCATCTTTTATGGAAACACTCCAGATATAAATTTGCTTCACGGGTATTGCTAGAACTCAACCATTTTGAATATTCACTCAATAAATCCTACACAAAAATAAAAGAAATATTTATGTTCATAACATGAATCATAAGCATGGTGAAGCAAATAATAAAAGCATGTTGATGAAAAGCAAGAATAATGTTGAACAACGTATTGCAGCCCTATTATGAAGCTTAATAATACATTTAACAAAACACTGCAATATTGTAACACTAAATGAAATCAACACATTTGAAAAGCTTCGACAGATTAGGTAAGCATGGTATTATGAGGCTTAATACGTTTGCAAAACGCTGAGATATCGTAACACTAATGAAAACCACTCATTTGAGAAGCTTCAACATATTAGGTGGACATGCCTGTGCCCACATTCAATGAACTGCAAAACTCTACAAGAAATATACAGAAATAATAGATGAAAGTGGGTGGTCTGCAGATAGCCTAGACAATGATCCTCTTAGCACAGATAATGTTGCTGGAGGTAACAAAGTACTGACAGGCCAGTTTTCACCTGTTCAACTTGACCAATTCTTATGGTTAGCTCTGAGTTCGAGTCCCAGCTGCCCCATGGTTACTCTAATTTGAAATGTTCACCTAATATGTTACTGCCAGTATGGTGTAGCTGGCTGGGAAGCAATAGGTAGCAAATTGGTGCTAGACCAGTTGTTTGCATCAAAGTTGGGAAAATTCAGGCATGAGCCTCATAATACCAAATCTGGGGAAATACTAAACTGTAAAAAAGTAACACTTCATTTATTGAACATGATAAATGTAGTTGAATGCAAACGTACAACTGCATCATCAAGGGCAGGACTCAGAATATCATTTTGAACAAATGATGTGGCTTTGGCGGAAGGCCCTTTTTCTCCTGTGAGCATGTATGTAAAAATAAGGTCAATGTTTGACAACTGAAGTGTAGATTCCATGAGCGTTATAGCTCGACTTTTTGCTCTCTCAATCTGCATGAAGAAAAGAAAATAGAAGCACATTCTCGATCAGCAGGGGGAAATGATAGCTCTCACCAAATGGCAATGCTAGGTAAGCAACAGGAATATAAATATCAAAACATATTCAGGGCATATCAACCACACAAGCAGACTAAGGTCGAAGGCAATGGCATGGTTAATGACTAACTACCCCTCCTAGTTGCCTTTTTAAAGGAAAACCGAGTACAACTTAGATCCGCACACACACACACACACGCGCGCAGACACGTAACACGCGCGCGCACGCACCTCATCTCAACTCCACAAGCACGCACTCACATGGCCTACTAAGGGGAGGTACAAGGCATGTGTTGTTAGAGTTGTGTCGAATATTGTGTACAAGGTAGGTTACAGTTGGACTCTGAGTAGTATTGTGTTTTGATAGGATATGGAGTCGTGTCCTAGTAGGACACTTGTATCCTAGGCCTCTCTTATATAGTGAGGGTAGACACACGATGTAACCTATGCCAACATAATAGCACAGGCACGCAGGGGGAGCCGACGGCGTGTGCCGGTGCCCAGGGCGGCCGGGGTGCGGTATTGTGACGGTGTCACGGGGAGGAGCGCCCGTAGTCAAGCCCCGGGGATGTAGCCATATCGGTGAACCTCGTTAACAAATCTCGGTGTCGTGCTTGTGTGATTGCTTGGTCCTCGGATGATCGACGGTATGCCTCAGATTTATTCTAACAAGTGGTATCATGAGCTAGGTTGTTCGGAGACTGCGGATTGTTGATCTAGAGGAAGTATCGAGTTTGAGTTGCAGCCGTCTGCGGTGTGGTTCTCGACGAGATTGGAAAAAGCGATCGGAAGCGGAGTCGGCGAGACTGGATCAGCAGAAGGCTCGGGTGCGCGTTATGGCAGAAGTGACGTGCGGCGATCGATCGGTGCATCAATCGGGCGAGCGTACAGGTGATGCACATGCACGTATGGCAGCGAAGGCAGCAACCCAGCGTGTGTGGCTCGATCACGCAAGGTACGGAGGCGCGCCGTGTGGGCTGGCTCAGCGGGGCTAAGCTGGTATGGTGTTAAGCTTGCGGACAAGGCGTGGAGGGAGCTGATTAGACGTTGCATGGAAGGGCTGTGCAGCGGATCCGATTGATACTCCAGGAGATTTGTTTTGGACCAAAAGAGGACCGAGTCCTCGTTGGCACGGCAAGAGGCAGATCAGATCAGAGGAAAGAATCCATCGTGTATGCATCCATCGGAATTGGCAGAGGCGTTGGCAAAGCAATTACTAGCATTAGAAGTTGTGCCTGGGAGTGTAAGCTAATACACGTGAGTACAAGAAGGATTTTTGGTAGGATTTCGCTACTAGTATATCTCGTGTACTTGAGCACGTGTTGGAAGCTCGGATATTTTTTCATAGTGTCAGCCGTACAAAGAACTATGGCGCCAATGGGTACCAGATTTGAGGTGGAGAAGTTCGACGAGACTGAAAACCTTGGGTTATGGCAGACATGGGTGAAAGATTGTTGGCACAACAAGGATGCTTGAAGGCGTTGCGGGAAGTCATGTCAGCTAAGATGAAATTATCATGTGATGGATGGAAATTCACGGAAGATGATTTGGGAGCCTTGAAGCGTGTCGTACAGTCGAACGAGTTCAGCTAGGTCGGACTAGGCAGTCTGACGGATCGACGCAAGTCGGTTGGTACAGAAGCCGGTGGTGGGATCGGCAACAACGACATAGAAGCGTGATGCTGATGGTGACCGACTTCTGGGGCGTGGAAACACGGGCAGGCCCGAGGGCTTGTGTGGCTTCGACAAGACTATGGCGCGGGATTGATTCAAGGTAGTGTACACACGGAGCTTGAAGTCGACAGGGCGCGGGGGTGGACTGATCATCTACCATGGAGTCATGTTGAAGGTGGAGCTGGAGTCTGGAGGACTTCACTCGGTGCTGATTGAGGGGTTGCGGCGTAACTCGACAGAGAGTCGAAGCCTATTCAGCGGGGAAAAGCGACGGACACGTAATTCGGACTGGAGCCCAGTGGTCTAATGGAAGCGTGAAACTCGTCATCGGTCGGTGATGATCGGTGGTACTCTGCAGTGGGGGTTGAGTGGTGTGGTTTTGCGACCCTTGAAACTCGACCAGGACAGCGGAAGCTCGACGCGGTAATAGCGGCGAGGCGTGCGGTATGCATGGGGCATGGAGACGGGCCAGGGCTCTGGTGGTCATACATGTGGTGAGACAACTGTAAATTTGACTCGGGATGACTACAAGCAATGGTGAAATTCTTTCAAGTTTCAGACAGGCGGTCAAGAAATGAGCGGTGATGTTGAGTTCAGGTAACTCTTATGTGTGACACCCAATATGTGAGTTGTTCACTTTCACGCAGGTCAATGATCAGTGTGTGATGGTGTTGGACGGATACTCTGGAAGTTGAGAGCACAAACTAGAGTAACAAGGAACTTAATTTTGCTCGAAGTGTTGACTGTGTGGTCAAGAAAAGAAGGGACTACAAGTTGCAAGTGGAGTCACATGAAGTCTTTGGAGTAGCAGCGGTGCTCACGGGGTAAGCTCAAGTCCAATGTACATGGAAGTTTGATGCATTGACGAATTCAAGGTGGTGGAGAATATTCGCCAAGGTAGAATTTGTTAGTTGTGTTGAATATTGTGTACAAGGTAGGTTACAGTTGGACTCTAAGTAGTATTGTGCTTTGATAGGATATGGAGTCGTGTCCTAGTAGGACACTTGTATCCTAGGCCACTCTTATATAGCGAGGGTAGACACATGATGTAACCTATGCCAACATAATAGCACAGGCACGCAGGGGGAGCCGGCGGTGTGTGTCGGTGCCCAGGGCGGCCGGGGTGCGGTATTGTGACGGTGTCATGGGGAGGAGCGCCCGTAGTCAAGCCCCGGGTATGTAGCCATATCGGTGAACCTCGTTAACAAATCTCGGTGTCGTGCTTGTGTGATTGCTTGGTCCTCGGATGATCGACGGTATGCCTCAGATTTATTCTAACATGTGTGTCGTGGAGAGGGGGAGATAGATAGGCAAAAAGTAGGAAAGCATCATCAAATTTGTATGCCATTATTTTGTAGCAAACCAAGAAAACGAAGAAAAGTGTGCCTTTGTCTTCCAAAGTGGTATATCACAAACAGCACTTGAAAAATATGTGGGTAAAACAAAAGAAGTCATATTTGAAACACTTACAAGAGATGAAATTTGCTTCTGCCAGGAATTGCTATCAGCCTCAATTTTCAAAGCATAGCTGTTGGCACCAGAAACAAGATCCCTGATGGATGTCAAGTCATCAATAGCCTTTTCGTATTCTAGTTTCACAAGTCTTTGACATGAAGTTAGCAAACGATCTGCAATACCAATTGGTGTTTCAAGTTTCAGTCGGACCCTTTCCTTTCCATTATCTGTTGAACCATCTAAAAAGCTCAGCAGGTAATGCTCAAGATCATAAAACTTGCTGCTTCTCCATTTAGGATCACTTAACAAAACTTCCCCATGGTGCTCCCTATCATTGTTCTTTGAATATGAAAGTTTGACTTCCAGAGCAGAGCGTGAAGATACAGGAAACAGTGTTACATCCTCAGTGTTGAGCAATTTCCTTGCATTTTCCTTGATAAATGCAGTAGCCTCTTCAAGCTACAAATGGAGTGAGAAGCAAACCCACAAGATCAGCAAAATGGCAAATATGGAAGACTATCATGCTGAGATCTGGAACACTGAACATATAAGTATCAAACCTCATCACTGTTCCGATAGAGGTCCAACTTGTTTAGAACAAATACAACTTTCTTCTTCCACTGCTGGACATACTGGAGAAATCCGACCTAGAAGTTCCAAACAAACATTTTGGCTCTATTAGAGAGTACAAGAATACAAGAGATTTTTTTTAAGAAAACAGACGACGCCGGGCGGGTCGAAGGTAGGAGATGCATGCGCTGGTCTGGAAACCTCAGTAGAAATTTCCAAAAAAAAAAATACCATAACATCCTTCAAATGATAAATCAGAATTCTAGAATAAGATGAGCTTTTCTAACCCTAGGTCCAGCAGCTCCAATGGTATGGACTGTCCAATTCATTTTCGTATTCGTGGGGATAGAAGTTTGGTTGGTAGATATGTGATGCAATCAGTTTAGGTGAACAGAATCGTTGGGTTGGCAGTTGCAGGAACAACTTTATAATTTACTTAGCATGCAACAGAGCAGAATCACTAGAGACTACAGTACTCTGCAAAGGCCAGAACTAAGTCTAAAATACTTAGGCCCTGTTCAGGACGTAGGTGAGGAAACCGAAGGATTGGAGAGAAATAGAGGAAATGGAAAGGAAAAGAAGTACTCCCTCCGTCCAGAAATACTTGTCATCAAAATGAATAAAAGGGGATGTATCTAGATATATTTTAGTTCTAGATACATCCCTTTTTGTCCATTTGATGACAAGTATTTTCGGACGGAGGGAGTATAAAACAGAGGATAGAAAAGGGCTGTACCATGCTGCGGAGTTTGCGTTCGGAATACAGGAAGAGCAACCCCAGGAAATCAACCAACGTGGGTCCTATTTGGTGATTTTTAAATACTACTATCTGATTGAAACCCTGTGTAGGCGGGTCCTAGCATGCACATATCAACTCAAGGTGGGTCCCAATTTACATGGTTCAGCAGCTTTTTGCTTCTACAGCCTCGGGCCTGCGCGAAAACATGGGCTCTGGGTGGATGTTTATTTTCCTTAGAAAACGAAAGGTGGAGAAACTTTCCACAGGAATTTGAAGGGTGGATTCCTTTGTCCCGAACGGTGCTAAATGTAAAACTCCTTAGGAACAGCTTTCCTGTACTTTTCCTTTAGTTTCCCTACGTCCCGAACAGGCCCTTAATTGATTTTGTAGATATTATATTTGGGTCAGCCGGTATTGGCTACTTTGTATATTTAAGTTAATCTAACAAAAACATCAAGAATTTCTTCTATAAGTGTACCAATACCAAACAAGAAATTAGGAATTATACTCATACATTAAAAAAAGGGAATTGTGTATGCCAAGTACAACACAGATGAACTGATGAATGACTAGATTGATTGTATTACAAAAATGTCCCCAGGTGTGTATTAGAGCATTCTAAAGACAGGTACATTTGTCACTAAAATAGATTAAAAAATACCTAAAATTTTGATAGCACATACAATAACAAATAGATTAAGCGAATCACTAACAGGGAATTAACTAAGCTAATCCAATGTTAAAAGCTGAGACAGCTCCGGCCTGTTTGGTTCATGGAAAAACTTTGCCAAAATAAGCTTCAGAAGGGCTGGCGAAGAAAATGACCAGAACAAGTATGGAAATAGCTAGTCCAAAAGCCGAGCAAATGACTCGTTGATGATGAACTAACAACTACCTAAGAAAGTGTGGTGTGGCAAACATCAAACCAAGCGACCCATAAAAAACATACAATGCATGTGACTTACAAGCAGCAGGAGTGAAAGTTATATATATACTTCAATCCAAAAACTCATGCAGACCACCATGTGATTGAGTAACTAGTGTGTTCTTCAAAGATTATCAATCTGCTGAATATATTAGTGTACTATTTGATTCGGTTACTTTCGCTGCAGCATGTCATCCTCTCTTCACTAACAGAAATTACTATAAAGTATATAACCAATTGGCATAATAAATTATAATCCTTACCTCACTCTCAGTCAATGGTCTATCTGATGACAGTACAAAGAGTATCAAGTCAGCTCGTGGCACATATTCTTCAGTGAGTCGCTGCTGCCTCTGGAGAATGACATTTGTTCCAGGTGTATCAACTAGGTTCATCTGTTCAATAGTACACAAAGAAGACATCACGAACAAGGACATGGAGTCATAAAACAAGGAAAATGCACTGCTAATTTGGCCTTGCAACTTGCAATAGTACTAAGAGAGAGTAAGGTGGAACAGGGTGCCATTGCTTTTGGCACCTTTCATAAGATGTAACAAATGCTGACCAGCAGCCTTTCGATACAACTAAACCACAGGCTGTGTTCTGTGAGAACTATAGCGTGTTGTAGGACAAAGAGCGGTGTTCCTGATAAACCATCCTTATTCCATTCTACTTGCAAAATACTTTGTCAGAACTAATATATCGTCGAGCATTCCAGTGGGTTTAGATATCCACTGTTCCCCTCTCCCAATGTAGCTAGTTTATTCAGCTAACACAGTATTGGACAAAAGGCTAGCATCTTTGATTAGATGCACCGGAGAAAAAAGGTACTAGCATTTAAGAACAAAATTACGTAGCACACTCCTATGAGATAATCAAGGAGAACCAACATGATTGCACTTCAATTATTATTTACCTCCTTTAGAATTGGAGCTGATAAATAGCATGTGAACTGACCATCCGGGTGCCGCTCACATCGTTCTATGCTTTCAGAATCAACCTCTGAATATGAAAGCAGTGTGATCTCATTTGTCGTGGGTACAACTCCTTCCTGAAGATACTTCCTTCCAAGTAGAGCATTTATAAAGGTTGATTTTCCCGAGTTAAATTCACCCTGACATACATTGCAGGAATCGGGATAAGCGGTTTATAAAATTAATAAAAAGCCAGTATGTCAGAAAATATGAATGAGTTGAACATTACTGATAATACACAGCAAAAAAATTGTAGTGAATAAGAAGGTATGCCCGCTTTTCAGTTCAAAGAAAATGGTTTTGCACGACAACAGAAGACACCAGCAGGTTAGCTATGCAACTGTAGAAGAGGACATGTGCACACCACTCTAATTAGATTAGAATCTGATTAGAAATCTACTAAGACTTACGTAGGCTTATGCAAATGCCTAACCATCAAGGAAGTGACTAGTTGAATGAGGATGTTAATGGACAGATATTTCAAAAAGTACCGAGGAGTGGGTTTCGTTATCATGGGAGCGAGCATAGTGGAAATACTATTTCTTCTATTATACAAATTTCGAAGAAAGAAACCACAAATAGAAAAGAGGACGCAAATTTGAAGTTTTGACCATATTTAGCAAGACAAGAAAAAACAAAAACAAAAAACTAAATGCTAGGTGGTAATGATTGATTCAACATGGTCAAAACTTTTGGTGGCTCTAAAACACTACACAAAATATCAATATCCCTTGGTGGGAAAAAAATGTTGATTTCTGCTTTATGGAAAATGCATAGTAATAACCAAATTCTAGTAACACATATGGATGATGTCATAACCAATATGTAACGTAAACACAAAATTACCACAATAACCAACAAAAATGGCTCACTCAGGCGAGAAGCAGCATCAACCAGAAGTTCAGCCTCTTCCATCTGTGACAGTGTATCAAAAATTATATTCAAGTGAAGCACATTCTAGAGACGAAGACATGAAGTATACTGAGCTCATTCCAGGGATTTTCAACTACCAAATGTGTAACATTAGATGATCACCATTGGTGCTGCCTTGCGGATAATATCAACAGCTTCACTAAGAATAGGCTTTTCCGTCGCTATTAGCTGCATCACTTTTTCATCCAGTTTTGTAAATCCAGCAACTTTTGTCTTCTCACGAGTTAGGACCATTACATTGTTTGTTTCTTCCAACGCGCTGGCAGAAGAGTAAGTGGCTTGTGGTACTCTATCGGTGCTATCCACTTTTAAAAAATCCGTTTCTATGATATTGTCAGTAAGATGTTGGATGCCAGCCAAAGACAAAACAATTCCAGATGCACCAGACTGGAACAGCTTGGATGTGGTATCAGAATAAGACCCTTCGCTTTGCAAATCATTTAAAGTGAAGAAAACTGGAATCTTCACATGCTGAGCAGCAGCACCATTCAAAACACTCGAGAAGTCACCCGTCCCAGTATTTACGATAAGGAAATCGGCCCCCTCAGAACTAGTAGCGCTTCTTGCAGAGTCCGAGGACCGTATAGTTCTAGCGACAAGAGGGAGATATATGGAGTCAGAGTTGGATTTCATCATCATACTCCTTGCAACAATAGCAGGAATACCTGCATAAGAAATGAGATAATGAGTGCTTAAGAAAATCGTATGTTGCAGTGCAATCGGCGGTAATGATAATCGGGTACAAAATGAAAAAATAAAACTGAAATGGCGCAACGTGTAAGTTCGAGCGAAGGTCATCCACCAAATGTAAGCAGGCAGCTACAGCATGCAACAGGAGCTGGGGGGAATTCAGTCACCAACCATCGTCGGCTAGCACGACGCCGCTCGCCCCGACCGCGGAGGCGACGTCGACTCGCTCCGCGATCAGCAGGTAGGCGCGGTCCCCTACCGCCGCCTTGAGCGCGCGCGCGGCCTCGTACGCGCGCCCGCCGCCCTCCTCCCCGGCTTCGAGCACGACGATCCCCACGCCCCGCGCCACGGCGGCTGCCACCGCGTCACCGGAGCCGAGCACCTCGTCGACGCCAACGCGGAGGACGAGCGCCGGGACCTGGATCTCCGGGCGCTTGAACCCGCCAGGGAACAGCGTCCTGGGCGGCTCCTTGGCAGCGCCGCCGCCGCCGGAAGCGGCGGCGCTGCTGGCGTCGACGGCGCAGCGGTGGCGGGCGCGACGGCGCGAGAGGAGGAGGGAGTGCAAGGGTAGGCCCCGGCTGGCGGCGGCCGGGCGCGGCACGAGGAGGCAGGTGGTGGTGGCGGTGGCGGTGGCGGTGGCGGTGGAAGGGGCGAACATGGAGAGCGACAGGGATGGGAGTGCGCGCGCGCGCCTGGACAGCTGAGCAGAGAGCGAGCCGAGGTGGGGAGTGGGAGGTGGTGGAGCAGAGTTTGTCCCGGATTTGGTTGGATAGGATGGGGGACGAGACGGAGTAGAGCACCGCCGCATGGCGGGGCCGCGGGGTTTTCCCGGAGTTGAACCACGTCACAGCATCTCCAACAATCGCACTCGCACACAGGTTTCGCGCCCTAAAATAGTTTTAATACGATCGCCGTAGCAATTTTAACGTATCGGATCCAACATTAGTTTAGCAGATGCACAAAAGCACTCGCCAATAAAACACACAGTGTAAACTATGAAGCGCGCGCAATCCGACGTCTCAAATTTACAGCTTTGATAGCATTTTTCAACGCGCGCCCAACTTTTTTTGCGCCCGCACTATTTTACAGTTTCTGCTGGAGCTGTCCGGCGCTCAAAAACCCTGACTTTTAGTGCGCGGAGCAATTTTTTGGCACATGTTGAAGAAGCTCTTAGACCAATTCCAATCGGTCGGTGACTTTCTTCGCTTTTTGTTCATTTGGGTCGGCCCTGCGGACACCACGTCCGCTTTCGTCTTTGGATCGGCGCTTGCGCCGGCCCATTTTTGAGTGCGCGCGCAAAAAAATAAAGACAACAAACATTTTAAAATTAAAAATATTAATTAAACATTAGTGTCGGCCCCAAAGGCCGGCGAGAGTCCACGAGTCCACTTTACATTAAGTAGAACATTAAATAAACCTAAAAAGTAGGAGGAGGCGCTGCCCTAGGCGTCCTTATTGTCGTCGGGCCCAATGAGGTCGATGAGCGTCGGCGTCGGGCCAGCCCAGGTGAACGTCGTCTTCCAGGCTGCGGCGACATCGCCCACCGGCTGGGCTGCCCCACCGTGGGTACGGCGCTTCTCCTTCGCGTCGCGCTCCAGCTACTCGAGCCGCTCACCCTCGCGCTACTCCTCCACCGGTCGCCGCTGCCGCCAGGCTCCAGGTATGCCTGCTCCTGCGCCTGCGTTGCCCCATAACAGATCGATGGCGCGCTGACCCACTCGTGCACAACCCCGTCCCACGACTAGCCCTCGCTAGGGTCGGTGATGGCTCGGCCTTGACGGGGGACGGTGGCCTCAACAGCGGCATGTGCTACTTGAGAACCGCGTCAGTAAATTCCCCGGAGAGGATGGGATGATGCAGCATGGCGGCGGTAAGTATTTCCCTCGGTTATAAAACCAAAATTATCAATCCAATAGGAGAACCGAGCAAGCTATGCAAACATCACCTGCACACAAACAACAAATTCTCGCAACCCGACGCGTTGAGGAGTTGTCAATCCCTCTTGGGTAAGGTAGTATGATAAAAAATAGATTGATATATGCAAATAAAATAAAAGCAAATAAAACTCAGAAATGTATTTTTGGATTTTTTACAATATAGATCTGAAATAAAAGAAGCAAATAAATTAGAAACGCAAATAGCAATATAGATTTGCAAGTATATGATGAGAAATAGACCCGGGGCGTAGGTTTCACTAGTGGCTTCTCTCGATAAAATAGCATACGGTGGGTAAACAAATTACTGTTGGGCAATTGATAGAAGAATAAATAATTATGCCTGAGGGAGTCCTGGATTGAGGGGTCATCGGGTGGCCAGATGACTCTTGGTGGGCCGGACTGGTGGGCTGTGAAGATCATTGTTGGAGATTACATCATCCCATAAGAACCCTTAGAACAAAAGAGCTTCCATCGGAGGCTTATTGCCACCGCAAGGAGCCTGAAAAAGCAGCAGAGACGGCTTCGAGCCGCACATGACACGCTCAATGATAGATGGAACAAAGTGCTAGACGCTGAGCAAAAACATGGCTACAATCGCCAAACCAAAGGCTACCCTAAGCGTAAATTGTTGCCCGAATTCGACGATGAGGCCACTGCGCCTATACCGCCGAAGAATAACACCGCCAATAAGCCAGACCGACCACCTCATGGACGGGACAGAGTGGCTAGCAACGGCGTGCATAAGCCCGCACCCCCACCCCGTAAAGGAAAGGAGGATGCTGTTGGGGAACGTAGTATTTTAAAATTTTCCTACAATCACGCAAGATCTATCTACCAGATGCATAGCAACGAGAGGGAAGAGTGTGTCTACGTACCCTCGTAGACCGGGAGCGGAAGCGTCAAGTGACGCGGTTGATGTTGTCGAACTTCTTCGCGATCCAACCGATCAAGCACCGAACGTACGGCACCTCCGCGTTCAGCACACGTTCAGCTTGATGACGTCCCACGAGCTCTTGATCCAGTTGAGCTTCACGGGAGAGTTTCGTCAGCACGACGGCGTGGTGACGGATATGATGTGTTCACCGGCGCAGGGCTTCGCCTAAGCTCCGCGACGGTATGACCGAGGTGTGATTCTGTGGAGGGGGGCACCGCACACGGCTAAAACAATTCAACTTGTGTGTCTTTGGGTGCCCCCCTGCCCCCGTATATAAAGGAGCAAGGGAGGGAGGCCGGCCAACCTCTCCTGGTGCGGCTAGGGAGTGGACTCCTACTAGTTCGAGAACTATGTAGACATGACCGAGACTCATCTCCGGTCAATAACCAATAGCGGAACCTGGATGTTCATATTGGCTCCTACATATTCTACGAAGATCTTTTATCGGTCAGAACCGCATAACAACATACGTTGTTCCTTTTGTCAAACGGTATGTTACTTGCCCGAGATTCGATCGTCGGTATCTCTATACCTAGTTCAATCTCGTTACTGGCAAGTCTCTTTACTCGTTCCGTAACACATCATCTCGTGACTAACTCATTAGTCTTTTGCTTGCAAGGCTTATTGTGATGTGTGTTACCGAGAGGGCCCAGAGATACCTCTTCGACACTCGGAGTGACAAATCCTAATCTTGATCTATGCCAACACCACGAATACTTTCGGAGACACCTGTAGAGCATCTTTATGATCACCCAGTTACGTTGTGACGTTTGATAGCACACAAGGTGTTCCTACGGTATTCGGGAGTTGCATAATCTCATAGTCATAGGAACATGTATAAGTCATGAAGAAAGCAATAGCAGAAAAACTAAACGATCATAGTGCTATGCTAACGGATGGGTCTTGTCCATCACATCATTCTCCTAATGATGTGATCCCGTTGATCAAATGACAACTCATGTCTATGGCTAGGAAACATAACCATCTTTGATCAATGAGCTAGTCTAGTAGAGGCATACTAGGGACATATTGTTTTGTCTATGTATCCACACATGTACTAAGTTTCCGTTTAATACAATTCTAGCATGAATAAAAGACATTTATCATGATATAAGGAAATACAAATAACAACGTTATTATTGCCTCTAGGGCATATTTCCTTCAGTCTCCCACTTGCCCTAGAGTCAATAATCTAGCTCACATCGCCATGTGATTTAATACTGATAGTTCACATCGTTATGTGAATAACACCCATAGTTCACATCGCCATGTGACCAACACCCAAAGGGTTTACTAGAGTCAATAATCTAGTTCACATCGCTATGTGATTAATACCCAAGAGTAATAAGGTGTGATCATGTTTTGCTTGTGAGAGAGAAGTTTAGTCAACGGGTCTGTCACATTCAGATCCGTATGTATTTTGCAAATTTCTATGTCTACAATGCTCTGCATAGAGCTACTCTAGCTAATTGCTCCCACTTTCAATACTTATCCAGATTGATACTTAGAGTTATCTGGATTTGGTGTCAAAGCTTGCATCGACGTAACCCTTTACGACGAACTCTTTATCACCTCCATAATCGAGAAACATTTCCTTAGTCATCCAGTTACTAAGGATAATTTTGACCGCTGTACAGTGATCTACTCCTGGATTACTATTGTACCCCCTTGACAAACTCATGGCAAGGTACACAACATGTTTGCTATACAGCATGGCATACTTTATAGAACCTATGGCTGAGGCATAGGGAATGACTTTCATTCTTTCTATATTTTTCTGCAGTGGTCGGGCATTGAGTCTTACTCAACTTCATACCTTGTAATACAGGCAAGAACCCTTTCTTTGACTGATCCATTTTGAACTTCTTCAAAATCTTATCAAGGTATGTGCTTGGTGAAAGTCCAATTAAGCGTCTTGATCTATCTCTTATAGATCTTGATGCCTAATATATAAGCAGCTTCATTGAGGTCTTTCATTGAAAAACTCTTATTCAAGTATCCTTTTATGCTATCCAGAAATTCTATATCATTTCCAATCAACAATATGTCATCCACATATAATATTAGAAATGCTACAGAGCTCCCACTCACTTTCTTGTAAATACAGGCTTCTCCAAAAGTCTGTATAAAACCATATGCTTTGATCACCTCATCAAAGCGTATATTCCAACTCCGAGATGCTTGCACCAGTCCATAGATGGATCGCTGGAGCTTGCATACTTTGTTAGCACCTTTTGGATCGACAAAACCTTCTGGTTGCATCATATACAACTCTTCTTTGAGATATCCATTCAGGAATGCAGTTTTGACATCCATTTGCCAGATTTCATAATCATAAAATGCGGCAATTGCTAACATGATTCGGACAGACTTAAGCATCGCTACAGATGAGAAAGTCTCATCGTAGTCAACTCCTTGAACTTGTCGAAAAACTTTCGCAACAAGTCGAGCTTTGTAAACAGTAATATTACCGTCTGCGTCGGTCTTCCTCTTGAAGATCCATTTATTTTCGATGGCCTGCCGATCATCGGGCAAGTCAACCAAAGTCCATACTTTGTTCTCATACATGGATCCCATCTCAGATTTCATGGTTTCAAGCCATTTTGCGGAATCTGGGCTCATCATCGCTTCCTCATAGTTCGTAGGTTCATCATGGTCTAGTAACATGATTTCCAGAACTGGGTTGCCGTACCACTCTGGTGCGGAACGTACTCTGGTTGATCTACGATGTTCAGCAGAAATTTGATCCGAAGTTTCATGATCATTATCATTAACTTCCTCACTGATTGGTGTAGGAATCACTGGAACAATTTTCTGTGATGTACTACTTTCCAATCCGGGAGAAGGTACAATTACCTCATCAAGTTCTACTTTCCTCCCACTCACTTCTTTCGAGAAAAACTCCTTCTCTAGAAAGGATCCATTTTTAGCAACGAATATCTTGCCTTCGGATCTGTGATAGAAGGTATACCCAACATTTTCTTTTGGGTATCCTATGAAGATTTACTTCTCCGATTTGGGTTCGAGCTTATCATGTTGAAACTTTTTCACATAAGCATCGCAGTCCCAAACTTAAAGAAATGACAGCTTAGGTTTATCGTCAAACCACAGTTCATACAGTGTCATCTCCACGGATTTAGATGGTGCCCTATTTAACGTGAATGTAGCTGTCTCTAATGCATAACCCCAAAAGTGATAGTGGTAGATCGGTAAGAGACATCATCGATCGCACCATATCTAATAAAGTACGGTTATGACGTTCGGTCACACCATTACACTGTGGTGTTCCAGGTGGCGTGAGTAGTGAAACTATTTCACATTGTTTTTACTGAAGGCTAAACTCGCTAACTCAAATATTTTATCTCTACGATCATATCGTAGAAACTCTTATTTTCTTGTTACGATGATTCTCCACTTCACTCTGAAATTCTTTGAACTTTTCAAATGTTTCAGACTTGTGCTTCATTAAGTAGATATACCCATATCTGCTCAAATCATCAGTGAAGGTCAGAAAATAACGATTCCCGCCGCGAGCTTCAACATTCATTGGCCCACATACATCAGTATGTATGATTTCCAACAAATCTGTTGCTCGCTCCATAGTTCCGGAGAACGGAGTTTTAGTCATCTTCCCATGAGGCATGGTTCGCAAGCACCAAGTGATTCATAATCAAGTGATTCCAAAAGTCCATCATTATGGAGTCTCTTCATGCGTTTTACACCAATATGACCTAAACGGCAGTGCCACAAATAAGTTGCACTATCATTATTAACCTTGCATCTTTTGGCTTCAATATTATGAATATGTGTATCACACGATCGAGATCCAACAAACTATTTTCATTGGGTGTATGACCATAGAAGGTTTTATTCATGTAAACAGAACAACAATTATTCTCTAACTTACATGAATAACCGTATTGCAATAAACATGATCAAATCATATTCATGCTCAACACAAACACCAAATAACACTTATTTAGGTTCAACACTAATCCCGAAAGTATAGGGAGTGTACGATGGTGATCATATCAATCTTGGAACTACTTCCAATACATATCGTCACTTCATCCTTTAACTAGTTTCTGTTCATTATGCAACTCCTATTTCGAGTTACTACTCTTTAGCAACTGAACCAATATCAAATACCGAGGGGTTGCTATGAACATTAGTAAAATACACATCAATAATTTGTATATCAAATATACCTTTGTTCACTTTGCCATCCTTCTTATCCGCCAAATATCTAGGGCAGTTCCACTTCTAGTGACCATTTCCTTTGTAGTAGAAGCACTTGTTTCAGGCTTGAGTTTAGCTTTGGGTTTCTTCATGGGAGTGACAACTTGCTTGTCATTCTTCTCGAAGTTCCCCTTCTATCCCTTTGCCCTTTACTTGAAACAAGTGGTCTGGTTAACCATCAACACTTGATGCTCTTTCTTGATTTCTACCTTCGCCGATTTCAGCATCGTGAAGAGCTCGGGAATTACTTTCGTCATCCCTTGCATATTATAGTTCATCACGAAGTTCTACTAACTTGGTGATAGTGTCTAGAGAAATTTGTCAATTACTATCTTCTCTGGAAGATTAACTCCCACTTGATTCAAGCAATTGTACTACCCAGACAATCTGAGCACATGCTCACTGGTTGAGCTATTCTCCTCCATCTTGTAGGCAAAGTACTGTCAGAGGTCTTATACCTCTTGACACGGGCATGAGTATGAAATACTAATTTCAACTCTTGGAACATCTCATATGCTCCGTGGCGTTTCAAAACGTTTTTGAAGTCCCGGTTATAAGCCGTAAAGCATGGTGCACTAAACTATCAAGTAGTCATCATATCGAGCTTTTTGTCAAAACGTTCATAACGTCTACATCTGCTCCTGCAATAGGTCTGTCACCTAGCGGTGCATCAAGGACATAATTCTTCTGTGCAGCAATGAGGATAATCCTCAGATCACGGAACAATTCCGCATCATTGCTACTAACATCTTTCAACTTGGTTTTCTCTAGGAACATATGAAAAATAAACGAGGAGCAACATCGCGAGCTATTGATCTACAACATAGATATGCTAATACTACCAGGACTAAGTTCATGATAAATTAAAGTTCAATTAATCATATTACTTAAGAACTCCCACTTAGATAGACATCCCTCCGGTCATCTAAATGATCACGTGATCCAAATCAACTAAACCATGTTCGATCATCACGTGAGATGGAGTAGTTTCAATGGTGAACATCTTATGTTGATCATATCTACTATATGATTCACGCTCGACCTTTCGGTCTCCAGTGTTCCGAGGCCATATCTGCATATGCTAGGCTCGTCAAGTTTAACCCGAGTATTCTGCGTGTGCAAAACTGTCTTACACCCGTTGTATTTGAACGTAGAGCTTATCACACCCGATCATCACGTGGTGTCTCGGCACGACGAACTTTCGCAACGGTGCATACTCAGGGAGAACACTTATACCTTGAAATTTAGTAAGGGATCATCTTATAATGCTACCGTCGTTCTAAGCAAAATAAGAAGCATAATAAGATAAACATCACATGCAATCAAAATATGTGACATGATATGGCCATCATCATCTTGTGCTTTTGATCTCCATCTCCAAAGCACCGTCATGATCACCTTCGTCACCGGCTCGACACCTTGATCTTCATCGTAGCATCGTTGTCGTCTCGCCAACTATTGCTTCTACGACTATCGCTACTGCTTAGTGATAAAGTAAAGCAATTACATGGCGATTGCATTTCATACAATAAAGCGACAACCATATGGCTCCTGCCAGTTGCCGATAACTTTACAAAACATGATCATCTCATACAAAACCATATAACTCATCATGTCTTGACCATATCACATCACAACATGCCCTGCAAAAACAAGTTAGACGTCCTCTACTTTGTTGTTGCATGTTTTACGTGGCTGCTACGGGCTTTAGCAAGAACCGTTCTTACCTACGCATACAAAACCACAACGATGTTTCGTCAAGTATGTGATGTTTTAACCTTCAAAAGGACCGGGCGTAGCCACACTTGATTCAGCTAAAGTGAGAGAGACAGACACCCGCCAGTCACCTTTAAGCAACGACTGCTCGTAACGGTGAAACCAGTCTCGCGTAAGCGTACGCGTAATGTCGGTCCGGGCCGCTTCATCTCACAATACCGCCGAAGCAAAGTATGACATGCTCGTAAGCAGTATGACTAGTATCGCCCACAACTCATTGTATTCTACTCGTGCATATCATCTACGCATAGACCTGGCTCTGATACCATTGTTGGGGAACGTAGTATTTTAAAATTTTCCTACGATCACGCAAGATCTATCTACCAGATGCATAGCAACGAGAGGGAAGAGTGTGTCTACGTACCCTCGTAGACCGGGAGCGGAAGCGTCAAGTGACGCGGTTGATGTTGTCGAACTTCTTCGCGATCCAACCGATCAAGCACCGAACGTACGGCACCTCCGCGTTCAGCACACGTTCAGCTTGATGACGTCCCACGAGCTCTTGATCCAGTTGAGCTTCACGGGAGAGTTTCATCAGCACGACGGCGTGGTGACGGATATGATGTGTTCACCGGCGCAGGGCTTCGCCTAAGCTCCGCGACGGTATGACCGAGGTGTGATTCTGTGGAGGGGGGCACCGCACACGGCTAAAACAATTCAACTTGTGTGTCTTTGGGTGCCCCCCTGCCCCCGTATATAAAGGAGCAAGGGAGGAGGGCCGGCCAACCTCTTATGGTGCGGCTAGGGAAGGAATCCTACTAGGAATAGGATTGCAATCCTATTCCTAGTAGGAATCACCAAAGAAGGAAGAGATGGAGTAGGAAAAGGAAGAGGTGGCGCCTCCCACCAATCCTAGTCCAACTAGGAACTAGGTGGGGCGCCGGCCAGCCCTATGGGCTGCCTCTCTCCTTTCCACAAGGCCCACTATGGACCATCCCCCTTCGTAGGAGGTTCCGGTAACCCCTTCCGGCAATCCCGATAAATCCGAAACTTTTCCGGTATACTTCCGGTGTCCGAATATAGCCGTCCAATATATCAATCTTTATGTCTCGGACATTCCGAGACTCCTCGTCATGTCCGTGATCTCATCCGGGACTCCGAACTACCTTCGGTACATCAAAACTCATAAACTCATAATACCGATCGTCATCAAACGTTAAGCGTGCGGACCCTACGGGTTCGAGAACTATGTAGACATGACAGAGACTCATCTCCGGTCAATAACCAATAGCGGAACCTGGATGTTCATATTGGCTCCTACATATTCTACGAAGATCTTTTATCGGTCAGAACCGCATAACAACATACGTTGTTCCTTTTGTCAACGGTATGTTACTTGCCCGAGATTCGATCGTCGGTATCTCTATACCTAGTTCAATCTCGTTACCGGCAAGTCTCTTTACTCGTTCCGTAGCACATCATCTCGTGACTAACTCATTAGTCTTTTGCTTGCAAGGCTTATTGTGATGTGTGTTACCGAGAGGGCCCAGAGATACCTCTCCGACACTTGGAGTGACAAATCCTAATCTTGATCTATGCCAACACCACGAATACTTTCGGAGACACCTGTAGAGCATCTTTATGATCACCCAGTTACGTTGTGACGTTTGATAGCACACAAGGTGTTCCTACGGTATTCGGGAGTTGCATAATCTCATAGTCATAGGAACATGTATAAGTCATGAAGAAAGCAATAGCAGAAAAACTAAACGATCATAGTGCTATGCTAACGGATGGGTCTTGTCCATCACATCATTCTCCTAATGATGTGATCCCGTTGATCAAATGACAACTCATGTCTATGGCTAGGAAACATAACCATCTTTGATCAATGAGCTAGTCTAGTAGAGGCATACTAGGGACATACTGTTTTGTCTATGTATCCACACATGTACTAAGTTTCCGTTTAATACAATTCTAGCATGAATAAAAGACATTTATCATGATATAAGGAAATACAAATAACAACGTTATTATTGCCTCTAGGGCATATTTCCTTCAGATGCGACTCAGGCCCAGACACACGATCTGCGTGAGGACCTGGACAAAAAGGCTAGTCATATACCAGTTCAGAGTCAATACCGAACATCACAACCATCGGACATACGCCATGATATAGCAAAATACAGGGGCGCCGCACACCCTCTGTGCTTCACCGATGAGGTGCTGGATCACGATTTTCCAGAAGGGTTTAAACCCGTAAACATCGAGGCATACGATGGAACGACGGATCCTGCCATCTGGATAAAGGACTTCATTCTTCACATCCACAAGGCTCGCGGAGATGATCTCCACGCCATTAAGTACTTACCCCTCAAGCTAAAAGGACCAGCTCGACACTGTCTAAACAGCCTCCCAGAAAACTCCATTGGGAGTTGGGAAGAACTTGAGGATGCTTTTCGGGCCAATTTTCAAGGGACCTATGTCCGGCCCCCGGATGCTGACGATCTAAGTCACATCATCCAACAATCCGGGGAATCAGCCCGCAAGCTTTGGAATCGGTTTCTCACTAAGAAGAACCAAATCGTTGACTGTCCGGACACCGAAGCCTTAGCGGCCTTCAAGCATAGTGTCCGGGATGAATGGCTAGCCAGACACCTCAGATAGGAAAAGCCGAGGACAATGGCAGCCCTAACTACACTCATGACCCGCTTTTGCGCGGGCAAGGACAACTGGTTAACTCGTAGCAACACCAGTGACCCTGGAACATCTGAAGCCAGGGACGGCAACGAAAAGCCACGACGTAACAAAAACAAACGTCGAAATAATACTGGAAGCCCAGATGATACAACGGTAAACGCCGGATTCAGTGGCTCCAGACCCGGTCAACAGAAGAAGCCATTTAAAGGCAACAAAGATGGTCCATCTAGCCTGGACAAAATATTAGATAGGCCCTGCCAAATCCATGGCACCCCAGAAAAACCTGCAAACCATACCAACCATAATTGTTGGGTTTTCAAGCAGGCCGACAAGCTCAATGCCAAACACAAGGGAAAGGGACCTCAGAGCGAAGACGAGGATGAACCTCGTCAGCCGAACACGGGGGGGGGGGGGG
>LR738709.1:501269216-501283083 GCA_902687465.1 Secale cereale | reverse complement strand
GGCAGAAGAAATTTCCACCAAAGATCAAAACAGTGAACATGATATATGCCACTCATATCCCAAAGAGGGAGCGCAAGCGTGCACTCCAAGATGTCTACGTCGTCGATCCTGTTGCCCCAAAATTCAACCCGTAGTCGGCCTGTCCGATCACTTTCGATCGCAGGGATCACCCGACTAGTATCCGTCATGGGGGTTCGGCTGCCCTAGTGCTCGACCCAATAATCGATGGATACCATCTCACCCGAGTCCTTATGGACAGCGGCAACAGTCTCAATCTGATATATCAGGACACTGTCCGCAAGATGGCGATCGACCCATCAAGAATAAAGCCAAGCAGCACGACCTTTAAAGGAGTGATACCGGGCGTAGAAGCCCGCTGCACGGGCTCCTTAACATTGGAGGTTGTATTCGGCTCTCCTGATAACTTTCAAAACGAAGAGTTGATCTTCGACATAGCTCTATTCCGAAGTGGTTATCCTGCACTACTCGGAAGAACGGCCTTCACCCGCTTTAATGCAGTCCTGCATTATGCTTATCTAAAGCTTAAAATGCCCGGACCACGTGGCGTCATCACGGTCAATGGAAATATGGAGCGCTCTCTCCGCACGGAGGAAGACATTGCGGCCTTAGCGGCTGAAGTCCAAAACGGCCTATTCAAGTTGGACATCCTATCGGTCGTCAAAAACCGTGGACACAGCTAAACGTGTCCAGCATATGCCTTAGTGCGGCAGCTCAGATGAACCTGAGCTGGATCAGCGGTTACGCCCCCATCGATTGCACCATAAGGCTCGACCCTATTCGGACTCTAAAATTATCTCTTAAGGTTCACCAAACAAACTAGTTCTGTTTATGGCCACACCGAATCTCTTTTCTTTTCCAGGTTTCTTCTTCTTTTTTTCTTTTTTACAGATGGCCATCACACTCCCCCTTCAAGGACATATTACAGAGGAGGAAATGACGCAGACGTGCAGTAGGGACCCACACTAAGGTTTATTTTTAGATTAAGACCCTGTGTAAACCTTTTTCTCCTTTTGTTTTATACTTTTCTGGCATGTAAAATGTCCAAGAAAGTCATCGGCATTATCTGCAAGCTCACGGCTCGCCGTACTATAATGGGATATTGATAGAGCAGCTTGATTCACATTATGTTCAGAGTTTCATTCACTCACCATAAATGTTCTCTCCCCACGACAGATTGCCACATGTGCCTTGTCAACAGGGTCCATTACCAGGGGCTGTATTCAGCCCGGTATATGTCAAAAAGTCCGAACACCTATAAGGAGTGTCCGGCGTCATGGATGTTTGCCCTATATGCATCGGTTCTGAATCATGTCTTGGGTCAATAGTTGGGTTGCCCGGCTCGTGTGTTTACCCCTACGTTCCCGATTGTTCGGCTAGGGTGTAAAGGGAGAACTACTGCGATTGTACTTCTGGCTCGTCCGATCAAGTACCTCAGTGGAGAAAGCCGAAAACTGACTGTCATGATAGGCGATAACCTGGTCCGCAATCCGGTGACATGGTTTTATACTACGATCGATAGAGATCTACCCCGTGTTATACGAAGGGTTGGTTTTTCGCCCAGACGGGTGCAATTGGATACTTTAATTGGGAAATATCATATCCGCACCAGGGGCTAGTACCTAGCCTCACTTATCAAATTCATACAGCTAAGTGAAAGTAATAATGCCGCATAGTTTGATTGTCTGGTTCGCTCCGCATACACCTCCTACAAGGACCAAGACGTTGGATAAAGAGTGTATACGCATATGACCGAACACCCCAGTACTATGTACATGGGGGCTGAAGCCGACGACTGGAAACTTTCAGATTTATATAAGAAGCCAGACAGGAGATAAAAGTCGCTCACATTATAATAGCGCAATAGTTATATACATCGGTTCATAAGCTTAAGTCTTTAAAGTCGGTTACAATCACTCAAAGATAACATCTTTTGAGCACTGGCCTTCTACAAGGCGGGCGACTTCTATGACGTCCTCGAAGTATTTCTCTGGCTTGAGGTGCTCCTTGCCTGCGGGCGGGCCAGCAATAGCTATATCATGCGCCTTCATCTTCGCCCAGTGCACCCTCACACGAGCAAAGGCCATCCGAGCACCTTTTATGCAGGCAGTGTGCTTCAATGCGTCGACCCACGGACTCGCCTCGACGAGCCGCTTCACCAATCCGAAGTAACTACTTGGGATTGGATCAGCGGGCCATAACCGGACTATCAAGTCCTTCATGGCCGAACCCGCCATATTGTGCAGCTCGACCAGCTACTTCATCTGGTCGTTGAGGGGCACCAGATGTTTTGGCGCATAGAACTGCGACCAAAACAACTTCTCTGTGTCGTTCCCCTCCTAGGCTCGGAAGTATTGGGCGGCGTCAACACTGCTCCTCGGAAGACCAGCAAACACGCCTGGAGAACTCCATAACTATGTCAGCCCAAGATACTTCTGCCCTCCGAAGATGCTCTGTAAGAGAAAGGTCTTACCAGATGCTATCTGTCGTGCCTGCTTGATTTCTTCACAAGCGTTGCGCGCCTCGCTTCGCGCATCAGCCTTAACTGCCGCAGTAAGCTCGGATGCTTGTTCCGAACTCTTCTCTTCCAATGCCTCACACTTGATAATGGCCTCTTTGAGCTCAACCTCAACTTCGGACACCCGAGCCTGGTGCTTCTCGCACACGGCCTTTTCGGCCTCTAGTTCGGCAACCGCCTTGTCAGTGATTGCCTTGCTCGCTTCGGCCTCCTCCTTGGCCTTCGCGAGGTCGCCCTTGAGGGCCTCGAGCTCAGTGGCGCCAACTGTGTAATACAGAATATCATAAAAAAGTTTATACACAATCAATATTATTAGTCCTCTTGACATTTTAATTCTTTAAATCCACATACCTTGTGTTTGCTGGTTGACGCGGTCGAGGTCCGTGTTGGCCAACAAGAGCTTCCGATTTAGTTCGGCAACCTCTGCATCTCGTGCAGTTGCCGTAACTAGTGAAGCCTGTTCACATAACAGAAGCATAACAGTTCAGCTCTATAAGCATGCTATACTATGGAAACTTCGTCCGATTATGTTCAGAATCACACAAAACATCAGGGGCTACTGGCTATATATATACATATAAAGCAAAAAAAAGTTCCATAAAGAACATTACATTGCTTACTGATACGTCTCCAACGTATCTATAATTTTTTATTGTTCCATGCTATTATATACTCCCTCCGTCCCAAGATAAGTGTCTCAACTTTGTACTAACTCTTGTACAAAGTTGTACTAAGGCCGAGACACTTATTTTGGGTCGGAGGGAGTATTATGTTTTGGATGTTTTATGGAATTTATTATACACTTTTATATTATTTTGGGGACTAACCTACTAACCCAAGGCCCAGTGCAGATTGCAGTTTTTTTTGCCTATTTTAGGGTTTCGCAGAAAGGAATATCAAACGGAGTCCAAACGGAATGAAACCTTTGGAAGAGTTATTTTTGGAACGATATCAACACAGAAGATTTGGAGTACACGCGAGGGAACGAAGAAGGCGGCCACGAGGTTCCAGGGCGCGCCCCTCCTACATGGCGCGCCCCCCACCCTCGTGGGCCCCCTCTGGCTCCCCCGATGCCCTCCTTCCTCCTATATATATCCATATTCCCTGAAAACATCGAGGCAATAGAGAAAACCCTAATTCCACCGCCGCAACCTTCTGTTCCCGTGCGATCCCATCTTGGGGCCTGTTCCGGAGCTCCGTCGGAGGGGGGATCTACCACGGAGTGCTTCTACATCAACACCATAGCCTCACCATGAGTTGTGAGTAGTTTACCACATACCTTCGGGTCCATAGTTATTAGCTAGATGGCTTCTTCTCTCTTGTTGGATCTCAATACCAAGTTCTCCTCAATCTTCGAGGAGATCTATTCGATGTAATCTTTTTTGCGATGTGTTTGTCAAGATCCGATGAATTGTGGGTTCATGATCAAGATTATCTATGAGAAATATTTGGTTCTTTTCTGAATTCTTTTATGTATGATTATAATATCCTTGCAAGTTTCTTCGAATTATCGGCTTGGTTTGGCCTACTAGATCTATAGTTCTTGCAATGGGAGAAGTGCTTGGCTTTGGGTTTAATCTTGTGTTGTCCTTTCCCAGTGACAGCAGGGGCAGAAAGGCACGTATTGTATTGTTGCCATCGAGGATAAAAAGATGGGGTTTATATCATATTGCTTGAGTTTATCCCTCTACATCATGTCATCTTGCTTAAAGCATTACTCTGTTCTTATGAACTTAATACTCTAGATGCATGCTGGATAGCAGTCGATGTGTGGAGTAATAGTAGTAGATGCAGAATCGTTTATGTCTACTTGTCACGGACGTGATGCCTATATATAATGATCATGCCTAGATATTCTCATAACTATGCGCTTTTCTATCAATTGCTCGACAGTAATTTCTTCACCCACCGTATAATTCTGCTATCATGAGAGAAGCCACTAGTGAAACCTATGGCCCCCGGGTCTATTCTCAACATATTAATCTTCCAATATACTTTAGTTTGCTTTATTTACTTTCTGTTCTTATATCCAAAAATACCAAAAATATCACACTATCCTATCTATCATATCTCACTTTCGTAAGTGACCGTAAAGGGATTGACAACCCCTTATCGTGTTGGCTGCGAAGTTCTTATTTGTTTGTGCAGGTGTGAGGGACTCGCGCGTGGTCTCCTACTGGATTGATACCTTGGTTCTAAAAAAATAAGGGAAATACTTACGCTACTGTGCCGCATCACCCTTTCCTCTACGAGGGAATACAACGCAAGCTCGAGAAGTAGCAAGAAGAATTTATGGCGCCGTTGCCGGGGAGGCTTACGCAAAATTCATATACCAAGTACCTATCACAAACCCTTATCCTTCGCATTACATTTATTTGCCTCTCTTTTTCCTCTCCCCCACTTCAGCCTTGCCGTTTTATTCGCCCTTTTTTCGTTCGCCTTTTTGTTTGCTTGTGTTGCCATGTGCCTTCCATTAGCTTGCATCTTCGCTTGCTAAATTATGGATCCTCATCCACTTGCTAATCTTTTTAAGAGATCCAATTATGTTGAACCAATTGCTAGTGAGCTGTGTGCACTAGATTATCTTTATGGGGTTTTGCTTGAAATTCATGAATCTGAAAATTGTGAGGAATTGTTAAAAGAAAAAGTGATTCATGATATCTCCTTAAATAAAAAAGCAAGATTGCAATGATGTTATTATAAATTCTATAAATGTCAATTGTGTTAATGATATGCCAAACCCTAAGCTTGGGGATGCTTATTTTGCTATGCCCACTACTTGTTGCAATGATCATGATTGGGGTGATGCTTCTTACGATCTTGATAATTTATTTCAACTCCATGATGAATATGAGATTGATAATAATGTTTGCAATAATATTGAAAGTGGGTTTGGAAGAGTGTCAACTTTAGATTCTACATATTTGGAGTATGATCAATCTTATGAAATTTTTGATAAAAGTGGGTTTGGAGAGGTCATGACTTTAGTTAATGTTGCTCCCACTATTTTGGAAGAGTGTCAACTTCGTATGCATGTGCATCGTGTTGAGAATATGTTTTGTGATAGCTATATTGTTGAATTTTCTTATGATCCTACATGCAATTATTATGAGAGAGGAAAATATGGTCCTAGAAATCTTCATGTTACTAAATTACCTCTCTTTATGTTGAGATTGCTATTGTTTCTTTCTTCTTCCTTGCATATGCTAGATCTTGCTTGTCTTGCTAATTTGTTTTCCTATAAAATGCCTATGCATAGGAAGTATATTAGACTTAGATGTGATTTTGACATGCTATATCATGCTCTCTTTGTGCTTCAATTCTTATCTTTCTTGTGAGCATCATTGAATTCTGAAGCCTATCTTAATGGCTATAAAGAAAGAGCTTGTTGGGAGGCAACCCAATTTTATTTTCTTTCTTTTTGCTTCTGTTTAGGAATAAATATTGCATCTAGCTTCTGTTTAGATGTGGTTTTGTGTTTTAATTAGTGTTTGTGCCAAGTAGAACCTTTGGGAAGGCTCGTGTGAAGTTTATATGATCATGCTGTAAAAAATAGAAACTTTAGCACTCACGAGATTAGTCACCAGATTTTACTAGAGAGTGATAATTAGTTGATTCTTTTTGAAGATGATTTATAGACAAATTCCCCACGTTTACCAATTTATTTCAAATTTTTTAGAGTTACGGAAGTATTCGAAAGTTACAGATTACTACTGAATTGTTTTGTTTTTGACAGATTCTGTTTTTCGTGTGTTGTTTGCTTATTTTGATGAATATTTGAGTAGTATTGGAGGATATGAATCATAGAAAAGTTGGAATACAGTAGGTTTAACACCAATATAAACAAATAATGAGTTAATTACAGTACCTTTAAGTGGTGGTTTGTTTCCTTATACTAACGGAGCTCGCGAGATTTTCGGCTAAGTTTTGTGTTGTGAAGTTTTCAAGTTTCGAGTATGGCTTTGATGGACTATGGAACAAAGAGTGGCAAGATCCTAAGCTTGGGGATTCCCAAGGTAAAATTCAAGGACAACCAAAAGCCTAAGCTTGGGGATGCCCCGGGAAGGCATCCCCTCTTTCCTCTTCATCTATCGGTAACTATACTCGGGACTATATTTTTATTCACCACATGATATGTGTTTTGCTTGGAGCGTCATGTATGATTTGAGTCTTTGCTTTTTAGTTTGCCACAATCATCCTTGCTGGACACACCTTTTGAGAGAGATAAATATGGTTTAGAATTTGTTAGAATACTCTATGTGCTTCACTTATATCTTTTGAGCTATATAGTTTTGCTCTAGTGCTTCGCTTATATCTTTTAGAGCACGGTGGTGGTTGTAGAAATTGTTGATCTCTCATGCTTCACTTATATCCGTTTGAGAGTCTTTTATAACAACATGTTAATGTGCTTTGGTTATAAAACTAGTCCTAATATGATAGGCATCCAAGATGAATATAGTAAAAACTTTCATATAAAGTGCATTGAATATGATGAGAAGTTTGATACTTGATGATTGTTTTGAGATATGAGGATGGTGATATTAGAGTCGTGCTAGTGGAGTAATTATGATTTTGATAAATACTTGTGTTAAAGTTTGTGATTCCCGTAGCATGCACGTATGGTGAACCGCTATGTGACGAAGTTAGAGCATGAGGTATTTATTGAGTGTCATCCTTTGTGTGGAGGTCGGGGGGGCGCGATGCTTAACTCCTACCAACCTCCCCCCTAGGAGTATGCATTGATTACTTTGTTTTGATGACTCGTAAATTTTTGCAATAAGTATATGAGTTCTTTATGACTAATGTTGAGTCCATGGATTATACGCACTCTCACCCTTTCACCATTGCTAGCCTCTCTTGTACCGTGCAACTCTCGCCGGTACCATACACCCACCATATACCTTCCTCAAAACAGCCACCATACCTACCTATCATGGCATTTCCATAGCCATTCCGAGATATATTGCCATGCAACTTTCCACCGTTCCGTTCATATGACACGCTTCATCATTATCATATTGCCATGCATGATCATGTAGTTGACATCGTATTTGTGTCAAGGCCACCATTCACAATTCATTCATACATGTCACTCTTGATTCATTGCACATCCCGGTACACTGCCGGAGGCATTCACTTAGAGTCATATTTTGTTCTAGCTTCGACTTGTAATCTTTGAGTTGTAAGTCAATAAAAGTGTGATGATCTTCATTATTAGAGCATTGTCCCATGTGAGGAAGGGCCAAATAAAAAAAAGGAGATGGCCCAAAAGAATATAGAGAGGGGCTAAAAAAAGAGAAAGCCCCTCCAAAAAAACGAGAGAAAAGAGAGAAGGTACAATGCTACTATCCTTTTCCACACTTGTGCTTCAAAGTAGCACCATGATCTTCATGATAGAGAGTCTCTTGTTTTGTCACTTTCATATACTAGTGGAAATTTTCATTGTAGAACTTGGCTTGTATATTCCAACGATGGGCTTCCTCAAATGCCCTAGGTCTTCATGAGCAAGCAAATTGGATGCACACCCACTTAGTTTCTTTTGATGAGCTTTCATACACTTATAGCTCTAGTGCATCCATTGCATGGCAATCCCTACTCACTCACATTGATATCAATTAATGGGCATCTCCATAGCCCATTGATACGCCTAGTCGATGTGAGACTATCTTCCTCTTTTTGTCTTCTCCACAACCACCACTCTATTCCACCTATAGTGCTATATCCATGGCTCACGCTCATGTATTGCGTGAAAGTTGAAAGGTTTGAAAATTTTGAGTATGAAAACAATTGCTTGGATGAAACCGGGGTTGTGCATGATTTGAATATTTTGTGTGATGAAGAGGGAGCATAGCCAGACTATATGATTTTGTAGGGATAACTTTCTTTGGCCATGTTGTTTTGAGAAGACATGATTGCTTTGTTAGTATGCTTGAAGTATTATTATTCTTTTGTCAATATAGACTTTTGTCTTGAATCTTTTGGATCTGAACATTCATGCCACAATAAATAAATTACATTCAAAATTATGTTGGTTAGCATTCCACATCAAAAATTCTGTTTTTATCATTTACCTACTCGAGGACGAGCAGGAATTAAGCTTGGGGATGCTTGATACGTCTCCAACGTATCTATAATTTTTATTGTTCCATGCTATTATATATTATGTTTTGGATGTTTTATGGGATTTATTATACACTTCTATATTATTTTTGGGACTAACCTACTAACCCAAGGCCCAGTGCCGATTGCTGTTTTTTGACTATTTCAGGGTTTCGCACAAAAGGAATATCAAACGGAGTCCAAATGGAATGACACCTTCGGGAGAGTTATTTTTGGAACGATATCAACACAGAAGACTTGGAGTACACGCGAGGGAACGAAGGAGGCGTCCATGAGGGTCCAGGGCGCGCCCCCACCCTCGTGGGCCCCCTCTGGCTCCCCCGATGTCCTCCTTCCTCCTATATATATCCATATACCCTGAAAATATCAAGGCAACAAATAAAACCCTAATTCCACCGCCGCAACCTTCTATTCCCGTGAGATCCCATCTTGGGGCCTGTTCCGGAGCTCCGCCGGAGGGGGGATCTACCACGGAGTGCTTCTACATCAACACCATAGCCTCACCATGAGTTGTGAGTAGTTTACCACAGACCTTCGGGTCCATAGTTATTAGCTAGATGGCTTCTTCTCTCTTTTTGGATCTCAATACCAAGTTCTCGTCGATCTTCGAGGAGATCTATTCAATGTAATCTTTTTGCGGTGTGTTTGTCGAGATCCGATGAATTGTGGGTTTATGATCAAGATTATCTACGAGAAATATTTGGTTCTTTTCTGAATTCTTTTATGTATGATTATAATATCCTTGCAAGTCTCTTCGAATTATCGGTTTGGTTTGGCCTACTAGATCTATAGTTCTTGCAATGGGAGAAGTGCTTGGCTTTGGGTTCAATCTTGCGGTGTCCTTTCCCAGTGACAGCAGGGGCAGCAAGGCACGTATTGTATTGTTGCCATCGAGGATAAAAAAATGGGGTTTATATCATATTGCTTGAGTTTATCCCTCTATATCATGTCATCTTGCTTAAAGCATTACTCTGTTCTTATGAACTTACTACTCTTGATACATGTTGCATAGCAGTCGATGTGTGGATTAATAGTAGTAGATGCAGAATCATTTCGGTCTACGTGTCACGGACATGATGCCTATATATAATGATCATGCCTAGATATTCTCATAACTATGCGCTTTTCTATCACTTGCTCGACAGTAATTTGTTCACCCACCGTAGAATTCTGCTATCATGAGAGAAGCCACTAGTGAAACCTATGCCCCCCGGGTCTATTCTCAACATATTAATCTTCCAATCTACTTTACTTTGCTTTATTTACTTTCTGTTCTTATATCCAAAAATACCAAAAAATATCACACTATCCTATCTATCAGATCTCACTTTCGTAAGTGACCGTAAAGGGATTTGCAACCCCTTATCACGTTGGCTGCGAAGTTCTTATTTGTTGTCCAGGTGCGAGGGACTCGCGCGTGGTCTCCTACTGGATTGATACCTTGGTTCTCAAAAACTGAGGGAAATACTTATGCTACTATGCTGCATCACCATTTCCTCTTCGAGGGAATACAACGCAAGCTCGAGAAGTAGCACTTACCTCAAAGCTTGTTAACAGGCTGTTGAAGGCTTCATTCAGTCCGCCTTCGACGGACTGAATCTTCTTCATCACAGCACCCATTATGGTGTGGTGCTCCTCCACGATGGAAGCACTCTGAAGTGCTCCCTCCAGAGGGACCGACGCCTCCGGATTGACCCTAGGCACCGCCGTATCCTCCCCCGCCTTGGGGGTCTGTCGTCGGACCCCGGAGCCGCGCTAGGCTCCGGGTTAGTATTCAGCGGACCCCCGGACTGTTTGGGTCCCCCGTCTTCGGTTTCCATGGGGATTGTTTCCCCATGGTCAGTGGCAGCTGAGGTGTTACCCTTGGTCGCCCGGTCACTTGCCCCGCCCCCGTCTCCTTGAGTAGAAGACACCGCTGGGAGGACACTTCGGTGTCCTCGCCGATCACGGGCGATGGAGCTCAGACCAGTGGGTCACTCTCCGTCTCTTCAGGCGCTAGATATTTCCCCTCCGATAAGGAGGCGTCGGGGTGTCCTTGGGGAGGGCTGTAGGTCTGCAGGTGAGAAATACTAAATAAGTATCAAAATGCTAAACAAACAAGGTGCAGCAAGTAATATATCCGGACAAACTTACATTTTGGTTGGGGGCTTCTCCCCGGGCTTCACCACAAAGCTCTGTTCGGATGATGAGTTCGAATGAGTAGAGAGGTTCAGCCTCCTCCGAGGTGCGGTCGTGCCCGCGTCAGCGGCGGCCCCCCTCTTCGTCCCCCTGCCTTGTGCGGGGGGTGGGGGGGCTCTTCTTCTTCTTCATCATCATCCTCCTCTTCGGAGGAGAGGATGTTGATCTTCTCGGACTTCTCGTCTGTGGGGCGGGGGCCGTCTTTGGCCTCCTTGCTCTTCTTCTTGGGCTTCTTCACCGGCGCCTTGTTGTGACACCCCCGATTTGTCCGTACACTAATCATGCACGCAAATGTGTACGACCAAGATCAGGGACTCACTGGAAGATATCACAACACAACTCTAGACACAAATTAAAATAATACAAGCTTTATATTACAAGCCAGGGGCCTCGAGGGCTCGAATACATAAGCTCGAATACACAAGAGTCAGCGGAAGCAACAATATCTGAGTACAGACATAAGTTAAACAAGTTTGCCTTAAGAAGGCTAGCACAAAAGTAGCAACGATCGAAAAGGCAAGACCTCCTGCCTGGGACCTCCTAGCTACTCCTCGAAGCCGAACTCCACGTAGAAACATCCTCGGGATCTTCTGGCTCCTGGACTCCACCATCTGGTTGCATCATCCGAGAAGAAAGGAAGAAAGGGGGAAAAGGGGGGAGCAAAGCAACCGTGAGTACTCATCCAAAGTACTCGCAAGCAAGGATCTACACTACATATGCAATGATATATGTGTAAAGGGGTAATATCTATGGACTGAACTACAGAAAGCCAGAATAAGAGGGGATAACTAATCCAATCAAAGACTACGCTTCTGGCCACCTCCATCTTGCAGGAGTAGAAGAGAATATATGGAAGTAACAAGTATCCTCGCATCTCGCAGCCTCCGTCTTGAAGCAGTAGAAGGGAAATAGATGGTAAGTTCACCAAGTAACATCGAATAGCAATATCCTACTCGGCGATCCTCCCGCACATTACCCTGTGAGAGAGCAACCACCGAGTTATATCTGGAACTGGTAAGGGTGTGTTTTATTAAGTATCCGGTTCTAGTTGTCATGAGGTTGGAATACAACTCCGGGTCGTCCTTTTACCGAGGGACACGGCTATTCGAATAGATTAACTTCCCTGCAGGGGTGCACCACATAACCCAGCACGCTTGATCCCATTTGGCCGGACACACTTTCCAGGGTCATGCCCGGCCTCGGAAGATCAACACGTCGCAGCCCTACCTAAGCACAGCAGAGAGGTCAGCACGCCGGTCTAAGTCCTAGGCGCGCAGGGGTCCGGGCCCATTGCCCAACGCACACCTGCACGTTGCGTACGCGAACGGTGAGCAGACCTAGCAACCTCCATTACTAAGGAAGTTATGTTACGCGGTCCAACCCGGCGCGCGCCGCTCAATCGCTGACGTCAAGAAGGCTTCGGCTGATACCACGACGTCGAGTACCCATAACTATTCCCACGTAGCTGGTTAGTGCGTATAGGCCAACGGCCAGACTCAGATCAAATATCCAAACTCGTTAAGCGGGTTATTATGAAATAACCGCGGACAACGACCAGGGTTAGGCCACTTCTCGACTAGGTGTCTCAACCTGCCCCTGTCGCTCCGCCACAAAGATCCACTCGGGGGCCGTCGAGAACTCAGGCCCACCACTGCCTGGATGGAGCTACCTGTCCTTTCAGCCCCCACATCAGAATCACTTGCGGGTACTCAATGAGCCGACCCGACTTTAGTCACATCATGTATCATGTAAAGGTGTATGTAGTATATACCCGTGATCACCCCCAAGTGACCACGGCCCGATAGAATAGCAGGGCAGACGGACAAGGGTGTAGGGCCACTGATGGAATACTAGCATCCTATACTAAGCATTTAGGATTGCAGGTAAAGTATCAACAGTGATAGCAACAATGACAGGCTATGCAGCAGAATAGGATTATCGAAAGCAGTAACAAGCTACACTACTCTAATGCAAGCAGTAGAGAGAAGAATAGGCGATATCTGGTGATCAAAGGGGGGGCTTGCCTGGAAGCCCGGCAGACGAAAGGAATCTTCGGAAGCGTAGCCGTAGTCGAACACCGAAGCATCAATGGTCTCGGGGTCTATCATAGTATCAGAGTCTACCGAAATAGGCAACGAAGGGGAAACAAATAAATAACAAAGCAAACAATAGCATCACAAAGCATAACATGGCAAAAGGCGGTGCTACGTGTGACCTAACGCGGTGCTCGGTGATACAGACGAAGAGGAATAACATCCGGGAAAGTATTTCCGGTGTTAGGCATTTTCGGGCAGATGAAACGGAGGGGAATGTTGCATGTTCGGTATGATAGAGATGTGTGGCCGACGAACGGAACGCGTATTCGGATGCGTCTCGAAATTCTGAGCAACTTTCATATATAAAGTATTTTCATCTGAGTTACGGTTTATTTTATATTAATTTTTAAAGTTTTAAATCATTTTCTAATTTATTAATTATTTAACAAATCAACATTATCCAGAATAGTGCATGCTGACGTCAGCATGATGTCAGCATGACGTCAGCAGTCAACAGGATTGTTGACTGGTCAAACAGGGCAAGTGGGGCCCTTCTGTCATTGACCTATCTAATTAACATATTTAAATTAACTAGACTAGTTCATTAGGCTAATTAAGCCAGGTTAATTAATTATCTAATTAATTAATTAACTAATTAACTAACTAATTATTTATTTATTTTTATTTTTTTATTCCTTTTTTTAAACTTCTTTTTTCTTTTTTTTAAAAATTAAAGGGGTTGGGCCCCATCTGTCAAGGGCCCAATGGCCAATTGGGGCGGGCTACTGGGCGCTGGGCGCAGCCCCGTCTGGGCATCCGCCCGGTCGATAGGGGCGGACCGCGGCGAGCTCCGCCGGGCACGAGGCAACGGTGGGGGGGGGAGAGGTGGTCGTCGGCGGGCGGAGCCATAAGGCGCAGGTCCCGACGACGACCAACGACGGCGCAACTAGGCGGTGAGGCAGCTCGGCTGCGAGCGGCGGCTGCTGGTGGCACAGGC
>LR738709.1:501190892-501269091 GCA_902687465.1 Secale cereale | reverse complement strand
GGGGGGGTGCACGGCGTGAGCTGGGAGGCAGTGGCTGGGCGCATGGGAGAAGTGGCGGAGCTGCGGGCGGCTGCGACGCAGGCGGCAGCGGAACGACGACAGAGGCAGGGAGCGAGGCGAGGTGGTGGCTGGACTGGAGGGCTATGGCGGGCGCGGGCAGGCACACGCAGGGCTCGGCTGGGCGCGGCCAAAGGGGCGAGGCCAGGCGTGGCCTGGGCGGCCGCGCGGGTACGGCGGCTGCGGGTTCCGCGAGCCGTGGCCACGGCGGCGAGCACCACCGTGGCGACGAGCTCGGGCACGACGGGGAGGGCAACTACGGTCGTGGCAGAGGCTGGGAAGAGAGGGGGAGGAGAGCGGGGCTCACGCTCGTTGCAGAGAAGGCCCGGGGAAGGTTCGAGGTGCTCGGAGCAGCGCGTATTCCGGCGATGGCGACGGCGAAGCAGATGGAGAGGATGAGCTCGTCGTCGTCCTCATAGTGCCGCAAAGCTCGAATCGGGGCCCGGAGTCAAAGCAGTAGAGGTCGGTGGTTCTCCTGGAGGCGGTGAAATGACAAGGCGTCGCCGGTGGCCGCGCGGACGGCGGTGACGGGACCATGGGTGCCTCGGGGTCGAGCAGAGCACCGAGGGGAAGAGGGGGGAGAGGAGCGGCGCGAGGGAGAGGGGGACTGGGGGCGCTAGGGTTAGGGTTTAGGTCGGGGGTGGTTCTTATCCACGCGGGGGTACCGTGGGATGGCCGCCACGGCGGCATCGCCGGCCAGGGAGGCGCAGATGGCCGCCACGGCCTTCCCCGTTAACTGTAGCGTGGGGAGGGAGAGGAGGTGACGTGGGTTGGGCCTCCCTGTGGCCTAGGTGGCCAGATGGGCCATTCGGCCCAGGGAGAGGGCGAGGGGCTTTGCCCCCTTTTCTTTATTTTGTTGTTGTTGTATTTTCTTTTCTTTTATTTTTATGTCTCTACCGTTTTAGCTTAATTTCTTTTTAAATTTAGTTTTATATAATACTACAACTAGCACCTAAGTTTAGTATAAATGGTTATACCACTGCCACTATTATTTTGGCATTGAATTAAAACAGTTCAACACTTTATAATTTTGCAAGGCATTCAAATAATTGTTTTTGCTACTGTTTGAAACATTTTAGTGCTTGTTAATATTTTATAGAAATGTGGATTCTCTACCCAAATTACTTATGATTTATTTGTCACAACCAGAACAATTTGGTTTTAATATTTGAAAACTTTTATTGTTTGCCTTTGTTTCAAATTGAATTTGGATTGGTTTTAGACTAACGTGAATTTATCGAAAGTAACCACGTGACGTGGCGTCATTAGCAGAGGTTTACTGTAGCTTGATTATCCGGGCGTCACAATTCTCCTCCACTACAAGAAATCTCGTCCCGAGATTTAGGAGCGGAGGAAAGGGGGAGGGATTTGGTTACGAAATTCTAACGAATCTTCTTAGTCTTGGTTGCTCTTTCAAAGAGCTTGATCCCTTTCATTGATTTCTTCATTTCTCTACCTCAAGTCATCGTGATCATGTCGTCATCCTTTCAACGGGGTCTCCATCGTCCTACGGACGCAACCAGGGGGAAAAACTCCGAAAGAACGCAACTCCACAAAGCTGGGTAACTGACGGTGAACTCAATGGGAAATACACAAGGTACCCCACGAGTTGTATTTCAGTAAATTCGTTGAGTGCAATATACGATGGTACCAAAGTTTCTAATGGGTAGACAATCATGCGATGCCTAGACAGAAGATGGAATGGGGCCTTGAACAACGAGAATAACACGGTGTTTGATTCCAGGATGAATAATGGTATAGAATTTAGCTCGTGAATCACATACGAAGCCAGGTGCAAAGGATACATTAGAATCCGGGTTGTAAAGAAGAGTCAGGTTTCGATCCAGTGGACCTATGGGTTATGGGCCCACCATGTGGATTGAAAGTATGAAGGGTGGTGACGTCTTGCACAGCCTAGACAGGGAGGCATGTGAGTGGATAGCCTGTCAGCTATGTCGGCATCAATGTCGGAACCAAGGACGGGGAACGTAGAGAACCATTTTCCCGCTCGTTGAATCGAGGCTAACCAATAGGCAAAGTTCTCATCCATCGGTGGTTACCGGAATGTTATGAACAATAATAATAGGTTCTTACGAACGGAGTTGAACACCAAGTTGTTTACATAAGCAGAAAATTATTACTGCTTAGATTATATGTAGATCAAAGATAGGTTAAACAAACAAATGGAAAAAAATGTGATTACACACAATTAATAGGAGTATATCCTTCCCATGGACAAGCAGAACATGGCATACAGGGTAGGGGAGAAAGTACCCAATCATTCAGATAAAGAGGCAAGGATTAATCAAGATGTTACCCATACAACGGCGTCTGGATAACTGACCAAGAAACATTTAGCATCACGCTTCCAATATTCTTGTTGATGAGCGGGGTATCATAGTCATGCTTCGAGGTAGCAATGATATGGTGTTTCAATCAAGGGACAGACCTTGGATACACAAATGATCCATCAAAAGCAACTTATAGAATAAGTGTTACAATCTCCTCCTGGAATAATGGCTATCCTTGCAAAAGAAATTATAATGATGGGTCCTCCAGCAAGGGGTGCTGGGCATGACATCATATTATCGGGTCATCAAAGGACCAACATTATAACTCCTGGAAAGTTGCCCCAACCATCATATCTGACCGAGATTCAGATCTGATTGGTGTCATGATACCTCAGACCCACGATGTTCGAGAAGAAAAGGTGCAACACAAATCGTCGAAATGACATTGCAAGATTCTCGGGAATGAACTATGGGAGCGGGTTCCCGAAACAATAGTTCATCATTAAACCAAGGAGAGGATGAAGCGGTGGCTGATGGGCTCAGCGACAATTCATCGAGGGTTCCAAACGGAGGGATTTCCTCATTAATGTGAACAAGAGGATGACACTTGTCAATTCCAATGATATAAGGTTGTATGCTCGAGGAAAACATACACCATTAATCATTAGTTGAAAGGTGTGCTCGAAATATGACCTTAGGCAGCAAGATCAATGTTAGAGTGATGATTCAATAACCAACAGTCTAAGAACGAACTGTCGATTGTTAACTTCAAAGCAATAGGGTTGCCAGAAGTACAGAACTCAAGTAGCATCGTTAGCCTATTGGTATCCCGGTTAAAAACAACACGGGCAACAAGGAAGAATGGTGATGGTGAGAAGTATCATCATACCGAGAATTTCTAAGAGGTGGAGCAATCCCCACAACATTTCCGACATAAAAGACAGTAATACTTCAAGGCAGAACACAACACTAGCTGGAGAGCAAGTCGTATTCATAATGTGGACAAGTTCGCGATCAAAGGAAGTCAAGGGTGTTGCCGATGATAATAAAAATAATCGAGGCAAGGAGAGTATTTCTCATCATGAACACAATTGGCATCTTGGAAGAAGTCAAAGTGTTGAAGGTGATCCGACACATTTGTCGGGATGTTTCAAGAGGATGCAATCAAACAACAACGGCAACAAGCAAGGGAATGATGAAGTGGCAAGTTAACGGATCAATATATAAGATGAAAGCTCGAATCCAAAGTTGCCTCTCAAGACAAGCAACATGATGTTGAAAGCTCGACGTAAGTCGTGCCCACATTCTGAAGAATTCGTGCACCAAAGAAGGACGAGGTAGCACAGTCAAGGATAGCTAGACAAGGGATGTACCCGATAGTCTAGGAATAAACCAGATTGAGTTTAATTTTTTTTCCAGTAACATCTACTAGGGGTGTTGAATTTTTCGAGCGGAATTGATTTACTAAACGGTGTCCTCGGTTGACAGCAACCTAGAACCCGTAGAGTGATTACGACAAGCAAAGGTATTACTTCATCAAAAGTTCAAAAGGTGTAGAGCAAAGTCATGATATCCTCGAGATATCAGAGGGTAAAACTCGAAGGTAGAACACGATAGGAGTTGAACTAGGTCATTGACCTACGACAGTAGATGCTTTAACCTTGTCCAAAATTGACGAGGCCTGGAATGGATTTATTCCAGATATATTGAATAAGGACAGCATGGTCGGAACCATAACTGCAAGGGATCAATTTTATTGACACCGAAAGAATTATTTAGATGTAAAATCATTTTGCAAGAAGCTCCCGAGACGGTCTACATCGTTTCAATGGGCATGAACAAAAGCTCAAGGTCGACTCCCACTTCTTTAATGCATATCATTTCATTCACCTCTTGCTTTGATAAAGTTGTAGTGTTGAAACTTTATCTGGCAAAATACCAGAAAAGTATGACTCGTGGAAACTGTCGGTTGACACGGATTAGGGAAGTGCATAGGTTCAACCCATCGGGTATCTTAGTAACATATACCACAAGTTTTAGAAGTAAATACTCAAGCTCGAAGCAGAGCATGGTTGGCCAAGCAGAGGATACAATTTACCAAAGGAATTATGTATCAGGGGAAGAACTCACAAGGTGATTGAATATGAAGGACACCGTCGGATAACAATCCAACAACGGATCAAGCGATCCACAACGGAGCTGATGTGGGTATCGGTACTCACTCAGAGGAAGAAAGAATGCAAAGGCATCAGATTCAAGAATCACTTGATTTGTTTGATGCTTAATTAGAAAGAAATTATGGTTTTCAATACGAAGGATCAGAAGCAAACGCTCTGATCAAGGATGTTTAAGTTGAAAACACTAAGTCAGACAATCAATAAAGGATTGAATTGCCGAGAACCAACTCATGTCTGGAATGACGTCTGAGTCGGAAGGATAATTCTATAAAGGATAACCCGATGATTGCATGCATACGCACACATTGAATCAATAGGCCCAAAATGGCCAAGACAATGGATGTTAACGAAGACTACTAGTCATATGGAATTAACCATAATGCAAGCAGGCAATAACTTTAAGGGTAACAGGCTGCAGAGGATTTTCAAAAGATCGAAAAGTATTTCGAAGAATTTTGTGAGACACATGAACAATTGAGAAGAACGGGTCCTCGATAAATGTGAGGAAATAACCGTAAGGGTTTTCATGCGAAATAAAACTGCAAGACAGTAAACGCAAAGGATTCTCGAAACAACGGAGAATATTTCGAGGCATATTGTAACAACAAGAGCGACGAGTAACAATCATGAGAATGACAAAAGCACACAGATATCCGTAGGGATATATCGGTGGCAGTGAATTGCAAAGGCGATGAGCATAAGGGTCTCTGAAAAATATCGAGGGATATCCTCAGAATCTTCTGACGAAGCAAGTGATCTTCCGGAATGAGGACTCTCCGGGAGAAATAGTTACGAGAACCTAAAGTCAGAGTTAGTAAAATCTTTTAACCCGAATAGAAGAGAGGTCAGAGTCCCAGAGCATAGACGAGGAATAAAAGATCCTAATACCACCCATTGGTGTTGTGGACCCGTAAGCCACACAACAAATTAGTAAATTTGTTTTTTTCAAAGACTAGACACAACTTCGGCCAAGGAGTTGGAAAGGGGGATTCCTACAGGCAGTCGGCTCTGATACCAACTTGTGACGCCCCCGATTTGTCCGTACACTAATCATGCACGCAAATGTGTACGACCAAGATCAGGGACTCACTGGAAGATATCACAACACAACTCTAGACACAAATTAAAATAATACAAGCTTTATATTACAAGCCAGGGGCCTCGAGGGCTCGAATACATAAGCTCGAATACACAAGAGTCAGCGGAAGCAACAATATCTGAGTACAGACATAAGTTAAACAAGTTTGCCTTAAGAAGGCTAGCACAAAAGTAGCAACGATCGAAAAGGCAAGACCTCCTGCCTGGGACCTCCTAGCTACTCCTCGAAGCCGAACTCCACGTAGAAACATCCTCGGGATATTCTGGCTCCTGGACTCCACCATCCGGTTGCATCATCCGAGAAGAAAGGAAGAAAGGGGGAAAAGGGGGGAGCAAAGCAACCGTGAGTACTCATCCAAAGTACTCGCAACCAAGGATCTACACTACATATGCAATGATATATGTGTAAAGGGGTAATATCTATGGACTGAACTGCAGTAAGCCAGAATAAGAGGGGGATAACTAATCCAATCGAAGACTACGCTTCTGGCCACCTCCATCTTGCAGCAGTAAAAGAGAATATATGGAAGTAACAAGTATCCTCGCATCTCGCAGCCTCCGTCTTGAAGCAGTAGAAGGGAAATAGATGGTAAGTTCACCAAGTAACATCGAATAGCAATATCCTACTCGTCGATCCTCCCGCACATCACCCTGTGAGAGAGCAACCACCGAGTTATATCTGGAACTGGTAAGGGTGTGTTTTATTAAGTATCCGGTTCTAGTTGTCATGAGGTCGGAATACAACTCCGGGTCATCCTTTTACCGAGGGACACGGCTATTCGAATAGATTAACTTCCCTGCAAGGGTGCACCACATAACCCAGCACGCTTGATCCCATTTGGCTGGACACACTTTCCAGGGTCATGCCCGGCCTCGGAAGATCAACACGTCGCAGCCCTACCTAAGCACAGCAGAGAGGTCAGCACGCCGGTCTAAGTCCTAGGCGCGCAGGGGTCCGGGCCCATCGCCCAACGCACACCTGCACGTTGCGTACGCGGCCGGTGAGCAGACCTAGCAACCTCCATTACTAAGGAAGTTACGTTACGCGGTCCAACCCAGTGCGCGCCGCTCAATCGCTGACGTCAAGAAGGCCTCGGCTGATACCACGACGTCGAGTACCCATAACTATTCCCACGTAGCTGGTTAGTGCGTATAGGCCAACGGCCAGACTCAGATCAAATATCCAAACTCGTTAAGCGGGTTATTATGAAATAACCGCGGACAACGACCTGGGCCAGGCCACCTCTCGACTGGGTGTCTCAACCTGCCCCTGTCGCTCCGCCACAAAGATCCACTCGGGGGCCGTCGGGAACTCAGGCCCACCACTGCCTGGATGGAGCCACCTGTCCTTTCAGCCCCCACATCGGAATCACTTGCGGGTACTCAATGAGCCGACCCGACTTTAGTCACATCATGTATCATGTAAAGGTGTATGTAGTATATACCCGTGATCACCCCCAAGTGACCACGGCCCGATAGAATAGCAGGGCAGACGGACAAGGGTGTAGGGCCACTGATGGAATACTAGCATCCTATACTAAGCATTTAGGATTGCAGGTAAAGTATCAACAGTGATAGCAACAATGACAGGCTATGCAGCAGAATAGGATTATCGAAAGCAGTAACAAGCTACACTACTCTAATGCAAGCAGTAGAGAGAAGAATAGGCGATATCTGGTGATCAAAGGGGGGGCTTGCCTGGAAGCCCGGCAGACGAAAGGAATCTTCGGAAGCGTAGCCGTAGTCGAACACCGAAGCATCAATGGTCTCGGGGTCTATCATAGTATCGAAGTCTACCGAAATAGGCAACGAAGGGGAAACAAATAAATAACAGAGCAAACAATAGCAGCACAAAGCATAACATGGAAAAAGGCGGTGCTACGTGTGACCTAACGCGGTGCTCGGTGATACAGACGAAGAGGAATAACATCCGGGAAAGTATTCCCGGTGTTAGGCATTTTCGGGCAGATGAAACAGAGGGGAATGTTGCATGTTTGGTATGATAGAGCTGTGTGGCGGACGAACGGAATGCGTATTCGGATGCGTCTCGAAATTCTGAGCAACTTTCATATATAAAGTATTTTCATCCGAGTTACGGTTTATTTTATATTAATTTTTAAAGTTTTAAATCATTTTCTAATTTATTAATTATTTAACAAATCAACATTATCCAGAATAGTGCATGCTGACGTTAGCATGATGTCAGCATGACGTCAGCAGTCAACAGGATTGTTGACTGGTCAAACAGGGCAAGTGGGGCCCTTCTGTCATTGACCTATCTAATTAACATATTTAAATTAACCAGACTAGTTCATTAGGCTAATTAAGCCAGGTTAATTAATTATCTAATTAATTAATTAACTAACTATTTATTTATTTATTTTTATTTTTTATTCCTTTTTTTAAACTTCTTTTTTCTTAAAAATTAAAGGGGCTGGGCCCCATCTGTCAAGGGCCCAATGGCCAATTGGGGCGGGCTACTGGGCGCTGGGCGCAGCCCCGTCTGGGCATCCGCCCGGTCGATAGGGGCGGACCGCGGCGAGCTCCGTCGGGCACGAGGCAGTGGTGGGGGGGAGGAGAGGTGGTCGTCGGCGGGCGGAGCCATAAGGCGCAGGTCCCGGCGGCGACCAACGGCGGCGCAGCTAGGCGGTGAGGCAGCTCGGCTGCGAGCGGCGGCTGCTGGTGGCGCAGGCAGTCGCGGGCGCGGAGCACGGCGGCGGTAGCAACCAGCAACAGCAGCAGGGGGGGTGCACGGCGTGAGGTGGGAGGCAGTGGCTGGGCGCGTGGGAGAAGTGGCGGAGCTGCGGGCGGCTGCGACGCAGGCGGCAGCGGAACGACGACAGAGGCAGGGAGCGAGGCGAGGTGGTGGCTGGACTGGAGGGCCGTGGCGGGCGCGGGCAGGCGCACGCAGGGCTCGGCTGGGCGCGGCCAAAGGGGCGAGGCAGGGCGTGGCCTGGGCGGCCGCGCGGGTACGGCGGCTGCGGGTTCCGTGAGCCGTGGCCACGGCAGCGAGCACCACCGCGGCGACGAGCTTGGGCACGACGGGGAGGGCAACTACGGTCGTGGCAGAGGCTGGGAAGAGAGGGGGAGGAGAGCGGGGCTCACGCTCGTTGCAGAGAAGGCCCGGGGAAGGTTCGAGGTGCTCGGAGCAGCGCGTATTCCGACGATGGCGACGGCGAAGCAGATGGAGAGGATGAGCTCGTCATCGTCCTCATAGTGCCGCAAAGCTCGAATTGGGGCCCGGAGTCGAAGCAGTAGAGGTCGGTGGTTCTCCTGGAGGCGGTGAAATGACAAGGCGTCGCCGGTGGCCGCGCGGACGGCGGTGACGCGACCATGGGTGCCTCGGGGTCGAGCAGAGCACCGAGGGGAAGAGGGGGGAGAGGAGCGGCGCGAGGGAGAGGGGGACTGGGGGCGCTAGGGTTAGGGTTTAGGTCGGGGGTGGTTCTTATCCACGCGGGGGTACCGTGGGATGGCCGCCACGGCGGCATCGCCGGCCAGGGAGGCGCAGATGGCCGCCACGGCCTTCCCCGTTAACTGTAGCGTGGGGAGGGAGAGGAGGTGACGTGGGTTGGGCCTCCCTGTGGCCTAGGTGGCCAGATGGGCCATTCGGCCCAGGGAGAGGGCGAGGGGCTTTGCCCCCTTTTCTTTATTTTTTTGTTGTTGTATTTTCTTTTCTTTTATTTTTATTTCTCTACTGTTTTAGCTTAATTTCCTTTTTAAATTTAGTTTTATATAATACTACAACTAGCACCTAAGTTTAGTATAAATGGTTATACCACTGCCACTATTATTTTGGCATTGAATTAAAACAGTTCAACACTTTATAATTTTGCAAGGCATTCAAATAATTGTTTTTGCTACTATTTGAAACATTTTAGTGCTTGTAAATATTTTATAGAAATGTGGATTCTCTACCCAAATTACTTATGATTTATTTGTCACAACCAGAACAATTTGGTTTTAATATTTGAAAACTTTTATTGTTTGCCTTTGTTTCAAATTGAATTTGGATTGGTTTTAGACTAACGTGAATTTATCGAAAGTAACCGCGTGACGTGGCGTCATTAGCAGAGGTTTACTGTAGCTTGATTATCCGGGCGTCACACTTGTACAGCGCCGGGACGAGCATCACCGTCAGTCGAGGCGATTCTGGGTCTTCAGGCAAAGGCGCCAGACACTTCATCCGGGTTGCCTTCTTCGTCCAGCCTTGTTTGTCACGCAAAAACTCCAATTCCTATTATCATTAAATAAGAAAGGGGATATATGTTCGGTGGAATTTTCTATTACCTCTGGGGCAGAGAACGCAGTACTATAGCCCGCGTCCTCGGTTTCTTTCGGCCACTCCTTATGGCTCTTGAAGAGATGCTTCCAGATCTCTTTGCGCGTGAAGCCAAAGAGATGCTTCAGAGGCCGATCTCCTGCCGGATCGAACTCCCATAGGGAGGAGTCCCGGCTTTGGCAAGGAAGGACAAGCTGGGCCAGCATTACCTGGACCATGGCCGAGAGCTGATAATCCTTGGAAATCACGCTGGACACACGGTTCTGGAGTGATGTCACCTCTACTTGAGACCTCCAGTTCGGACTTTTATCAGTCCAGGAGGTCAACCTCTCCGGGGGTCCAGATCTGAAAGCAGGTTCCGCCGACCATTTAGCGTCGCGGGTGAAAGATCGTGGATGTCGCCTAGAGGGGGTGAATAGGCGCTTTAAAATAATTACGGTTTTGGCTTGAACAAATGCGGAATATACCTAGCGGTTAATTTGTCAAGCACAAAACCTACAACAACTAGGCTCACCTATGTGCAACAACAACTTATGCTAAGCAAGATAAACAACTAGGTGAAAGCAAGATATATGACAAGAAACAATATGGCTATCACAAAGTAAAGTGCACAAGTAAAGGGCTCGGGTAAGAGATAACCGAGGCACGCAGAGATGACGATGTATCCCGAAGTTCACACCCTTGTGGATGCTAATCTCTGTTTGGAGCGGTGTGGAGGCACAATGCTTCCCAAGAAGCCACTTGGGCCACCGTAATCTCCTCACGCCCTCGCACAATGCAAGGTGCCGTGATTCCACTAAGGGAACCTTGAGGGCGGTCACCGAACCCATACAAATGGCAACCCTTGGGGGCGGTCACCGAACCCGTACAAATTGCTCGGGGCGATCTCCACAACCTAATTGGAGATCCTGAAGCTTGCCCGGAGGTTTTCACCACAATGATTGAGCTCCGAACACCACCAAGGTTGGGGCTACCTCGACAACTTAATTGGAGGCTCCCAAAGACACCACGAAGCTTCACCACAATTGAATATGGCTCCGCGGTGACCTCAACCGTCTAGGGCGCCCAAGCACCCAAGAAGAACAAGCTCAAGGGTACCAAGCACCCAAGAGTAATAAGCTTCTCAACTTGTAACTTGCACGCATCACCGTGGAGAACTCAAACCGATGCACCAAATGCAATGGCAAGGGCACAAGGAGTGCCCAAGTCCTTATCTCTCAAATCCCACCAAAGCAACTAATGCTAGGAAGGGAAAAGAGAGGAAGAACAAGAAGGAGAACACTAAGAACTCCAAGATCTAGATCCAAGGGGTTCCCGTCACCTAGAGGAGAAAGTGATTGGTGGAAATTAGGATCTAGATCTCCATTCTCTTTTCCCCCAAAACCTAGCAAGAATCCATGGAGGGATTGAGAGATAGCAAGCTCGAAGAAGGTCAACAACGGGGGAAGAACTCAAGCTCAAGAGATAAGGTTCATTGGGGAAGAAGACCCCCTTTTATAGGAGGGAAAAATTCCAAACGTTATGTGCTCAGCCCGCACATGAGCGGTACTACCGCTCGGGTGGTAGAAGCAGGAAATAGAGCAACATAATGAACCTTGAGACGGTTGTCCCGCTTATAAGCGGTACTACCGCTCACCCAACGGTACTACCACTGGAGGAGCAAAACACGGGGCCAAAGGAGGCAGGACAGAGCAGAGTACGATGGCAGTAGTGCAGTAGCGGTACTAACGCCCGACCGGAGAGGTACTACCGCTTATAGGCGGTACTACCGCCCATTCTAGGCGGCACTACCGCTTATAGGCGGGACTTCCGTGCCTTACTGCCACACGATTACTGCTGAACACGACACAAAAAGAGCAGACCCAAAATCGAGGCGGTAGTAGAGCGGTACTGGAGCGGTACTACCGCTTGACGCTACAAGCAGTACTACCGCTGCCACTGCGGTACTACCGCAGGGAGAAAAACAGAACTGCCATAACTTCTTCATATGAGCTCCGAATTGAGCAAACTCAAGCTTGTTGGATAGAGGAGGACGAGTAGCATCAAGACAATGACTAGTTATTGATGTCTACTACGCAACCTTCTTCTTGTAGACGTTGTTGGGCCTCCAAGTGCAGAGGTTTGTAGGACAGTAGCAAATTTCCCTCAAGTGGATGACCTAAGGTTTATCAATCCGTGGGTGGCGTAGGATGAACATGGTCTCTCTCAAACAATCCTGCAACCAAATAACAAAGAGTCTCTTGTGTCCCCAACACACCCAATACAATGGTAAATTGTATAGGTGCACTAGTTCGACGAAGAGATGGCGATACAAGTGCAATATGGATGGTAGATATAGGTTTTTGTAATCTGAAAATATAATAACAGCAAGGTAGCAAGTGGTAAAAGTGAGCGTAAATGGTATTGCAATGCTAGGAAACAAGGCCTAGGGTTCAACTTTCACTAGTGCAAGTTCTCTCAGCAATAATAACATAACTGGATCATATAACTATCCCTCAACATGCAACAAAGAGTCACTCCAAAGTCACTAATTGCGGAGAACCAACAAAGAGATTATGGTAGGGTACGAAACCACCTCAAAGTTATTCTTTCTAATCGATCTATCCTAGAGTTCGTACTAGAATGCCCCAAAGTTTCTATCGGAGAGTCAAGACGAAAACATGTGCCAACCCCTATGCATAGATTCCCAAGGTCTCGAAACCCGCCAGTTGAACACCAAAACATACATCAAGTAGATCACGTGATATCCCATTGTCACCACATATAAGCACATGGAAGACATACATCAAGTGTTCTCAAATCCTTAAAGACTCAATCCGATAAGATAACTTCAAAGGGAAAACTCAATTCATCACAAGAGAGTAGAGGGAGAGAAACATCATAAGATCCAACTATAGTAGCAAAGCTCGCAATACATCAAGATCGTGCCATCTCAAGAACACGAGAGAGAGAGAGAGAGAGAGAGAGAGAGAGAGAGAGAGAGAGAGAGAGAGAGATCAAACACATAGCTACTGATACATACCCTCAGCCCCAAGGGTGAACTACTCCCCCCTCGTCATGGAGAGTGCCGGGATGATGAAGATGGCCACCAGATAGGGATTCCCCCTCCGCCAGGGTGCCGGAATGGGTCTAGATTAGTTTTTGGTGGCTCTAGAGGCTTGCGGCGTCGAAACTCCCGATCTAGGTTATTTTCTGGAGGTTTCTGTATATATAGGGGGTGTTGGAGTCGGGGATAAGTAAAGGAGATCTCCAGGCTGTCCACGAGGTAGGGGGTGCCCCCTACCCTCATGGGCAGCCCGTGGACCTTCTGTTCCTCCTCCGGTACTCTCTGGTCTTCTTCTGCTCCAAAAACATCCTCCGTTGAGTTTCAGGTCAATTGGGTTCCATTTGATATTCCTTTTCTGCGATACTCTAAAACAAGGGAAAATCAGAAACTGGCACTGGGCTCTGGGTTAATAGGTTAGTCCCAAAAATCATATAAAAGTGTATATAAAAGCCCATAAAACATCCTAGAAGGATAATATAATAGCATGGAACAATCCAAAATTATAGATACGTTGGGGACGTATCAAACATCCCCAAGCTTAATTCATGCTCGTCCTCGAGTAGGTAAATGATAAAAACAGAATTTTTGATGTGCAACGCTAACCAACGCAATTCTCAATGTAATTTACTTTATTGTGGCATGAATGTTCAGATCCGAAAGATTCAAGACAACAGTCTATATTGACATAAGAATAGCAATACTTTAAGGTTCAAGCATACTATCAAAGCAATCATGTCTTCTCAAAATAACATGGCCAAAGAAAGTTCATCCCTGCAAAATCATATAGTGAGGCTATGCTCCATCTTCGTCACACAAAATACACAAATCATGCACAACCCCGGTTTCAGCCAAGCAATTGTTTCGTACTTTAATTTTTTCAACCATTTTCAACTTTCACGCAATACATGAGCGTGAGCCATGGATATAGCACTATAGGTGGAATAGAGTGGTGGTTGTGGATAAGACAAAAAAGGAGGAAGATGGCCTCACATCAACTAGGCGTATGAATGGGCTATGGAGATGCCCATCAACAGATATCGATGTGAGTGAGTAGGGATTGACATGCAACGGATGCACTAGAGCTAAAAATGTATGAAAGCTCAACAAAAGAAACTAAGTGGGTGTGCATCCAACTTGCTTGCTCATGAAGACCTAGGGCATTTGAGGAAGCCCATCGTTGGAATATACAAGCCAAGTGCTATAATGAAAATTCCCACTAGTATATGAAAGTGACAAAACAAGAGACTCTCTATCATGAATATCATGGTGCTACTTTGAAGCACAAGTGTGGAAAAAGATAGCAGCATTGTCCCTTCTTCTTTTTTTCTTTTTTTGGGCCTTCCTTTTTTTCTTTGGCCTTTTTTTTCTTTGGGACAATGCTCTAATAATGATGATCATCACACTTCTATTGATTTACAATTCGGTATTACAACGCAATACTAGAACAAAGTATGACTCTATATGAATGCTTCCGGTGGTGTACCGGGATGTGCAATGAATCAAGAATGACATGTATGAAAAATTATGCATGGTGGCCTAGCCACGAATACGATGTCAACTAAATGATCATGCATGGCAATATGACAATGATGAAGCGTGTCATATGAACGAACGGTGGAAAGTTGCATGGCAATATATCTCAGAATGGCTATGGAAATGCCATGATAGGTAGGTATGGTGGCTAGGAAGGTATATGGTGGGTGTATGGTACCGGTGAGAGTTGCATGGTACAAGAGAGGCTAGCAATGGTGGAAGGATGAGAGTGTGTATAATCCATGGACTCAACATTAGTCATAAAGAACTCACATACTTATTGCAAAAATCTACAAGTCATCAAAACAAAGTACTACACGCATGCTCCTAGGGGAAGGGTTGGTAGGAGTTAACCATCGCGCGATCCCGACCTCCACACGAAGGATGACACTCAATGAAATACGTCATGCTTCAAATTTGTCACACAACGGTTACCATACGTGCATGCTACGGGACTTGCAAACCTCAACACAAGTATTTCTCAAATTCACAACTACTCTACTAGCATGACTCTAATATCACCATCCTCATATCTCAAAACAATCATCAAGTATCAAACTTCTCATAGTATTCAATGCACTTTATATGAAAGTTTTTATTATATCCCTCTTGGATGCCCATCATATTAGGACTAAATTCATAACCTAAGAAAATTACCATGATGTTCTAAAAGACTCTCAAAATAGTATAAGTGAAGCATGAGAGTTCATCTATTTCTTCAAAATAAAACCACCGCTGTGCTCTAAAAAGATATAAGTGAAGCACTAGAGCAAATGACATACTACTCCAAAAGATATAAGTGAAGATCAATGAGTAGTTGAATAATTATGTAACTATGTGAAGATTCTCTAACATTTAAGAATTTCAGATCTTGGGATATTATTCAAACAGCAAGCAACACAAAATAACACAAAATTGACGCTCCAAGCAAAACACATATCATGTGGTGAATAAAAATATAGCCTCGAGTAAAGTTACCGATAGACGAAGACGAAAGAGGGGATGCCTTCCCGAGGCATCCCCAAGCTTAGGCTTTTGGTTGTCCTTGAATATTACCTTGGGGTGCCTTGGGAATCCCCAAGCTTAGGCTCTTTCCACTCCTTATTCCATAGTCCATTGAATCTTTACCCAAAACTTGAAAACTTCACAACACAAAACTCAACAGAAAACTCGTAAGTATAAGAAAATAAAACCACCACTTAGGTACTGTTATGAACTCATTCTAAATTCATATTGGTGTAATATATACCATATTCCAACTTCTCTATGGTTCATACCCTCCGATACTACTCATAGATTCATCAAAATAAGCAAACAACACATAGAAAACAGAATCTGTCAAAAACAGAACATTCTGTAGCAATCTGTAACTTTCGAATACTTCTGTAACTATAAAAATTCTCAAATAAATTGGTGGACGTGTGGAATGTGTCTATTAATCTTCTGCAAAAAGAATAAACTTTAAAACACTCTCCAGTTAAAAAAATGGCAACTAATCTCGTGAGCACAAAGTTTCTGTTTTTTTACAGCAAGATCACATTAACATTCACCCAAGTCTTCCCAAAGGTTCTACTTGGAACTTTATTGAAATAAAAGCTATAAAACATGATTAATACAGTAGCTTAATCATCTGAACACACAAAAACAGTAGGGGTAAATATTGGGTTGTCTCCCAACAAGCGCTTTTCTTTAATGCCTTTTAGCCAGGGATGATGATTTCAATGATGCTCGCATGAAAGATACGAGTTGAAACATAAAGAGAGAATCATGAAGAATATGACTATCACATTTAAGTCTAACCCACTTCCATTGCATATGGATTTTGTGAGCAAACAACTTATGGGAACGATAATCAACTAGCATAGGAAGGGAAAACGAGCATAACTCCAAGATTTTAAGCACATAGAGAGGAAACTTGATATTATTGCAATATGTAGAAGCATATGATCCCCTCTCATAATAATTTTCAGTAGCATCATGAATGAATTCAACCATATAACCAGCACATAAAGCATTCTTTTCATGATCTACTTGCATAGAAATTTTACTACTCTCCACATAAGCAAATTTATTCTCATCAATAGTAGTGGGAGCAAACTCAACAAAATAACTATGATGTGAAGCATAATCCAATTGAAAATTAAAATCACGATGACAAGTTTCATGGTTATCTTTATTTTTTATAGCATACATGTCATCACAATAATCATCATAAATAGGTGGCATCCTTTCATCATAATAATGCTCATCAAAACTTGGGGGACTAAACATATCATCATCAAACATAGCATCCCCAAGCTTGTGGCCTTGCATATCAATAGCATTATGGGTATTCAAAGAATTCATACTAACAACATTGTAATCATGCTCATCATTCACATATTTTATGCCAAGCATTCTATGTAATTCTTCTTCTAGTACTTGAGCACAGTTTTCCTTCCCATCATTTTCACGAAAGAAATTAAAAAGATGAAGCATATGAGGCAACCGTAATTCCATTTTTTGTAGTTTTCTTTTATAAACTGAACTAGTGATAAAACAAGAAACTAAAAGATTCGATTGCAAAATCTAAAGATATACCTTCAAGCACTCACCTCCCCGGCAACGGCGCCAGAAAAGATCTTGATGTCTACTACGCAACCTTCTTCTTGTAGACGTTGTTGGGCCTCCAAGTGCAGAGGTTTGTAGGACAGTAGCAAATTTCCCTCAAGTGGATGACCTAAAGTTTATCAATCCGTGGGAGGCGTAGGATGAAGATGGTCTCTCTCAAACAACCCTGCAACCAAATAACAAAGAGTCTCTTGTGTCCCCAACACACCCAATACAATGGTAAATTGTATAGGTGCACTAGTTCGGCGAAGAGATGGTGATACAAGTGCAATATGGATGATAGATATAGGTTTTTGTAATCTGAAAATATAAAAACAGCAAGGTAGCAAGTGGTAAAAGTGAGAGTAAACGGTATTGCAATGCTAGGAAACAGGGCCTAGGGTTCATACTTTCACTAGTGCAAGTTCTCTCAGCAATAATAACATAACTAGATCATATAACTATCCCTCAACATGCAACAAAGAGTCACTCCAAAGTCACTAATAGCGGAGAACAAACGAAGAGATTATGGTAGGGTACGAAACCACCTCACATTTATTCTTTCTTATCGATATATCCTAGATTTCGTACTAGAATAACACCTTAAGACACAAATTAACCAAAACCCTAATGTCACCTAGATACTCCATTGTCACCTCAAGTATCCGTGGGCATGATTATACGATATGCATCACACAATCTCAGATTCATCTATTCAACCAACACAAAGAACTTCAAAGAGTGCCCCAAAGTTTCTACCGGAGAGTCAAGACGAAAACGTGTGCCAACCCCTATGCATAGATTCCCAAGGTCACGGAACCCGCAAGTTGATCACCAAAACATACATCAAGTAGATCACGTGATATCACATTGTCACCACAGATAAGCACATGCAAGACATAAATCAAGTGTTCTCAAATCCTTAAAGACTCAATCCGATATGATAACTTCAAAGGGAAAACTCAATTCATCACAAGAGAGTAGAGGGGGAGAAACATCATAAGATCCAACTATAGTAGCAAAGCTCCTGATACATCAAGATCGTGCCATCTCAAGAACACGAGAGAGAGAGAGAGAGAGAGATCAAACACATAGCTACTGATACATACCCTCAGCCCCGAGGGTGAACTACTCCCCCTCGTCATGGAGAGCGCCGGGATGATGAAGATGGCCACCGAAGAGGGATTCCCCCCTCCGGCAGGGTGCCGGAACGGGTCTAGATTGGTTTTTGGTGGCTCCATAGGCTTGCGGCCGCGAAACTCCCAATCTAGGTTATTTTTTGGAGGTTTCTGTATATATACGGGGTGTTGGAGTCGTGGACAAGTAAAGGAGGTCTCCGGGCTATCCACGAGGCAGGGGGCGCGCCCAGGGGGGCGCCTCCTACCCTCGTGGGTAGCCTGTGGACCTTCTGGTCCTCCTCCGGTACTCTCTAGTCTTCTTCTGGTCCAAAAACGTCCTCCGTTGAGTTTCAAGTCAATTGGGCTCCGTTTAACATTCCTTTTGTGTGATACTCTAAAACAAGGGAAAATCAGAAACTGGCACTGGGCTCTGGGTTAATAGGTTAGTCCCAAAAATCATATAAAAGTGTATATAAAAGCCCATAAAACATCCTAGAAGGATAATATAATAGAATGGAACAATAAAAAATTATAGACACGTTGGAGACTTATCAGTTATAGTAAGAAGAGGCAGGGAGGTATGCCTAAGATATAGAGGAGTGAACACTCCATCAAAGAAGAACCAGCATAACCTCCAACATCGAAAACATCATAGAAGATGCATGTGAACTCCGTTTTCGATGAACTCGATCTTGTCATCAAGATGACCATAAGCTCTAAGACTCACAAAGAGAACCGGCAAAAACCCCAACATCGAAAACAACATAGAACATGCATGTGAACTTTGTTTTTGATGAACTCGAGCTTGTCATGAAAATGACCATAAGCTTCAAATCTCACAAGGAGAAGAACCAAACAAGAACCAATAAAGATGATGCAAGGATGCAATGGTTTGAGCTCTATACGAACGATACGATCAAGCTACTCATCGAGAGCCCCCCTTGGTAGTACGACAATCGATCCTATAACCCGGTCTCCCACAACTACCATGAGACCGGTAAAATAGAAAACCTATCAAGGGCAAACCTTTGCCTTGCACATAGTCCACTTGAGCTGGGTGAAGACGAACTTGACTCCTTCAAGTTGGACCACCTTTCTTGATTGCGTTGGCTTGGTGAAGACTAGTAGATTTCTCCCCCATACACCACTATGGGTGAGCCACTCTTCGGCACATCTTCACAAGTCCATTGCCACCACAATGGACGGCAAGCTTCAAGCATATGATCTCTTCGTGATGATCCTACTTGAACTTGCACACCGCAACCTAACCCCACAAAGAACTCTTACGAAGACCATGGGTTAGTACACAAAGCGTAATTGACAATGCTTACCATACCATGGATCGCTTGATCCCTCTCGGCACATCTTCTATGCTTTGTGTGTTGAGCAACTTGATTCACTCTTTGACTTAGTCTTGATCAACCCTGAATCTTTCCAACTCTCTTCATTTGGATGATATCTTGAAGGTAAACATGAATGATCACACACTCTTCTTCTTCTTCAGGACACTCTTCTTCTTCAAGACATGCTTGCAATAAGCTCAACACTCACAAGACCAATCTTTGGACAATTCCTTAATAGCACATTGGTCATCACAAACTCTCCTTGAAACCAACACATGGACTCCAAGAAAAGCCTATGGACAAACCCTTCAAATATAACTCAAGGCAACCATTAGTCCATAGAGATTGTCATCAATTACCAAAACCAAACATGGGGGCACCGCATGTTCTTTCAATCTCCCCCATTTTGGTAATTGATGACAATCACTTTCAAGAGAGTTTATATAAGGAATTATGCATCACCATACCATGCAACAATAATGTATGCGCATGAGATGAAAAAGCTTAGGAACAAAACCAAAGCAAGAAGAGATGACTCTCTAAACTTCCTCACAAAACTCTCGGAAACTTCTCCCCCATTGGCATCGATTGCCAAAATGGGCGAAAAGCTTAGAAGGCCAATACAACTTATGTTCCTCCATAAATTGTGTATTTCTCAACTAGAGAGTGGAATGCAATACGCATAGCCAATGGTAAATACTTGGAGGAAGACAAACTATATCGAGGCCCAAAGATTGCAAAAGAATGATATGCCACAAAGACATAACAAAGAGATAGACATGCAATCAAGCAATAAAAGGATACCAATTGAAGCAAGCTATCAAAAGATACCAATTGAACCAACTAGACCAATGATCCTATGAGCCACAAGAATAAAATATAATATGATACGAGCACAGGAGTGTCCTAGAGAAACTAGAGAAGCTCCCCATGTTTTGTGCACAATTTAGTTTTGTATTTGGATACATCGAGCACAAAATAGGATCGTCACTCCCCCAAGAACAATAGACCCTCACGAAGTGCAAGAGAGCAACGGAGTGTTCCAAAGACACTAGTGAAGCTCCCCATGATTTGTGCACTCCTTAGAATATTTGCAATTGGATACCAAGTGCACAAAATAGGATCATCACTCCCCCAAAATCAATAGAAACTCACAACAAGCACAAACGGGCAAGTAGGCAACAAAGCCTAGCATAAGCAACAAACAAATGGTTGAGCAACATATAAAAGAGGCAACTTAGAAATAGGCTCAACCAAAAGATGTGTGTGAGTCATGGCAAAGCACTTGAGAAGACTAATATAAGGATGAGCATCAAGCATCAACATAGTCTTTAATAGTTGAGATACAATGTGCATGACATGTCTTTCCCACACACAGAACTAGCAACAGGATTCACAAGCATACTAAAAAGAGAAATGACAACCAAGCTTGTGACAACCCATGGTGAAGATAGAAAATGAAAGCTTTGTCATGAGGAGGCATACCAAGCGAAGTGGCAAAAGCCGCATCAAGACAAGCAAGAGAATAAGAAATCTTCACCACACAAGAGTGCATCAAGGTGTAATAAGGTAAGACACGCACTCAAGACAAAATCTTTCACGGAGCCACCAAAGAAATAATACAAGAAAGACAAGCTGGACATGAAAGGAAAGGATATCTTCTAGATATGCAACTTCTCTCAGGTGTATAAGATTCTAGGTAGATGAAGATCATGATGATATCAATCCACAAAGAAGGATGTACACACGAAATTGTTGCAAAAAGGAAAGAAAAAGATATCCACATGGAAGTCATAAATATACCAATAAGATATTTGCTTGAAAGCATAGCACATGGCTAGATATGGTCTTATTGTATATACATGAATTCCAACCAACCGAACATCAAAGACATCACAACTAGCAACATTTGATCATTGTTGGGATGCTTTGAGAAAGGAAACAAGTATCACAATAAAGAATGAATAACATGCCATAATACAACCTACAGAGGGTTGATGCAAGAAATGTGTGCATGAAGTAGATGATGATACTTGTTACCGAGATAGCATTGGAATGATGTAGAAGATACCAATTGAAGGTAGAAAGTAGTTCATTGATCATCCTAGCTTGACTCCAATAAGCACATGGTGACAACACCTTCCTTGTGAGTGAGCCGAGCATCCAATGCATCTCCAATTATTCCTAGAACAACAACACAAACAAAATGGCACCCAAACTCATTGGGACCACCGAGTTAGAAACACCAATACATAGGACAAACTCCACACACATATGTGCATTTATATATGAAAAATAATTTCATGCACATCTCATACAAATTGAGACTAGGTGGAGTTTCACCTATATATTGGGTCAAAGAAAGAAAACATGACAAAGAAAATATATGAGGTAAATATGCATGATCAAGACTTTCAAGATACAATACCAAATGAAAAATAAATAACAAGTGAGAATAGGATACCAAAAGGAGAAATCATCACTAGGAAGATATCTATTTAAAAGATACATCAAGGAATGAGAAATCCATTGATACACGCAAAAGGAAAGATATCAAACTCCCAAAAGAGAGGATGGTTCCAAACAAACCAACCCATATACAAAGTTTCATGATGGCACAAAGTACCAAAAAGAAACGGCTTTCCTTCCATCAATACACACTTGATATGGATCACAAGATGAGTGTTCTATCGAAACTAGGATAACTCCCCCAAGAATTGTGCATTAAAGAGAATTTGCATTTGAATACAAAATGCACAAGGTGGGATCACCACTTTCACTATATGAAAGCAATGGGAGTTCACACAATCTTGGCAAGAGATAAGACAAATAAAACCAAAAGTCAATGTAAAAATGATCAATAATTTCCACCACATAAATGATTACCAATTGTCAAAGACAAGAGATATTTGGAAATAATTCCCGGTGATAGATTGCCAAAATATTCAACATCATCTTCACACCAAACACAAAAGCAAGTTTGCAACTTGTCGAGCTAACATGCCACCTAGGAACAAGATAATTTACAATATCAACTCTAGGTGACAATATCTCAAATGTACACATTTTCTAGGCTTGTAATATACACATAGCATATTACTCCCCCATAATGTGATACTAATGAAAGACTTAACAAGATGCAAAAGAGAACCAATCAAGAGATAATTAATGGACCAAATAGAATTTGAATTTCTCATGAGAAGACATACCACATAGAGACTAGATAATCTTGTAATATCAATACTAGATGGTATTCCTCATGTACACACACTTCTAGGATTGTGAGGTGCACAAAGCACATCACTCCCTGTCAGGGATATTACTATTAGGTATAAACCGGCCAGGAGGGTCCGGTTTACGTCATCAAGATCATATTATCAGAAGCCCAGCGGAGTATGTAATAGGAGGTTATAACCCGAAGAGGTTCAGGGCCCATGTGTAAGGCCCATGATTCATAAACCGTCATATCATGTAACTTGGGATGTAAGATAGAAAGAGTAGAGACCGAGGCGGACACGTTTATGAGCCAGCCTCGGGACTCTGTAAACCGGACTGGGTGTCACCTCTTATATAAAGGGACGACCCGGCGACGGTTCAGGACGAAAAACAACAGCTCAATACACAGGCAAAGCGGATTCGCTCCCTGGTCATCGAAGCCCAAGCAATACCACACCAAACTAGACGTAGGCTTTTACCTTCATCGAAGGGGCCGAACTAGTATAAAATCCCTGTGTCCTTCGTCCGCTTTAACCCCTTTAAGCTAACCCGTAGCGATGGCCTCATGACTAAGTCTTTTGCTAGGACATCTGTCGTGCTAAATCCACGACAGTTGGCGCCCACCGTGGGGCTATCGCACGATGGTTTCGAGTTCTTGAAGGGCAGCTTTGAAGGGCTCAAGGGCTACGCAGTGGGCCGGATGACTAAGAGTCGTCGCGGCCGGATCTACATCAACGATGCAGGCTGGGACCCCGAGGCCGATTCAATCGAATACGGGTACCTGGTTCCCTTCGGCGACATCCACGTCTTCATCGGCAAGATCGGCAAACCAGGCCCCGAGCCGGACACCTTCCCCAGCATCGTCGAGTCGGCTCAGCGTGCGAGACCTGCCCGGATTCAGCCCGCCATGAAACACGTCTTCGTTGGAGCAGTGCATGGAGTACAAGCCGAGGACGGATCGGACTCTGGCGGCGAGAAGGTTGTTTATTCCGGCGATGAATCTTCGTCCGGAGAGACCGAATCTTTATATCTGTTGCAGGACGGCCGGTCTGAGGGTTGTTCCGACGGTGACAGTATTCTGGACTCCCTCGATCCGCCAAACAGGGTTGCTGTTTTCATGGCCGGATCACAATCCATGCAGCAGCCCTCAACGACAGGGGCGTTAACCTCAGAGGCAATGGGAGCTAGAGCTGGAGATCTTCCCCCGTCGCCCTCTGATGCTCTATCCACCTTAGTCGACACTTTGACAGCGCTTGCAACCGCAGAAGTAGCTTAGGCCGACAAGGAGCAACATGATGCAAAGATCGCTCAGGTGAAGAGCCGGATTGAGCAAGCCAAGTTGGATCTGGCTGCGGAGAAATCTAGGATGGCTACAAGGCAGGCATAGCTGGATTCTCAAGCTTTCTGGCTCAGGTTAGATCAGAATGCCTCACAAGAGGTAATGTGGAGGAGACAGCGATCTCGTTTGCCACCGGTTTATGAGGCGAGGAATCTCTTTAGCACGCCAGGCGCAGGGACCAGTAACCATCCAGAGATAAACTGGGGAGGAGCACCAGGAACAGGCACATCGGCTCACCCACCGGCCGCAGAGCCAAATCGCCAAGTTGTACCGACCCAGCATGTGCCCACCCCTTCTGGTCATTATTCTAATCCATTGGATAACATAGTTGTTGCCGCTTCATGACTGGCTGCCCTTCCCATTGAAGGTACCTCCCCCATAGCAGTGGAGGCACGACGGGCCAGGGAGTTGCTAGATACGGCGTTAACTCAACAGCAAGCTTATTCATATAGCCGAGAGAGGATTCATTCAACCCCCCGTCCGAGCCGGAGTTATACGAGGCGTCTGGATGAACCGGCCATATCAAGCAGCGCACGGAGGCGTCATCGACAGAGGCAAGATAATCCGACAGGAGAGGAAGCACACGCGCAAGAGGTGGTGGATCAGGCCAGGCACACTGCCCAGTACGATGCCCGTCAGGCGACGGCGGTTCATCCCACCGCCACAGTTGAACCGGGGGTCATGTCCAGTTCCCTGGGCGTACAGTGTCTCATCCCCGCTTTACGGAACGTGAAACTACCCAAAGATTTCAAAGGTCCACGCAAAGTGCCGAACTACATGACGGATCAGGCTCCGGATGCGAGGGTTGAGAGTTATGAGATGGTTATGGAGATGCTCGACGTGGATGAAGCAGCATGCGCTAAATACTTCACAATGATGCTTGAGGGCACGGCCCGGACATGGCTAAAGGGTTTGCCACCTAACTCCATCGGGTCATGGGGTGAATTGCGGCGCTGGTTTATCAATAATTTCAAAGACACGTGCAAGCAGCCGATGTCTGTTGTCGATTTAGCTGCATGCGTTCAAGGAGAGCAAGAGTCCACAAGCAGTTGGGTGCGTCGAGTGTCCGAAATCTTGCACTTCTCCAATAGCATCAACCCAAGTACAACAATAGTAACCTTGGAAGGCAATTACCGGTTTGAACCTTTGAGGCAGAAGTTGGGACGACTCAAACGTGATTGCAACGACATGGGAACACTCATGGGTGCTTTGGTAAAATACGGAGACTCTGATAACACCAAGTATCCAGATGCAGATGGATACAAGTCAGGGAAGGCGAGCAAGAACGGTAAACCGCCGTAGGCCAATCCGGCGGGCCAAGGGTACAATGGCAAGCGTAAAGTGGAGGGCGGCTCAGACTTTGTGGCCAATACCAACGCTCAGGACAATGGGCAGCGCCACAAGTGTAAACCACCCCCGTGCAACGGGAGGCCACCCATTAATCTAGAGCGCCAGTTGAACATGCCTTGCCCAAGGCACGGTACAGTGGAAAACCCGGCTATGCATCTCTGGAAAGACTGTTTCATTATGCAAGAATTTATGAAATAGACTAAATATGATCACGTGCCCCCCGGCGGATCAGGTCCCGGTTTCCAAGGGCCGGGTTATCAAGGTGGTGGATCCGGTTCAGGATACCACGGCGGTAACAGTAACCACAGTGGCAACAATCAGCATCAACATAACCAGCAACATGGTCAGGGTGGATACAACAACCAAGGGAGTCAACATCGTCAGTAGCAGCAGCAATCCGGATATCAGAATAATCCAAAGGAGCTGAGCAGTGGGCAGTATCACGTCTTCACCACAAGTTTATGCAAACGGGATCAAAAGATTCTGAAGAGGGCAGTACACTCTGTTGAACTGGCGATACCATGTTTTTTGCGTTGGTCTGAGCAACCCATTGTATGGAGCAGAGAAGATCACCCATCCCGGGTTGATAATCCAGTCCAGTTGGCCCTAGTGGTGGCACCACATGTGGGTGGTTACAAGTTCACCAAAGTGCTTATGGATGGAGGCAGCAGCATCAACATCCTTTATTATGAGACTTTTCGACGCATGGGGCTGACAGATAAAAAGCTTCGACAGTCCAATACAATGTTCCATGGGGTAGTGCCCGGTAAATTGGCTTATCCAGTTGGCAAGATTGATTTAGAGGCCACCTTTGTAGATGAGCATGACTCTAGATCAGAGACTGTGACCTTTGAGGTTGTAAAGATCAGGAGCCCATACCACGCATTGTTTGGGCGGCCGGTTTACGCCAAGTTCATGGCTCGGCCATGTTATATCTATTTGCAGCTTAAGATGCTAGGCCACAAGGGGACTATTACGGTTCATGGGAGCCGCAAAATTGCATTGGAGTGCGAGGAAGGAGATGCAGCTTATGCTGAGATGGTCTGTGCTACGAAGAAGCTGAAGTTCTATAAGGACAATGTAGATCCGGCGGATATGTCCACGCTGAAGAAGCCAACTACAGAGCATGATCCGGCGTTGAAGTTCAAATCGGTTGAGGAAACCAAGCAGGTTGACTTTGTTCCGGGCGATTCATCCAAGCAGTTCACTATCAGCGCTAACCTAGATCCGAAATAGGAAAGCGCGCTCATCGAGTTCATCCGTGAGAACCGGGATATCTTTGCATGGAAGCCTTTTGACATGCCAGGTATACCGAGGGAACTCGCTGAGCACAATCTTAATATTGATCCTAAGTTTAAACCGGTCAAGCAGTATCTGCACTACTTCAATGAGGAAAGGCGCAAGGCTATTGGAGAAGAAGTGGCCAGGCTCTTGGCTGCAGGCTTTATAGTCGAAGTGTTTCATCCGGAGTGGTTAGCTAATCCGGTGCTAGTACTCAAGAAAAATGGAACTTGGAGAATGTGTGTTGATTACACAGATCTAAACAAGGCTTGCCCAACTGATCCTTTTGCTCTCCCCCATATTGATCAGATCATTGATGCTACGGCAGGATGTGAGAGGCTAAGTTTTTTAGATGCATATTCATGTTATCATCAAATCAAGATGGCAGTTAAGGACCAGGAGAAGACAACCTTCATAACTCCCTTTGGAGGCTTCTGTTATGTATCTATGCCATTTGGGCTCAAGAGTGCCCAGGCAACCTACCAGCGTTGTGTACAGAACTGCCTACAAGGGCAGATTGGAAGAAATGTCCATGCATATGTTGATGACATTATGGTAAAATCCAGGAAGGAGGAGGCACTGATAGAGGATCTAAAGGAAACCTTCGACAACCTCCGAGTTTACAAAATGATGCTTAATCCGGAGAAGTGCATTTTTGGTGTTCCGGCGGGCAAGCTCGTGGGGTTCTTAGTGTCAAACAGAGGGATTGAAGCTAATCCGAAGAAGATCAAGGCAATCACGTCCTTGGCTAAACCGGCGTGCATCAATGATGTCCAACGCGTGGCGGGCCGTATTGCAGCACTGAGCCGGTTTATCAGCCGTTTGGGGGAGAAAGCAATCCCGCTCTATCAGATGATGAAGAAGACGGACCGGTTTGTCTGGAGCGATGTCACGGATGCTGCATTCGAGGATTTGAATTGGTAGAACCACCAGTCCTTGCTGCCCCGGTTGACAATGAGCCGCTGCTGTTATACGTGTCCGCCAATGCCCGTGCAGTAAGCGTGGCCATTGTGGTAGAGCGCAAGGAGGCAGGCAAAGAATATTCGGTTCAACAGCCGGTTTACTACATTAGTGAGGTGCTCATTGAGTCAAAACACAGATATCCACATTGGCAGAAACTGGTGTATGGAGTGTTCATGGCAAACCGGAAGCTGAAGCACTATTTTCAGGGCCACCCAATCACTGTGGTCAGTTCAGCTCCACTAGGGGATATAATCCAGAACAGAGAAGCCACTGGTAGGGTTGCAAAGTGGGCCATTGAGCTTAGCCCGCACAGATTAAAGTATGTACCCCGTACTGCTATAAAGTCCCAAGCACTGGTGGATTTTATCAACGATTGGACAGAGTTGCAGGCACCTGAGGAGAAGCCGGATCATACATACTGGACTATTCACTTTGACGGTTCAAGACAGTTGGAGGGCTCGGGGGCTGGAGTCGTGTTAACTTCCCCATGAGGTGATAAGCTCTGTTATGTCCTCCGATTAATGTTCCCTTGTACTAACAACACTGCTAAGTATGAAGCTCTCCTCCATGGTCTGCGGATGGCCAAGGAAATGAACTTGAGCCGGGTTAAGTGCTTTGGTGATTCAGATCTGGTGGCACAACAAGTATCTGGCAAGTGGGACTCCAAGGATCCGCTCATGGCAGCATATCGACGAGAAGTAGACGTTGTTGCTGGATATTTCAAAGGATATCAGGTGGATCACATAGACCGGCGAAAGAATGAAGCGGCTGACGCGTTAAGCCGGCTGGGTTCCCAGCGTAAACCGGTTCCACCTAATACTTTCCTGGATGAATTGCATAATCCGTCGGTGCAGATACCTTTAGAGGAGGATTTGGCTATTCCTGATCCGGAAGCACAATTGGTCGCATCACTCCATGTCATTCCGGATTGGACACTCCCTTACTTGGCATACCTGAACCGAGGTGAGTTACCAGAGGACGAAGTTGAGGCCCGGCAGATAACCCGACGGTCCAAATCTATGACTATCGTCAATGGAGAACTTCATCACCGCAGCATTTCTGGAGCGTTTCAGCGGTGTGTATCGTCGGAAGAAGGCTGTGATATTCTTCGAGAGATTCATGAAGGGGATTGTGGTCATCACGCCGGTTCAAAATCTTTGGTGGCTAAAGCTTTTCGTCATGGGTTCTACTGGTTGACGGCTCATGCTGACGCAGATGACTTGGTCAGAAAATGCGATGCTTGACAGAAATTCTCGCGACGTGCTCATGTACCAGCGCAGGAGCTGCGGATGATCCCAATTACTTGGCCGTTTGCGACTTGGGGGCTTGATATGGTTGGACCCTTTAAGAGATCCCAAGACCAGAAAACCCACCTGTTGTAGCAGTGGATAAATTTACAAAATGGATTAAAGCGGAGCCTGTCAGTAAGTGTGATGCAGCAACAACGGTTTAGTTCATCAAAAAGGTGATTTTTCGGTTTGGCTTTCCACACAGTATTATAACTGATAATGGCACTAATCTATCCAAAGGAGCTATGGAGGAATTCTATCAACGTGAGCATATTCGTCTTGATGTTTCATCAGTAGCTCACCCTCAGTCTAATGGCCAAGCTGAAAGAGCCAATCAAGAGATCTTGAGAGGCATTAAACCCCGGCTTATGGTTCCTTTACAGAGAACACCGGGTTGTTCGGTGGAGGAATTGCCTTCTGTCTTATGGAGCATCAACACTACGCCTAACAGATCCACAGGGTGCACGCCTTTCTTCATGGTATATGGAGCAGAAGCGGTCCTCCCTAGCGATATCCGGCACGACTCGCCACGGGTGGCGGCTTATGTTGAAGCGGATAATGATCAAGCAAGACAAGACGCCTTGGACCGGCTAGACGAAGAGCGAGACACGGCAGCAGTGCGATCAGCGATTTATCAACAAGACCTGCGCCGATACCACATCCGTCGGGTTAAGACCAGGACGTTTCAGGAAGGAGATCTGGTGCTCCGGCTCATCCAAGACCAGACAGATATGCACAAGTTATCCCCACCTTGGTAAGGACCCTTTGTGGTCAGCAAGAACCTGCACAACGTATCATACTACCTCGTCGACGTTCGAGAACATAAGGACTCACGCACGACGGAGGAGGAGACCAAGCGGCCATGGAACATCGCTCTTCTTCGGCCTTACTATACTTGAGCCATCGGCTCCGCTTTATGTACAATGTATATATTATGATTAATAAAATAATTTGGCGCCCCCGGTAAACCGAGGAATCAGCCATCTTTTTCACAAAAGAGTATAACATGGGGGTTTCTAATTAAGCTTTCCATGACCTCTTAAACCAGCGCCCTTGATAAAATCAAGGAATCAGCCGTCTTTTCTACACAAAGAGTATCACATGGGGGTTTCTAATGAAGCTTTCCATGGCCTCTTAAACCGGCGCCCTTGATAAAATCAAGGAATCAGCCGTCCTTTTTATACAAACAAGAATCACATGGGGGCTTCCGCCGGCAAGGAAGTTTCCCATGGTCTCTTGAACCGGCGGCCATATGAAGCCCATCATAAGAGCACTGCTCTAGTTGCTTTGGCAATTTCCACATGATGATGAGGGGTAAAAGAGGGTTTGATGCCTAGCACAACTCAAACATATGCCCCGACGAGCAATGCTCACACACTACCTGGGGGCTCTCAGCGAGTTGAATACCCTTGTAGTGAACATGGCTTGGAAGCCCGGTGTATACACCTAAAACCACGGATTAACCTGCGTGCATCAAGTAAATCGCGCCGTCCAGGTAAACCTGGTCTGACCCGTCGAACGTATCGCAAGTCAATCCTTCGGGACCCTGAACTTGGTCACGTTAAATTGAGGATCATCAAGTGATTACCCAAGCCAAAATCGTTATGAGATTTTGAACATTGGGTAGCTGTTGACATTGATGATTTGGTTAAAGATTGCGGATCATCTTGACAGGCTTTGCTAAAATGGTTAATGGTAGTAGCTTGGCAGCTCATAAAAAGCCTCGAATTTGGAGCCTGGCAGCTCGTAAAAAGCCTCGACTACATGGTCTTATTTGCCCAAAAACTTTATTTTCCGTTTTTTTATGTTTTCACAAATCTTTATCTTCAAGGTCATTGGTTTTTCAACCAAGTCTATTGATTCAAGACCAGACAACTAAAAGGTTGTCCATATGTCTGCAGAGCTAAAGTCTGGGTCATGAACACCAGTACTAGTTAAACCGGCGTTCATCGTAACCCGGATCGGGCTTCGTACTAAGCCGACAAGAGAGCCAAGGGAGTCATCAACACTCGCGCCTTGGATTATTTCTACCGGATTAAGGTTTACAGATACACTTAATCACAGGTATGATACATGCTTGTATTTCATATACAGTTCAAGTTATTCACTTAGAACATGCGTCAGGGTAGTATAACCCGTCCGGTGGTAAACCGCCAGGACATCTTTTAGCGTTGTTCATGCAGACACAAGTAATATAAACTATTAAAGCATTGCAAATAGGAGATAACTTGGGAATTGCCAATCAAAGTAATACCATGAAGGATAATAGTGGGACAAAGACAGTATCTCAACTGTTCTATTACAAGGCACTTGCAGGCCCGAAAGAATATCAGTTTCTTGCAAAGTATTCAACACCTAAGATAAAACTGGAGCCGGTTTAGGATTCTTCTTCGGCTCGCTGTGAAGACTGAGGGTCAGCTTGCTCCGGATCTTCGTCGACTTCTGGCAGTTGCTGGAAATCAGGAGTGCTCCAGTCAATCTTGGCAAGGGCGCGGAAATATACTTCATCGTTTATGAGTTCTGAAGGTTCAATGTCAGGAGCGAAGGTATGCTTACGAACGGGTGGAATCAGATTTTCGGTGTCATAAATCGGCCGTTCCACCCGCACATTCTCTAGATCGTAACCCGGATGATATCTCGTTAAGTCTGCTTCATCAGCAAGCTGATACGTCCAAAACGTATCTATAATTTCTGCTTGCTCCATGCCACTTTTGGGTGATATTGCTATGATATTCATACACTTCCATAGACTTTTGATCATATTTGGACTAACCTACTAATCCAGTGCACCCCGGTGCCAGTTTCTGTTTTCGGCTGATTTTGTATTTCAGGTTTTCACGTTACGAGAACTGTCGGGAAAAATCCAGAAAAATTATATAAAAAATAAGCATTCCGGAACCTACCCTGCGCCCGAAGTACAGCCGGGGGGGCCACCAGGGCTCCAGGCGCCCTGGCGGCGCGTCCCCCCTGGGCCGCGCCGGGGGGCGCCTGGGCCCCCCAAAGCCCGTCTGGTGCCCCCCTTTGGCATATATTTAGAGCGTCCCTCGAAACCCTCGGGGGAGGAACTCTTTTTCACGATCTCATCTCTGTTCCGCCGCCGCCGCCGCTTCCAAGATCGGGAGCACCAGGAGAACTCTTCCCGGCACCCTGCCGGAGGGGAGGATCACCACCGGGAGCTTCTCCACCACCATGGACGCCTCCTGGATGAGTTGTGAGTAGTCTCCCTTGGACCATGAGTCCATGACCAGTAGCTTTGTGATGTTCTCCTCCCGTTCTTGTGCTTCACTAATTAGTCCTCGTGAGCTGCCCTACATGATCGAGGCACATATGTAATCCCTATGCTGTTGCTATGATGAGTTTGCTGGGATCCGATGGATTATGAGATTATGTTCAGATTGTGATTGAGTAATATATTTGATCTACCTCTTTTATATTTATGTTCGTAAGTAATTCTTGCATGTTCTCCGTTGTTATTTATTGCTTTGGCCAAGTGATACGTAGTGACTCCAAGAGGGAACGTTATGCTTGATTGTGGGTTCATGCCCCTCGATGACTAGCTTGAGTGACAGAAACATGAGTCTAGGGGATGTGTTGTTGCCACAAGGGGGAAAACAACGGTGCTTGTGCCCGCGGGTGCAAGGATTGTTTACTTTACGCAAAGTTCTTTTAATGCAGTTGTCCGTTGCTTTGAGTTTACACTATGGGTGGGGCTCGCAACTTAATACCAGCGAGATGTTCTGGATAGATATCTCAAGGTGGATGATTAGTAGTAGATATTGATGGATTTCGGTCTACTTACTTTGGCGTACCACCCATGCTTTGAACCTCAACCTTTCTTGCAATGTAGTCAGCATTGGTTTGCGTTCGTGGTCCTGTCAATTGCCCAGCTGTAATTCGTTTACCTCACATAGCTGTTTTATCGTCTTTTGGGAGAGAGACATCGCTAGTGAACATCATGAGACTCCGACCCATATTACCATCATTGATCACATCCGCTATTTACTTTTCGCTATTATTTACTATTGCAAACACTATCTATCACTACTATCATTTGCGTTTAATCCTTTGTGAACTACAAGGCCGGAGGGATTGACAACCTCTCTGTACTCGTTGGGAGCAAAGTTATTTGTATCTGTGTGCAGGTCCACGTTGATTGCTAATATCTGGCACCGTTAGCAGTTGACACCTACTTGTTGAACCTAGGAGTCTCTGGGGATTCGATCCTTGGCATCTTTGCTAAGGGAAAACACTTCCACAACACTGCATCTTTCACCGTCCACTTGGGGTAACCAACGAGGGGTTAGAGGCCCATCAAGGAGTATTTTCTGGCGCCGTTGCCGGGGACTCCACTCTTCAGGATAGGGGAGTTGCATGCTATCTTTTACCTTTGCTTTTTAGTCTTGTTAGTTTACCTTTTAGTTTTTGCTTTAGTACCTTTTATCGAAAATCACAAAAATAGTTATCTTGTTTGCTTACTACTATGGGTTCTACCAAAAACACTAAATGGGAGGAGTACACCCCTTCTTCCATTACCCCAATTACCACTGTCGGGATCTACAAAAGTAATAAACCTTGTGATTATATTAGTCTTGACGGAGGGTTATGCCCATGGCATGGTCTTCCAGGAAAAGAGTATGAGCCTCAGTTTAAAATTGCTCCTAAGCTTCCCCAAACTTGGGAAGATGTTCAAACTCTTATAATAGAGAGCGATTCGAACAAAGAGGATGACACTACAATTCTGCCCAATAATGATAAAATTGATTTTGATAATTGTAGTATTTCAGAAGTTGTCACCTTTCTACAAGGAATGGCCAAAGATCCCCACACTAGCACGCTTAATCTTGCCTTCACAGAGCATGTCACTAATGCTCTCATCAAAGCTAGGGAGGAGAAACTTAGAGTAGAAGCCTCCATACCTAGAAAGCTAGAAGATGGTTGGGATCCTATGATTAAAATTAAGATAAACAACTTCTCATGCTATGCTTTATGTGATATTGTAGCTAGTACTTCCATTTTGCCCAAAAGACTATATGATATGCTTAAATTGAAACCTTTTGATTCTTGTTCTTTTGGTGTTCGTCTCGTTGATTCTTCCATAAAGAAACCTTTGGGGAGGATCGACGATGTTCTTATCGTTGTCAATGACAATTATGTTCCCGTTGATTTCACTATTATGGATATTGAATGTGATCCTTCATGTCCAATTATTTTGGGACGTCCCTTTTTACGCATCGTTGGTGCTATCATTGACATGAAAGAGGGTAATATAAAATTTCAGTTTCCTCTCAAGAAAGGGATGGAACACTTCCCTCGAAAGAAGATCAAGTTACCTTTTGAGTCCGTTGTACGGGCTAGCTATTCTTTTACTCTTGATAAAACTTGATCTCTATGCATTATGCCTAGCTTAAAGGCATAAAAGAAAGCGCTTTTGGGAGGCAGCCCACATGAATAAATTTTTATATTTTTCTTTTGTTGTGTCTTGATGTTGTTTACTATAGTAGCATCATCATTGTATTTTTGCTTTTCAATTTTGTGCCAAGTATAGCCTCTGATTGCTAGAAAGTTCAAAAGTTGTGAGGTGCTGTCCAGGAAACAGATTCTGTAATTGGATAGAAAAATTCGTATAAAATCACCAGATCATCTTTTTGATCTGAATTTTTTCGACAGCGTTCTCTATATAATTGTATTTCGTGCGTCTGTTCTGAGTTTTTTGATTTGAGTTGTAGAAGTACCCCGAACAAATCATTTACTACCTGCTGTTCTGTTTTTCACAGATTCTGTCCCGTTTTGCCTTTCCTTCAGTTTGCAAACCAAGAGCTTGCTTTTTCTTTGCAAAAACCTTTTGGCAATCTTGAGAAACAGTAGAACTTCAAGAATATCTTTATTTCCAGCAAGGAACAATTATTTTATTAAGGGTACTAACCTCGCTAATCAGATTATGATGAGTTATGTATGAAGGGAGTTTTCAAGTGTGCGAGGGAAGATGATAAAAAGATTCAGGAGTGTCAAGCGCTCAAGCTTGGGGATGCCCCCGTGCACCCCCAAGAAATATTCAAGGAGACTCAAGCGTCTAAGCTTGGGGATGCCCCCGTGCATCCCCTTCTCCATCAACATTATCAGTTCGTCTTTCGTTCCGCTATATTTTTATCACTTCATGTGTTATGTGCTATGCTTGGAGCGTCTTGATTTTAGTTTTCTTTTTAGTTTTTCATAACGAGTCGGAACTCAGCATTCCTTTATGTGGGAGAGAAACACGCTCCACTTCTACCTAGAACATAACATAGAATTTTCATGTCTATCTTTGCTGTGTGTGTTCTTTGTCTTTTAATAGCTACTATCATGCTCTGCTCTTAGTATTCATGCTTATCTTTTCAAAGAGCTTTTGTTTAGTTGGTTGCTTGAACTCTCTTTAATTACCATGCTCACCTTATTAAGAGAGTTTGCTTCTGTTGCATTGGTTAATATGTCTATGATAAAGATGCTACGTGCATAATGGTGCTTAGTAGTTCAGGTTTTCTTATGGTTAGTCTCAAATAGCTGGGGGATTCCCAATGTGTTATTGGAGTACCAACTTGATTTGTTTGCCTATGATGTGGTATGGTTTAGTAATATCTTCCTTCAAGAATTTATTTTGATTGACTTGGCGTATGCTCACGCATATTTAAGACTGTAAAGAAAGTCTGTCAAGCCTTGATGATCTTTTATTTCTGAGTAGCGATATAACTACCATGCCTGATTCAATGTTGCTTTGTCGCTCTGCATGATTATGACCGTCATTGCTCTCTTAGTTGGTCGCTCCCAGTCTTTTGCTAACCTCCACCTGTACTAAGCGGACTGACTGCTTGTGCATCCATATCCTTTTAAACCAGTTATGCCATATGAGTCCACCATATCTACCTATATGTGGTATTTCACCGCCACTCCAAAAAAATTACATGTGCTACCTTTAAAACCTTCAATTTTTGCAATACATAGCTCATGGGAAAGTAGCTTAAAAAACTATTGTGGTAAAGAATATGTTGCCTATGTATCTTATTTCTTATAAGTTGCTTGCTGAGCGGTAACCATGTTTCTGGGGACGCTATCAACCGTTACACTTTTGTTGAATATCATGTGAGTTGCTATGCATGTTCGTCTTGTCTGAAGTAAGGGTGATTTGCTGTGGGTTGAATGAGTATGCATATTGTTAGAGAAGAACATTGGGCCACCAACCAAAGCCATGTATCATGGTGGAAGTTTTAGCTTGGACTTAATCCTCAATCTCTTATGAGAATATGCTTATGCATTAAAGAGGAGTCCATCATCTATTTTCTATGTTGTCCCGGTATGGATGTCCTCAAGTTGAGATATATCAAAAACGAGAAATCAAATGCGATTTATCTCCTTGGACCTTTGTACAGGTGGCATAGAGGTACCCCTTTGTGACACTTGGTTGAAACATATGTAATGCAATGATAACCCATGGAAATCCGAGCTAATTAGGACAAGGTGCGAGCACTATTGGTATTCGATGCATGAGGCTTGCAACAGGATGTCTTATACATGACACATATGAAGTACTACTACCGTTGACAAAATTGCTTCTATGTTTTTTAAAATAAAAAGCTCTAGCACATAACCATTCTTTTACTTTTATGTTGAGTCTCCACCTTCTTTTAAAAGCACCAACTACCGAGAGCATGATTATCATTCTGAGTGTAATGTGCATTGTCCCAAAGTAGCATTGTCTTTTGCATGATTGTGATATCGTTTATTTTGAAATCATTGTATCTAGTCATCACTTAAACCTTGAAGGTGCCCCTGCATTTATGTTTTGCTTCACTAAAGGGGGCAAGCTAGATATCACTTTATCATATTTGCACACCATGTTCATTGCAAATCTTTTTGATGTTTCAGTTTCATATTGTAAATCTTTCAGTCATTTGTGATTTTCTCATGAGGCAACTTAATTACTATAGAATCATTGTCTCAGTAAGCTTTTGTCATATGACTATAAAAAAGTCCTATATGGTTAATAGCATGTCACCACAGAAATTATTCTTGTTATCATTTACCTACTCGAGGACGAGCAGGAATTAAGCTTGGGGATGTTGATACGTCCAAAACGTATCTATAATTTCTGCTTCCTCCATGCCACTTTTGGGTGATATTGCTATGATATTCATACACTTCCATACACTTTTGATCATATTTGGACTAACCTACTAATCCAGTGCACCCCGGTGCCAGTTTCTGTTTTCGGCTGATTTTGTATTTCAGGTTTTCACGTTACGAGAACTGTCGGGAAAAATCCAGAAAAATTATATAAAAAATCAGCGTTCCGGAACCTACCCTGCGCCCGAAGTACAGCCGGGGGGTGGGGGGCACCAGGGCTCCAGGCGCCCTGGCGGCGCGCCCCCCCTGGGCCGCGCCGGGGGGGCGCCTGGGCCCCCCGAAGCCCGTCTGGTGCCCCCCTTTGGCATATATTTAGAGCGTCCCTCGAAACCCTCGGGGGAGGAACTCTTTTTCGCGATCTCATCTCTGTTCCGCCGCCGCCGCCGCTTCCAAGATCGGGAGCACCAGGAGAACTCTTCCCGGCACCCTGCCGGAGGGGAGGATCACCACCGGGAGCTTCTCCACCACCATGGACGCCTCCCGGATGAGTTGTGAATAGTCTCCCTTGGACCATGAGTCCATGACCAGTAGCTATGTGATGTTCTCCTCCCGTTCTTGTGCTTCACTAATTAGTCCTCGTGAGCTGCCCTACATGATCGAGGCACATATGTAATCCTTATGTTGTTGCTATGATGAGTTTGCTGGGATCCGATGGATTATGAGATTATGTTCAGATTGTGATTGAGTAATATATTTGATCTACCTCTTTTATATTTATGTTCGTAAGTAATTCTTGCATGTTCTCCGTTGTTATTTATTGCTTTGGCCAAGTGATACGTAGTGACTCCAAGAGGGAACGTTATGCTTGATTGTGGGTTCATGCCCCTCGATGACTAGCTTGAGTGACAGAAACATGAGTCTAGGGCATGTGCTGTTGCCACAAGGGGGAAAACAACGGTGCTTGTGCCCGCGGGGTGCAAGGATTGTTTACTTTACGCAAAGTTCTTTTAATGCAGTTGTCTGGTGCATTGAGTTTACACTATGGGTGGGGCTCGCAACTTAATACCAGTGAGATGTTCTGGATAGATATCTCAAGGTGGATGATTAGTAGTAGATATTGATGGATTTCAGTCTACTTACTTTGGCGTACCGCCCATGCTTTGAACCTCAACCTTTCTTGCAATGTAGTCAGCATTGGTTTGCGTTCGTGGTCCTGTCAATTGCCCAGCTGTAATTCGTTTACCTCACATAGCTGTTTTATCGTCTTTTGGGAGAGAGACATCGCTAGTGAACATCATGAGACTCCGGCCCATATTACCATCATTGATCACATCCGCTATTTACTTTTCGCTATTATTTACTATTGCAAACACTATCTATCACTACTATCATTTGCGTTTAATCCTTTGTGAACTACAAGGCCGGAGGGATTGACAACCTCTCTGTACTCGTTGGGAGCAAAGTTTTTTGTATGTGTGTGCAGGTCCACGTTGATTGCTAATATCTGGCGCCGTTAGCAGTTGACACCTACTTGTTGAACCTAGGAGTCTCTGGGGATTCGATCCTTGGCATCTTAGCTAAGGGAAAACACTTCCACAACACTGCATCTTTCACCTTCCACTTGGGGTAACCAATGAGGGGTTAGAGGCCCATCACAAGCTTACTGGCAAGAGGTGAAAGGATCGATATGGTTGACTAGAGGGGGGGGGGTGAATAGGCAACTAACAATTTTTATCTTTTCTTAACCACTTAAAATTAAGCGACAAAATAAGTTGTCTATATATTCTACTAGGATGACAACTAAGATAAAGAAGCACAACAACTACACATGCATGCTATAGGAGTTGAACAAGTAAAGCATGCAAAAGTAAAGGTAAGAAATAACCACAAGTGGAACCGGAGGAGACGAGGATGTGTTTCCGAAGTTCCTTCCCTTTGAGGGGAAGTACGTCTCCGTTGGAGCGGTGTGGAGGCACAATGCTCCCCAAGAAGCCACTAGGGCCACCGTATTCTCCTCACGCCCTCACACGATGCAAGGTGCCGTGATTCCACTAGTGGTGCCCTTGAAGGCGGCAACCGAACCTTTACAAACAAGGTTGGGGCAATCTCCACAACTTGGAGGCTCCCAACAAACCACGAAGCTTCACCACAATGGAATATGGCTTCGAGGTGACCTCAACCGTCTAGGGTGCTCAAACACCCAAGAGTAACAAGATCCGCAAGGGATTAGTGGGGATAATCAAATATCTCTTGGTGGAAGTGTAGATCGATGCCTCCTCAAGCAATCCCGAGCAAATCAACAAGTTTGATTGGCTAGGGAGAGAGATCGGGCGGAAATGGAGCTTATGGAGCAACAATGGAGTAGTGGGGGAAGAGGTGAGTCTTCTTGGAGAAGAAGACCCCCTATATATAGTGGGGGGACAAATCCAACCGTTATTGGAGGTTTCAGCCCGCAGAGAGCGGTAGTACCGCGCATGAGTTGCGGTACTACCGCTGGCTGAGCGGTACTACCGCTTGGGAAGCGGTACTACCGCATAGGCAAAAGATTGCGACATGATTGACAACCACGGATGAAATAAATTACATCCGTGGCTACATCCGCAGGGAAAACGGTAGTAGCAAAACGCGACACGGTACTACCGCTTAAGATAAGCGGTACTACCGCGTTGTATGCGGAAGTAAAAAATTACTTCCGCATCCACTTCTGTACTTAGACTCAACGCCTGGGCCAGATACACGGTACTACCACTCTGGGGACGCGGTACTATCGTGGGAGCGGTACTACCGTGTCGGCAGGCGGTACTACCGTGTAACTGCGCGGTACTACCGCTTGGTCAAGCGGTACTACCGCTTGCTAGGCAGTTGATCAGTTAAGAAGCCACAGTTTTGCATAAACGAAAGATAACCGGTTGGACCTCCAGAGAAGCAAGGAAAGGTGGTGTGGGAGAAGGATGTGTACGTGTTGATTCTACCCAAACCTTTTCGACGCGGACCCCCTCTTAATAGTACGGCTTTCCTATTACTCAAAGCCACCGACAGGGAGCAAAAAGAAAACACCGTCCTTCATAGAATCCGAGGGGCAAGCAATCGTCTTGTGCCATAAGGGAGATATACCTGTATGAGCTTAGAGCACACGATCAGTCCGCAAATGCATTGTCATCAATCACCAAAACTACTTAGGGAGAAATATGCCCTTACAATCTCCCCCTTTTTGGTGTATTGATGACAACACGAGATTTGCACAGAGAAGAAATAATAGAGTATGCAATACAAGCCCTAGAGTACAGGTGAGCTCCCCCTGGATGTGTGCTTTCACACGATTGTGCTTTGGACTGCACAACACACATACTAGGTATAGTGCTCCCCTGTAATCTACACACAAGATACTCTATATAACACTAACTGCACGGGATAAATATTAAAGACATAATGATAAGTTCAACGATAACGGGGCATATGTCTTACACCATATGATAGTCTCATGCACACGACATAAACACGCAAATAAACCAAGTTCAACGAAAAACACACGAACAGACACAAGACGGCAAATCACTCTCCCCCTTTGTCATCGAGACACCACAAAGGGGAAAAGAGGACACTAAGACGGGTGGCGGCCCGGGAGAAGCTCAGTCGTCATACTCATCATCAAACCCCTGCTGCTCCTCCTGATACTCATCATCAGATCCCTGCTGCTCTGGCTGATACTCCTCATCAGATTCTGACCACTTGTACCCCTGGCGAGCCATCCAGGTAGCCTCAGGAGTGATGTTGTCCTCGGATCCATTGGAAACCTCCTCTCCATACAAAGCCAGAATCTTCTTGTCACGCTGACGTGTCTTCTTGTCAGTCACATGAGCACGGTATTGCCCCTTAGCCTGCATGCAGAAGAGAGCCTTCATCTTTTGCTGAAGCCTCTTAGCCCAAGAAGGCTTCTCCACTGCAGAGGAAGACGAGGGGGTAAATCTGCCAGAGCGGACATCAGCAGTCTCCTCCACAGGCTCATCCTCAGTGCCCATCTGGGCAGCAGCAGCCTGAGCACGTGTAGTGGTGTTGGCCCAACGAGTCTTGACGCGAAGCCGGATAGGATCATGGCGATAGCAGTCAGCCTCGAACTCCTCCTCTGGGTACAACTTTTCCCAAGTCTTGGAGATAAGCAGAAATATGTAAGGACCATAGATGGGTACCTTGTGAGAGTAGATGGCAAACCGGAGCTCATTCCACATGATGTGGGAAATATCAAGCGGTGCAGCCTGGGCTGAGCGAGCCTCTTGACACATCAGAAGCATATCAACCAGATAGGCATGGACCTTATCCTTATCGCCAACACGAGGGAACAGAGTGTTGCGAAAGATCCGATACATGATGTCCAAGAAGGGGTTCAACACCCAAGTCGTTTTGCCACTAGCAAGAGTCTTGGCCTCATAAAATGGAAGCAGTTTGTCTTTGTTTGCTGATTCAGGATTGGCGTGAGGCCGAAAACCAATTGGGTTATGGAGACCCTCATCAGGAAGCTGAAGAAGATCCATGAACTCCTTCCAAGTAGAGGTCATCTTGTGACCGTTGGTCATCCAAGTCATGGGGCGATCCTCCTTGGCCTGGAAATTGACAGAGGCATAGAACTGCGCAATTAGCTCAGGGTCAAAGTCGTTCTGGAATGTCATGATGTGCTCCAGACCCAGCTGCTCGATCAAATCAAGGGCTTCTGCAAAGTATGCCCGGTTCTTGTCCTTCCTCATGTGCTCCACATCCACCCAGTGAGCATCCACATAAAGATTGGCCTTGGTCTTGAGTACCTCATGATAGATGCGAAACTGCTGCTTGGTCCAGAAGATATCATCTCCAGGAAAGTGCTCACGGGGTTCTCCATACGGGTTGATCTTCCTTCGAGACATGAACTCAGCGGCAGGCATCTCCTCCATAGACATGGAGGATTCCTTACGTTTGTTGGCTGAAGTCTTGTACCGGCGCTGGGGATTGGAGCCCTTTGGCACATCACTTGGGGTACGCAGGCGCTTGGAACCGGTGTCACGGATGGGGTTGGTACGACGACCCTCAAAACCGGAGCCACCACCTAAAAACACAAACACAAGACCACAAGAACACATATACAAGAAGAATCAATGCCAAAGCCTCGAAAGACACAAGAAACCAGGAGAAATAGGAAAGAGATCATGCTACGAAGAAAATAGGATACAAGCGGTAGTACTGCTGACCCTTGCGAAAGTACAAAATTAGTACCGCAGGGTAAGCGGTAGTACCGCATGTCACATGCGGTAGTACCGCATACGCTGCGGTAGTAATATTTTACTTCCGCCAGAAGAGGCGGAACTAAAAAATTAGTACCGCAGGGCAAGCGGTAGTACCGCAGGTGGATGCGGTAGTACCGCATACCCTGCGGTAGTAATATTTTACTTCCGCCAGAAGAGGCGGAACTAAAATATTAGTACCGCAACGGAAGCGGTAGTACCGCATACGGACGCGGTAGTACCGCATTCGTTGCGGTAGTAATATTTTACTTCCGTCAACGAGGCGGAACTAAAAACTTAGTGCTGCATGCGGAGCGGTAGTACCGCATTGGGTCGCGGTAGTACCGCTCGGCAAGCAGTACTAAATTTTTACTTCCGCCCGAGCGGTAGTACCGCCGAGGACAGCGGTAGTACTGCTCAGGTCAGATCAGATCTGGATTACATCGTGCGGTAGTACCGCGGTTCTCCAGCGGTAGTACCGCACGAAACATATCTGAGAAGAGCAGATCTAGAAACTACCAACGAGATCGATACACGGTACTACGGCTGATCATAGGAACTTCGCAGCAACAACTCTAATCATATTTCAAGAGCACAAACACTCTCCCACACCCTAAGCATCCATGGATAAGATCACGAAGAACACAAGAACACTAAGCATCTCCCCTAACCCTAAAAACTTAGGCAAGGCAATAAGAAGAGGGGAAAAGGGGAGAAACCTGCATCCATGGCAAGAGGGCGTGGTGGGGATCGATTCCACCGGTCGAAAAGCGAGAAGAGTGGCCGAGGGAGGAGATCCGGCGAGGTCCTCCGACGGCGTTCTTGAGAGAGAGAGACAGGGACGACGTGGGGGTTAGGAGTGAATGGGTATGGGGGAGATGGAACTCCCCCTGCCTGCTTATAACCCCCACACGTTCGGATATGTGCGGTAGTACCGCGGTCATCGCGGTAGTACCGCTCGCACGGTAGTACCGCTCGCCGGGCGGTAGTACCGCCTTACCAGCGGCAGTAAAAAAATTACTGCCGTGCTGGAGGTGCGGTAGTACCGTATGTCCTCAGTGGTAGTACCGTAACCAGTCACGGTAGTACCGCTCCCTCAAGAAAAAGCACGAAAAAGGCAAGAGGCTTTAAGCACTAGAGAGAGTAAAACACCATGTGCACACGCACAACAAGAAACACAAATTCCTCACAAGAGGGCGGTGGCCGAGGCCACCTATGTTTGAGTTTTATAGATATGGCACCGCGAAGAATTATCCTTGGGCCCATGATCAAAGCTCAACTTGAAGCATTTAAGCCAACTATGTATGGCAAATGAAAAAGTATTGGTTAGTTTATGCATAATGGGGGGAGGAATAGTTCATTGAGAGAACAGTACTCCCCCTAAATCCATGCCTACATCTAGACAAGATAGCTATGTCGAGTGTGAGGAGTGTGTGCACAGATTCAAACCACATTGCTCAAATCAATGATATTTAGCTCATGCCTTAACTCGCGAAATCTTGCTTCATCCAGAGGCTTCGTGAAGATATCTGCAAGGTTGTCATGAGTGTTGACGTAGTGAAGCTCGATTTCTCCTTGCCTTATGTGATCCCTGATGAAGTGATACCGAATCTCAATATGCTTCGTCTTAAAGTGTAGCACCGGGTTGAGAGAAATCTTGATGGCACTTTCATTGTCACACCAAAGAGGCACTTTGTCACAAGTGACACCGTAATCCTTTAAAGTTTGCCTCATCCATAAGAGTTGAGCACAACAACTACCAGCTGCCACATATTCTGCTTCGGTGGACGAGAGAGACCCACAACTTTGCTTTTTGGAAGACCAACTAACAAGAGAGCAACCAAGAAATTGGCACCCTCCCGAGGTGGACTTCCTATCCACTTTGTCTCCTGCCCAGTCAGAATCAGAGAAACCAACAAGGTTGAAATTTGCTCCTCTTGGGTACCATAAGCCAAAGTTTGGGGTATGAGCCAAATATCGAAAGATTCGCTTGACAGCCACAAAGTGACTTTCCTTAGGTGAGGCTTGAAACCGTGCACAAATTCCCACACTCAACATAATATCCGGTCTAGATGCACAAAGGTAAAGCAAGGATCCGATCATAGAGCGATATACCTTTTGATCCACCGCTTTACCATTGGGATCAATGTCAAGTTGGCATTTGGTTGGCATTAGAGTAGTAGCCGGCTTGACATCACTAAGGTTGAACCTCTTGAGCATGTCTTGAGTATACTTGGATTGTTTGATGAAGATGCCTTCTCTTCGTTGTTTGATCTCAAATCCAAGGAAGTACTTCAACTCTCCCATCATGGACATCTCAAAATGTGTGGTCATGAGTGCGGCGAACTCATCATTGGAAGCTTTGTTAGGAGAACCAAAGATAATATCATCAACATATAGTTGGCATACAAACAACTCCCCTTTGACCTTCTTAGTAAAAAGAGTGGGGTCGATTTTCCCAATTTCAAACCCACGATCTTGTAACAACTCGGTAAGGTGCTCATACCACGCTCGTGGGGCTTGTTTAAGGCCATAGAGTGCCTTATCAAGTTGATACACATGATTGGGGAACTTGGGATCCTCGAACCCCGGGGGTTGTTTAACATACACCAACTCATTAATGGGACCATTAAGAAATGCACTTTTCACATCCATTTGTTGTAATTTAAAGTTATTATGGGAAGCATAGGCAAGTGACAAACGAATGGATTCAAGACGAGCAACGGGGGCAAAGGTTTCACCGTAGTCGATACCCTCGACTTGGGAGTAGCCTTGAGCCACCAGACGTGCCTTGTTGCGGATGACAATGCCATGGGCATCTTGCTTGTTCTTAAAGATCCATTTGGTTCCAATGACATTATGGTTCTCCTTTGGTCTTGGCACCAGACGCCACACTTTGTTGCGCTCGAAGTTATTGAGTTCTTCATGCATGGCATTGAGCCAGTCAGGGTCTTCGAGCGCCTCATAGACCTTCTTAGGTTCAACAAAAGAGACAAAAGCTTGATGAGCACAATAATTTGCTAATTGTCTACGAGTGCTTACCCCCCTTTTGATGCTTCCTAAAATGTTCTCGATGTGATGCTCGTTGGAAGCAAGCCTGGAGGCAACTTTTGCAGCACGACGCTCTAATTGCTCTTCAAGTGATAACTGAGGAGCATTGAGTTGATCATCTTGAGCGTCATCATGAGCAAGTTCTTGATCTTGAGCTTCCTCTTGACCTTGATCTTGCTCGGGAGACTGAACTTGGCCTTGTGCATCAATTGGTGGTTCTTCACCAACTTGAGGTTGATCTTGCACTTGGCCTTGTTCAACAGGCTAAGGGCCTTCACTCTGTTCTTCGGAAGCGTATGGGTCTTGGGTTGGTGATGGTTCCACTTGAGTGTAACATTGTCCTTCTCCTTCGGCCACAAGGGGTTCCTCAATGGGTAGGATATATCCAACACCCATTCTTCTTATGGCTTGAGGAGGAATTTCATCACCTGCATCACAAGTACCACTTTGCTCCACTTGGGAGCCGTTATTTTCATCAAACTCTACGTTACTCGTCTCCTCTATGAGTCCAGTGGACTTGTTGAGGACACGGTAAGCATGAGAGTTTGTAGCATAACCAACAAATATGCCCTCATGAGCTCTAGATTCAAATTTAGACAAACGAACACCCTTCTTGAGAATGAAACACTTACACCCGAACACCCGGAAGTACTTGAGATTGGGCTTGTTACCGGTAAGAATCTCATACGGAGTTTTGTTCAAGCCTTTGCGGAGATAGAGACGATTTGACGCATGGCAAGCGGTGTTGATGGCTTCGGCCCAGAAGTTGTATGGAGAGTTGAATTCAGCCGTCATGGTTCTTGTAGCATCTATTAAGGTTCGGTTCTTTCTCTCCGCAACACCGTTTTGCTTAGGGGTATACGGGGCGGCATATTGATGTTTGATCCCTTCATCACCAAGAAACTCATCCAAGGTGTAGTTCTTGAACTCGGTGCCATTGTCACTTCTGATCATCAAAATCTTTGCTTCATGTTGTCATTGAGCTCCATTTGCAAAGTTGATGACGGTTTGTTGGGTCTCACTCTTCTTCTTGAAGAAGTACACCCAGGTATATCTTGAGTAATCATCCACAATCACCAAGCAATATTTCCTACCCCCAAGACTATCAAAAGTGGGAGGCCCAAAGAGATCCATGTGGAGGAGCTCTAGAGGTCTCTTTGAATAGATGATAGTCGTGGGAGGGTGAGCCTTCTCATGTAATTTTCCTTCAATGCACGCCCTGCAAGCACGATCTTTGGCAAAGCTAACATTTGTTAGTCCTCGGACATGGTCCCCCTTGAGAAGACTTTGCAAAGATCTCATATTGACGTGGGCCAAACGGCGATGCCAAAGCCATCCCACATCAACTTTAGCCATTAGGCATGTCGCGACCTTAGTGGGTTGCTTCGAGAAGTTAACCACATAAAGACCGTTCTCGACATGCCCAACATAGGCTACTTTAAGAGTCTTGCTCCACAAGAGGGCCACAGAATCAATATCAAAGAATGTAGCAAAGCCCATGAGTGCAAGTTGGCGAACAGAAAGTAAATTGTATGCAAGGGACTCAACAAGCATGACTTTCTCGATCGTGAGATCATGAGAGACAACAACCTTGCCAAGTCCCAATACCTTAGAAGATGAAGCATCACCCCATTTGACGTTGGTGGCCATAGTTGAACCGAGATGCACGTCCACCACCAAGTCTTTGCTTCCGGTCATATGATTTGTGGCTCCGCTATCGAGCAACCATGATCCCTCACCGGAAGCAAACCCCTACAATAGATCAATGCTTGGATTTAGGTACCCATTTGGTAATGGGTCCTTTGAGGTTAGTGACAAGGGTCTTAGGAACCCAAATGGACCATTCAATGTACTCATAAGAAGAACCAACAAATTTAGCAAACACATGGCCATCACTAGCACGGCACAAAACATATGAAGGATTAAAATCGCCGGCCATGTTTGATGGTATGGTGGAGTTTTTCTTGACACCACCACTTTTCTTCTTGGTTGACGTGCCCTCTCCTTCTTTCACGAAGGATTGTCGGAGAGGGGGTGGTTGCTTTGTCTTGTCATTCTTCTTCTTCTTGGGCTTAGGAGCAAACCCAATTCCTTCCTTTGCGACAACTTCCTTTTGATTGCTCAAAAGAGCGTTGAGGTTCTTCTCACCTTGTATGCAAGTCACAAGGCCTTTCTCAAGTTGCTTCTTTAGTTCGGCATTTTCTTCAACAAGATGCACATGCTCACAACATGGGTTAGTAGCATTTGCATTATCAATTAAAACCATGCGAGGAAAGATAGCCTTTTCCTTGGTTAGCGAAACTTGGAGTTGATCATGAGACTCCTTGAGAGTAGCATGCATTCCTTTCAAGGCCTTGTGAGCCTTGTCAAGTATGTCAAATTCCTCTTTGAGTTTAGCATGGTCAACCTCAAGTTTTGCCTTCTCAGAATTAAGGACACGAGAGACAACTAAAGCATGATCAAGATCTTTCTTTAATTTAGCATGATCATCGTTGTGTGACTCCTCAAGAGTCAAACGAAGACCACGCTCTTCCTCTAGGGCGTTAGAGAGATCCGATATCTCATCGGCATAGTCTCGACTATGCCCTTCCATTTTAGTAATGGTTTCCTCGTGAGCCTCGATAATGTCATTGGCCTCACCGAGTTGTTCCAAGAGAGCAACAAAATGCTTCTTGGGTTTGCCCTTGAGATTCTTTATGAACACATCAAATTCATTTTCTCCCTCCTTAATATCTTCACCCTCATCAATACAATTAGTCAATGAGGGGTTAGAAGAGATAGTAGTATTGATGTTTGGGGTTACCTTGTTGGTGGCTTTGGCCATGAGACACTTGGCGGTGATGTTCTCGTTTGGTGAGTTGAAGAGAGATGAGTGCGGAGTGGTAGCAATTGCAATTGTGGCCATAGTGGTCACCTCATCGTCTTCATCATTGTCATCATCCTCCACATATTCGTCTTGAGCCACCAACACTTTCGGAGGAGTCTTCTTGATGAAGTTGTTCTTGTTGTGATGGGACTTTGACTTGTCCTTCCGAATAAGCTTGCCTCCAAAGTCTTCTCTCTTCTCATATGGGCAATCTACAACGAAGTGACTTACATTTCCACAATTGAAACATGTCCTTACTCGTTGCTTCCCTTTGTTCCCACTGGAGTTGTTCCTGTTAAAGTTGGACCTTGAGTTCTTCTTGCCCCAGAATTGCCTTGAAGCAAGAGCCATGTGCTCGTGATATGCATATTTGGTGTCCTCGGGGCAACACTCATCATCATCTTCCACTTCCTCCTCTTCCACACAAGCCTTGGCCTTCAGAGCAAGATTAGGCTTCTTGGATCGTTGAGCTCTTAGGACCGCATTGTCAGCGGTTACGTCAAGGATCCTCATGGCAACAAATTCATCCAACACTTCGTTTGAGAATAAAGTGTGGAAGTCCGGTCTCTGACGAATGACAGAAGACATGGCCTTATGATAGGGCATCATGGCCTTGAGGAACTTGCGCTTGATCCAATTGTCATCCGTATCCTTACTGCCATGATCTCGAAGAGACACTGCAAGAATAGTTAATCTTCGATAAAGTTCACGAGGATCTTCATCTTCGATCATAGCAAACTCATCAGCTTCATCTTGCACCACTTCATAGTTGGAGCGTTGAATACTTGTGCTTCCCTTGTACATTGTGCCAACATGCTCCCATGCTTACTTGGCCACAGTGAATGGACGAAGATGAGCAATGTCTTCAGGAGGGATGGAATCTTGAAGAATGCAAAGTGCGGACTCGTTGAACTGATGATCGGCAGTTTCTCTTGGAGTCATGTTGTCGGGATCATACGGATAAAAACCTTGCTCAATGATTCTCCAAAGATTAGTGGAACAATGATTAATATGACGTTTGAAACGAAACTCCCAAGTAGCAAAATCAGTATTTTTAACAAACTTGGGAGGGGGCCCAACAGAATTTAAATGCGGTGTGGGAACGGGTCCTCCATAGTGAGTAGGAGGAGCAGATTGGGCAAATTTCCCACTCCCATTCTTAGTGACCGGGGCTTGTTCACTACTAGCTTCTCCCTTGTCGGGATTAGCCTCCGACACGTTGGTAGCGAGACGACCCACTTCCAACGGTGAGGTGGATAATTTAAGCCCCTCAAGCATTTCTTTAAACATGCCTTTGACCTCGCTCGCTAGTGATTCTTTCAATGTGGTCAAGGCCACATTGAACTCCTCACGAGTGACCGAGGCTCCCCCATCTGACGTAGGCAAGGACGGATTTCCACCGGAATGGTCCTCCGTCTCGACTACGTTGTCAACCATACTCTTCGGACGGTAAAGTCCTTAAAAAGAGACGAGGCTCTGATACCAATTGAAAGGATCGATATGGTTGACTAGAGGGGGGGGTGAATAGGCAACTAACAATTTTTAGCTTTTCTTAACCACTTAAAATTAAGCGACAAAATAAGTTGTCTATATATTCTACTAGGATGACAACTAAGATAAAGAAGCACAACAACTACACATGCATGCTATAGGAGTTGAACAAGTAAAGCATGCAAAAGTAAAGGTAAGAAATAACCACAAGTGGAACCGGAGGAGACGAGGATGTGTTTCCGAAGTTCCTTCCCTTTGAGGGGAAGTACGTCTCCGTTGGAGCGGTGTGGAGGCACAATGCTCCCCAAGAAGCCACTAGGGCCACCATATTCTCCTCACGCCCTCACACGATGCAAGGTGCCGTGATTCCACTAGTGGTGCCCTTGAAGGCGGCAACCGAACCTTTACAAACAAGGTTGGGGCAATCTCCACAACTTGGAGGCTCCCAACAAACCACGAAGCTTCACCACAATGGAATATGGCTTCGAGGTGACCTCAACCGTCTAGGGTGCTCAAACACCCAAGAGTAACAAGATCCGCATGGGATTAGTGGGGAGAATCAAATATCTCTTGGTGGAAGTGTAGATCGATGCCTCCTCAAGCAATCCCGAGCAAATCAACAAGTTTGATTGGCTAGGGAGAGAGATCGGGCGGAAATGGAGCTTATGGAGCAACAATGGAGTAGTGGGGGAAGAGGTGAGTCTTCTTGGAGAAGAAGACCCCCTATATATAGTGGGGGGACAAATCCAACCGTTATTGGAGGTTTCAGCCCGCAGAGAGCGGTAGTACCGCGCATGAGTTGCGGTACTACCGCTGGCTGAGCGGTACTACCGCTTGGGAAGCGGTACTACCGCATAGGCAAAAGATTGCGACATGATTGACAACCACGGATGAAATAAATTACATCCGTGGCTACATCCACACGGAAAACGGTAGTAGCAAAACGCGACACAGTACTACCGCTTAAGATAAGCGGTACTACCGCGTTGTATGCGGAAGTAAAAAATTACTTCCGCATCCACTTCTGTACTTAGACTCAACGCCTGGGCCAGATACACGGTACTACCGCTCTGGGGACGCGGTACTACCGTGGGAGCGGTACTACCGTGTCGGCAGGCGGTACTACCGTGTAACTGCGCGGTACTACCGCTTGGTCAAGCGGTACTACCGCTTGCTAGGCAGTTGATCAGTTAAGAAGCCACAGTTTTGCATAAACGAAAGATAACCGGTTGGACCTCCAGAGAAGCAAGGAAAGGTGGTGTGGGAGAAGGATGTGTACGTGTTGATTCTACCCAAACCTTTCCGACGCGGACCCCCTCTTAATAGTACGGCTTTCCTATTACTCAAAGCCACCGACAGGGAGCAAAAAGAAAACACCGTCCTTCATAGAATCCGAGGGGCAAGCAATCGTCTTGTGCCATAAGGGAGATATACCTGTATGAGCTTAGAGCACACGATCAGCCCGCAAATGCATTGTCATCAATCACCAAAACTACTTAGGGAGAAATATGCCCTTACAAGAGGGCGCATATCTTTGGTTAAAGTGCGAAGGTCTTCAGTAGAGAAGGCTGACCCATCTTCTTTCATGCTGGGATAACCATTCATGGCCTCCGCCGGATCAAAATCGGGAACCCATGCCTTGGCCCGGGTTAACGCCATGAGAGAGCCAGCTCTTGCAGCAGATTTCTTTACTTCAACAAGTCGAGCGGGCAAGATAGATAACTTCTCCAGAGTACCTTGGATGGTGGTCGGCGCCGGTTTATTGTGCGACATAGCACTGATGGCCCTCTGAGCACCAGAGTAGAGTTGTTCCACCAAGGTATAAGCAGCCATCAGTTTCCTCCGTACATCATTTCCAAGATGAGTCACGCGCCTCCCTGTATACAACTGATGAGTTAAACCGGAGCAGTATAAGATTGCAAGGATAAAATCATATGAAAACAGGTACTCACCAAAAATAGCAGATGTCATATCGTCTATATGCTGCTTTAACCCGGATAACTCCTCCGCCACCGGGTTAAGAGCAGCCTCTGCGTCCTTGGCTCTTTTCTCTAAAGCAGCCCTCTGCACATCCCAAGTGGACCGCTCCGCTTCAAAATCTTTTTTGAATTTCTCCATACTCGCTAAAGCAAGGGAAAGCTCCTCCTTGGCTTTAGTTGAAGCAGTCTCTTGAAAGTCCAGGTTATTCCGGAGTTCAGTTGTCTCCGAAGCCCTCCGGTTCAAGTCAGCCTACAAAAGACAGAAAATGTTAGAAGGAATGTTCAATCAAAAGTCTCAAGCACATAACAAGTTATGCACTCGACACTTGGGGGCTAATGTACAATTGAAGTGAAGGAAAGCAACTGTTTCAAACAAGTCCCAAGCACATAACAAAGTTATATCCTTGGCACTTGGGGGCTAATGTAAGGTCATTCTCAAACATGGAAGAAGTCCCGATTCACCCACAATGGAGTAAACCGGCCCTTGGGGGCTATATATGCAAATCAAGCTATTTCAGCTAATCTATCAAAGTCCCGGTTCATCCTAAAGGCTGAACCGGCACTTGGGGGCTACTATGGCCTAATGGTACAGTTGCAAAATGCAAGCAGAAATGAAAGGCGAAGGGAAAGAAGTTACCTCATATTTCTCCTTCATCATGTTTACCAAACCGGCCTCATGGTCGCGGCTGGTGAAGAGCCGGTTCAGATACCCAGAGTGGAGCTCCTGGGCACTGAGCTGGGCATAACTATACAAGTCAGTACTCCACTTGCCTTTATATTTTTGGAGAACCTCCTCCTTGGCAGTATGTCTGGCCAAGATAACAGGTTTCGAGGGAGCAGAAAAACTTATTCCGGTAATCTCAACATCTTCTGTTGAGGCAGCAGTTGGCCTGGGGGGATCATCAGTGCGCGCCGGACTAACGGGAGCCGGGCTAGCTCGAGGTGGACTAACCCAGACAGGGTTGACCGGTTCAGCACCGTTCTCCATGGCGTCGCCCCCCGGAGCAGCAAGATCCTCTTGGTCCATTGGGGAAGGATCATTGAGCGGAACCTCAGTGTTCTCTTCCAGAGGATTGGCAGCTTCAACATCCTCTGCCGGTTCAGAAGTGTTTCCGGCTGCCGGTTTATTTAATTTCGCCTTCTTACTAGGCTTGGGCATACTGAAAGATTAAAAGAGTAATGAAAATCACAAAGTCAAAACGGAAAAGTAAACCGGACATTTGGAAAGAGAACTTACCCAGGAACGGTCTTAAGCACTAGGACTTGAGTGGCAGTTGACTCGCCGGAAGAAGACAGAGGAGCTTCCTAATAGTTGGGATCACACAGTTTAAGAGGTTTGCGAATAAGACCTACTTTTGGATGAAGAAGGGTTAGAGTAAGCAAAACCTCTGAGCGGCGTCTGCGAGCTGGCGTGTGGGGTAATCCGGAGGATTCAACCACGTGACCATTATGGCGTGTGGTCCGGCGAGCCTCATGCTGCTGTTTCTTCAAAACAAAGTTGGGATCCAATTGAGCATAAGGGTGAGAAAATGAATACTTCCGAGCTACCCAGCGAATCTTGGGTGGCAACGGTTCTGAATCAGATGAGAGATAAATTACCTCAACTTCATCCGCTTTACTCCCTTCCGCCGGATCCTGGGAAAAGACATTTTTGACATAAATGCAGACAAAGGGAAATCAAAGGACATAAGAGTCAAGCAGTACCTCAGAAGCCGGATCATCTTCTTTGGGGTTTGAACCGGAAGCGGCGGCAGGTTTCTTCTTCTGTTTCTTTACGGCTAAGCTCTTCTTGCGAGTTGGCTTCGCCGGTTTATCTTGAGCCTTCTTCCAGAAGGGGTCATTCGCCTGTGTAAAGGGGTAAAAACATATTGAGGACAAGCAATATGGACGGATTAAAGCAAAAAGAAAGGGACAGAAGAATATTACCGACGACGGTTTGTTGTTCACACAGAAAGGTGCTAAACCGGTCCGGCTGCAATCCTCCAGGGGGATGTTCAACATCTTCTTAGCAGATTCAGTACCTTCGCTGTCTGGAAGCACTGTAGCTGTGTGACGCTGAGGGTCCTTCGGATTGCCGTTATACTCGCACATTAAACCAGAGCGCCGGCTTAACGGGAGGATGCTCCAGGAGAGCCAGCAGTGAACAAATTCAACACCAGTTAACCCGCTGGCCACAAAGGCCCTGAGTTTAGAGAGTTGGGAGGCATATTTGGACCGGTCTTGGGTGCTCAGACGTTGCGGAAAGGGATGATCCGTTGTCAACCGATAGGGGCGGTAACCTGGCAGTGGGTTCTCTCCCTCTGGTGAAGTATCTTTGCAATAGAACCAGGTCTGATTCCAATCCTTGGGGTGACAGTGAAGAGTGGCGTGAGGAAAGCTGACATCTTTTCTCTTCTGAATGGTCATACCGCCAAGTTCAGTATTGGGCCCGTCGGAGAATTCAGTCCGGCGATTCAGATGGAAGAAATCCCGGAATAGCTCTACGGATGGCTCCTCTTGCAGATATGCTTCTGAGAAGACTTGGAAGTTGCAGATGTTTGATATAGAATTGGGACCTATATCCTGTGGATGGAGTTGAAAATCGGCTAAAACGTCGCGGAAGAACTTTGAACCGGGAGGGCTAAAACCACGGGCCAGATGATCGAAAAAGACTATGGTCTCTCCCTCCTTAGGCTTAGGAGGACACTCTTTCCCAGGGGCCCGCCAGTGCAGAACCTCCTTCGGACCCAGAACGCCAATTGAGGCCGCCTCTACTAAATCGTCCTCGGTGATCCGGGATGGAACCCAGTTGCAGGCAACAAACTGTTTCGTCGTGGAAGCCATCTTTTTCAAAGAAGGAATGCTGAAAGATACAATACAAGATCCGTTTTATGATCTGCGCTACAATGAACCGACACGTTCTATGAAAGCATTGATCTAATTGACGGTTTAAACAAGGGACTAATGGTATCTACTGATCCGGAGCAAGTATGAACGAGACAGCTACCGGTTTATGAATATAGAAGGAGAAAGTTAAACCGCCAATTACAGGATGCAGGCCTAAATCTAAACCGTCAGTGTAGGCATATAAGGCGCATGTTACAATTGAACCGGTGACATAAGCTGATAAGTTGCAGATCTAAAGTGTGAGAAACAACTTTCACATGAGCAGTTGTAAAATATGGATCTACGACAGGGAAAAAAAATCAAGATAATTCAAGTCATATCCATCGCAGACAGCGAAGGTTTCTACAGATCCAATCTAAGCTAGCAGTATTGGAGAAACTAAGGTTATAAAGGTGGATCGGAGTCATGCACACGAGATTTGACCTAAAAGTTTTGCATCTACAGCTAAAGTACTGCCTACGGTGACGAACTACGAAGAACAAGGGTTCATGGGCAAGCTACAGAGAAACCCTAGAGTTAAGATCTATGGAGGAGAAGAAGTAACGTACCCGAGGAAGCAAGGGACAACAACGAGTCTCTGGACGCGCTCAGGTTGATGCAGCGGCCGGGCTTGGTGACGACGACGAGCTCGAAGGACGGCGGCGGAGCTTGAGCGCTGGAGGCCAGAGGAAGACGAAGCAGAGGGGGTAAAGAGATGGCCCTCTGTCCTATTTATAGGCCGAAGACATAAAACGGCAGGCATGGGAATCGAGGAGACAAAAAATTGGATATGGATTGAGCTGTCGCCTCGATCTTCGGAGCTTTAATAAATAAAGATAACAAATGGGTACATGCATTAAATGCGCGGATGATGTCACGACGGTTTAAAGAGACCCAGGAAGATGACGTCATGCTGGTTTATGGAGTATACGGAAGCTGCAGAAAGGGAAACCTGTACAAGACTTTGAAGACTGACATGAACAAGTTCAAATCAATCTGGGGCCTAATGTCAGGGATATTACTATCAGGTATAAACCGGCCAGGAGGGTCCAGTTTACGTCATCAAGATCATATTATCAGAAGCCCAGCGGAGTATGTAATAGGAGGTTATAACCCGAAGAGGTTCAGGGCCCATGATTCATAAACCGTCATATCATGTAACTTGGGATGTAAGATAGAAAGAGTAGAGACCGAGGCGGACACATTTATGAGCAGGCCTTGGGACTCTATAAACCGGACTGGGCGTCACCTTTTATATAAAGGTACGACCCGACGGCGATTCAGGACGAAAAACAACAGCTCGAGACATAGGCAAAGCGGATTCGCTCCTTGGTCATCGAAGCCCAAGCAATACCACACCAAACTAGACGTAGGCTTTTACCTTCATCGAAGGGGCCGAACTAGTATAAAATCCCTGTGTCCTTCGTCCGCTTTAACCCCTTTAAGCTAACCCGTAGCGATGGCCTCACGACTAAGTCCTTTTGCTAGGACATCTACCGTGCTAAATCCACGACACTCCCCAAAATGGGATGTTCCATTAATCTCTCACAAGAGCCAACTAAGAGATAAACAAGATGCAAAAAGGCTCAACACACGACACACACATACATGATGTGCAAACCAACATACACATACTTGATTTCTCAAGATAAGCAAATTGGAAGCACAACATATATAAGCACATGCAAGGTACAAAACCACAACATGCTAAGGGGCAAGTAACTTTCAATGTAAACAATTTAAGCACGAGTTACCACAAGGAGGAACATTGGATATAAGATAGAAACTTGATAATCTGAATGACTTGGCTTGAGACAATATGAATGATGAAGACCCCTTAATTCTTCATAATGTAGCCAAGTCTCCAATATCCTCCAACAACACCTATTGATCAAGTTTTAGCTTGTTGGTCCCCAAGCAAGTTGGGTCCTAATAGGTTAGTCACAATAGGGTTGGCCACCCAAATGGTTCTTTTCTTGACACCATTTCGAGTACCAACAAACTTGGCAAACACATTTCCAACCTCATACTTCCCAAGAGAATAGATATCATCAATAATAATTGTGTTGGATAAGTTACCACTAGTGCATGAAGAAGCGACGTGACCTTTCTCACGACATAAGTAGCAACATCTACTCTTCACTTTCTTCTCACTTGATTTCACAACATGAGAAGCATGAACTTGAGTCTTCTTGGGAAGTGGCCTTTCTTCAACTTGTGGTTGAGTATGAGATTGAACTTGTGGCCTCTTCCCTTGTTGCTTGTCATTAATGGGATTCTTCTTCAATGGGCAAGATCTAACATGATGGCGTTCAATTTTGCACTTGAAGCAAATAATCTCGGCCGAATTCTTGAGTTGTTCTTGGCCCTTCTTCTTATTGAAGTTGAATCCAAGTCCACATTTGTCATTGGGGGATTTTTGCACACTCAAAATATTGTTGAGTGTGGACTTCCCTTCATGACACTTTTCCAAGTCTTTCTTCAAAGAGGTGACTTGGGCCTTGAGCTCTTTGATTTCCTCTACATGGTTAGTATCAACACAAGTACTAGAGGAAGTATACGCTTCATCATTAGAGCAACAAGGCAAGGAAAGTAATTCAACACAAGATGTACCAATGTTATGAGTAGATGAATTACGAGGACTAGCACATGGCAATATAGCATTTTGACTAGAAGTAGTGCTAGCGACCACATGAGACTCACTAGATGTTACTTTGATAATCATAGCCTCATGAGCTATCTTTAACACATTATGGGATGCTAGAATATCATCATGAGAGCTTGTGAGCTTTACATGACTTTCTTCTAATTTCCTATAAGTGCTAGATAGCAACTCAAGTTGAGCCCTTAGCTCAACATTGTCCTTCAAAATGGATGCTTCACTATAAATAGAGTTAGTAGCACACGCATCATCAATAATAGCAAGAGGAGAAGGCAACTTGGCAAGATCTTTAGAATATGAAACTTTAAGTTGAGCATGAGACTCGGAGAGCGTGATGAGCTCACCCTTAATGACCCTTGAGCCATTTTCGAGGTGCTCAAAATCCTCAAGGAGTTTCGCATGCACAACTTCAAGCTTCTCATTTTTAGTTTCAAAAACATTAGCCACCTCGAGAGCTCTATCACATGATTCGTTTATTCTAGATAGTTCTAGAGCAAAAGTCTCCTCAAGAGATTCCTTGGTGGTTTGTTCAAGTTCACGAGCTTGCGAGAGGACGGCGATCTCATTAGCGTAATCACGCTCATGACCTTCCATTTTCTCAATGGTGACCTCATGCTCCTCTAGATGAGATTCCAACTCATCTATATATTTCTTGCCCTCAATGGCAATAGACATGATTTCCATGATTTTGGAACGAGCAATTTTATTCTTATGAAGAGCTTTAAAAATCATTTCCCCCTTCATTTTTAAGGAGGCAACATTATCATTTTCTTCATCATTATCAACATCATCATCATTCTTGTCATCATCACTATCATTACAAGTTATATTGGGATTCAAAGTGGGAGATACCTTTGAAGCCTTAGCCATAAGGCAAAACGCAATAGATGATGATGTTGGATCCCTCGAAGCACCATTCAAGGCCACATCTTGTTCCATGGGGTGTTTGATTTCCTCTACATTGTTAGCACAACAATTCGAGGAAATACATGCATTTTTACCATGGCAACGAGACATAGAAAGCATATCATCATGAGATTTATTCAAACAATTTCTACATGATATGCAAGGACTATCAACACGAGCATGTGGAACATTTAGAGTGCTCGTAGTGTTAAAGTCCAAAGATGAAGCATTGCAATAATAAAGTGATGATGTATCATCAATAATAAGCTCACTATAACCATTGTAATGAACACCACTACTCACCATATCAATACCTTGTGGCAAACCACATGTAGGTGAAGTAGAAGAAGTTGAGAAGACTATACGACCAGAGATGGAGGGAGGACAATCATCCCCACAAATTTTGGATACGCCATATTTATCTTGAAGCTTTGTCCACAACTCATGAGCATCCCGAAATGGCATGAGTTGAAATATAACTACATTGCTCAAAGCATCAAAAAGCACATTAGAAGCTTGAGCATTGAGATAAGAGTTTTTCTCATCCTCTAAAGATAATCTTTGGGGATCCTTTGGAGGAGGAAAACCCATATCTACAATTCGCTCTAAATTTGGGTCCATGACCCTAAAGAGATTAATAATGCGAATTACCCAAACATCAAAATGTGTGCCATCGAAACTAAGAGTGTCAGAGAATCCTAAACCCCTAGTCGACATCCTTACTCTCTAGGCGGTTAAGCCCTATAAAGAGAGACGAGGCTCTGATTCCAAATGAAAGATCGTGGATGTCGCCTAGAGGGGGGGGGTGAATAGGCGCTTTAAAATAATTACGGTTTAGGCTTGAACAAATGCGGAATAGACCTAGCGGTTAATTTGTCAAGCAGAAAACCTACAACAACTAGGCTCACCTATGTGCACCAACAACTTATGCTAAGCAAGATAAACAACTAGGTGATAGCAAGATATATGACAAGAAACAATATGGCTATCACAAAGTAAAGTGCACAAGTAAAGGGCTCGGGTAAGAGATAACCGAGGCACGCGGAGACGAGATGTATCCCGAAGTTCACACCCTTGCGGATGCTAATCTCCGTTTGGAGCGGTGTGGAGGCACAATGCTCTCCAAGAAGCCACTAGGGCCACCGTAATCTCCTCACGCCCTCGCACAATGCAAGGTGCCGTGATTCCACTAAGGGATCCTTGAGAGCGGTCACCGAACCCATACAAATGGCAACCCTTGGGGGCGGTCAGTGAACCCGTACAAATTGCTCGGGGCGATCTCCACAACCTAATTGGAGACCCCGGACACTTTCCCAGAGCTTTTCACCACAATGATTAAGCTCCGAACACCAACAAGGTTGGGGCTACCTCCACAACTTAATTGGAGGCTCCCAACGACACCATGAAGCTTCGCCACAATGGAATATGGCTCCGCGGTGACCTCAACCGTCTAGGGCGCCCAAGCACCCAAGAAGAACAAGCTCAAGGGTACCAAGCACCCAAGAGTAATAAGCTTCTTAACTTGTAACTTCCACGTATCACCATGGAGAACTCAAACCGATGCACCAAATGCAATGGCAAGGGCACATGGAGTGCCCAAGTCCTTCTCTCTCAAATCCCACCAAAGCAACTAATGTTAGGGCGGGAAAAGAGAAGAAGAACAAGAAGGAGAACACCAAGAACTCCAAGATCTAGATCCAAGGGGTTCCCCTCACCTACAGGAGAAAGTGATTGGTGGAAATGTGGATCTAGATCTCCTCTCTCTTTTCCCGCAAAAAGTACCAAGAATCCATGGAGGGATTGAGAGATAGCAAGCTCGAAGAAGGTCAACAATGGGGGAAGAACTCGAGCTCAAGAGATAAGGTTCATTGGGGAAGAATACCCCCTTTTATAGGAGGGAAAAAATCCAACTATTATGTGCTCATCCCGCACACGAGCGGTACTACCGCTCGGGTGGTAGAAGCAGGAAATAGAGCAACAGAATGAACCTTTGGAAGGTAGTTCCGCTTATAAGCAGTATTACCGCTTATCCAGTGGTACTACCGCTGGAGGAGAAGAACACGGGGCCAAAGGAGGCAGGACAGAGTAGAGTACGGTGGCAGTAGTGCAGTAGCGGTACTACCGCCCGACCGGAGCGGTACTACTTCTTATAGGCGGTACTACCGCCCATTCTGGGCGGCACTGCCGCTTATAGGCAGAACTGTCGTGCCTTACTACCGCATGACTACTGCTGAACCCGACACGAAAAGAGCGGACCCAAAATCGAGGCAGTAGTAGTGCGGTACTGGAGCGGCACTACCGCTTGACGCTACAAGTGGTACTACCGCTGCCGCCGTGGTACTACCGCACGGAGAAAAACAGAATTGCCATAACTTCTTTATATGAGCTCCGAATTGAGCAAACTCAAGCTTGTTGGATAGAGGAGGACGAGTAGCATCAAAACAATGACTAGTTATTGATGTCTACTACGCAACCTTCTTCTTGTAGACGTTGTTGAGCAAACTCAAGCTTGTTGGATAGAGGAGGACGAGTAGCATCAAAACAATGACTAATTATAGACACGTTGGAGACTTATCAGTTATAGTAAGAAGAGGCAGGGAGGTATGCCTAAGATACACAGGAGTGAACACTCCATCAGAGAAGAACCAACATAACCTCCAACATCGAAAACATCATAGAAGATGCATGTGAACTCCATTATCGATGAACTCGAGCTTGTCATCAAGATGACCATAAGCTCTAAGACTCACAAAGAGAACCGGCAAAAACCCCAACATCGAAAACATCATAGAAGATGCATGTGAACTCTGTTTTCGATGAACTCGAGCTTGTCATGAAAATGATCATAAGCTCCAAATCTCACAAGGAGAAGAACCAAACAAGAACCAATAAACATGATGCAAGGATGCAATGGTTTGAGCTCTCTACGAACGATACGATCAAGATACTCGTCGAGAGCCCCCCTTGGTAGTACGGCAATCGATCCTATAACCCGGTCTCCCACAACTACCATGAGACCGGTAAAATAGAAAACCTACCAAGGGCAAACCTTTGCCTTGCACATAGTCCACTTGAGCTAGATGAAGACGAACTTGGCTCCCTCAAGTTGGACCACCTTTCTTGTTTGCGTTGGCTCGGTGAAGACTAGTAGATTTCTCCCCCATACACCACTATGGGTGAGCTACTCTTCAACACATCTTCACAAGTCCATTGCCACCACAATGGACGGAAAGCTTCAAGCATATGATCTCTTCATGATGATCCTACTTGAACTTGCACACCGCAACCTAACCCCACAAAGAACTCTCACAAAGACAATGGGTTAGTACACAAAGCGTAATTGACAATGCTTACCATACCATGGGATCACTTGATCCCTCTCGGCACATCTTCTATGCTTTGTGTGTTGATCAACTTGATTCAATCTTTGACTTAATCTTGATCAACCTTGAATATTTCCAACTCTCTTCATTTGGATGATGTCTTGAAGGTAAACATGAATGATCACACACTCTTCTTCTTCAAGACACTCTTCTTCTTCAAGACATGCTTACAATAAGCTCAACAATCACAAGACCAATCTTTGGATAATTCCTTAATAGCACCTTGGTCATCCCAAATTCTCCTTCAAACCAACACATGGACTCCAAGAAAAGCCTATGGACAAACCATTCAAATATAACTCAAGGCAACCATTAGTCCATAGAGGTTGTCATCAATTACCAAAACCAAACATGGGGGCACCGCATATTCTTTCAGCGGGGTTCAGTGATATAAAACCACTCCTGCTGCCAGACCTTGTTCGTCTCCATGAACGACCCGTTTGGCCAAATCGCATCTGGGAGCTTGCTTATCATTGCGCCCCCGCACTCCGCGTGCTGCCCGTCCACCACCTTCGGCTTCACGTTGAAGGTTTTGAGCCATAGGCCGAAGTGTGAAGGGACGTGGAGGAAAGCTTCACACACCACTATAAAAGCGGAGATGTGGAGGATTGAGTTCGGGGCTAGATCATGGAAATCTAGCATGTAGAAGAACAGCAAACCCCAAACAAAGGGGTGGAGCGGGAACCCTAGCCCCCTAACAAAGTGCAAGAGAAACACGACTCTCTCACCCGCCTCTGGGACGGGAATCACCTGGCCCTTGGCGGGGACTCGGTGCGCAACATTGGCAGCGAGGTAGCGCGTGCTCCAAAGATGCCTCACGGTTTTCTCAGTGATCGTGGAGGCCTCCCACTTGCCCCTGGAGCCGGATCCAGCCATTGCTGGGAAAGGAAGAAGTGGTTGAGGGACGAAGAACGGAGGGCGCAGGAGATGAGGGTGCTGGGGCTAGGAAGATTGGAGAACTCGAGCTTGAGGAAAGCGTGGGTCTGATGAAAGGGATTGGTATCCTTTTATAATGTTGTGAATACACAACGCCCCCCACTTTAGCCATGAAGCTCGCCGGTTCCCAAAGCGGTCGTGCGTAATGCGCGGCGCGGATGCTCACGTCATATTGATAAGGATCCCACAATAAGCGGGCACAATCTCTATTCTGATAAGACATGTCAATGGGGTTGTACCTCGAAATGCGAAACTAGGACCAAGTAAAACGGTTCGGTGTGTTAATGGGATGGACGCAACGCTTCACCAAAAAGTTGTCAGTAAAGACACAATATTCGTTTTCTTTCAATACCTTGCCTTCAAGGCTAAGGGTTGTACTAACCATGCAGAGCAGAACACAGTACACTTTTTGCAGAAGATATATTCAGAACAAGGAACCCGCCTTGCAATGCCGAAGACAATACGGAAGCCGAACTCATCGTCATCGAAGACAGGTTCAGGGGCTACTGAGGGAGTCCTAGATTGAGGGGTCCTTGGGTGGCAGGATAACTCTTGGTGGGCCGGACTGGTGGGCCGTGAAGATCATTGTTGAAGATCGTATCTCGTATCCAGATAGGACTACTATATTCGTATAATGGTAGGTTTTAGGTTCGGGTGTAATATTTCCTTCCTCTATAAGATGGTTATGTACAAACCCTAGGCCCCTCCGGTGCATATATAAACTGGAGGGTTTAGCCCGTAGAGGCTAGAGAATCATAACATCCTAAGTTTAGCCATTACGATCTCAAGGTAGATCAACTCTTGTATTCATATTTCATCCATATTAATATAGGAGGAAGTAGGGTATTACCTCGATCGAGAGGGTCTTAACCTGGGCAAACATTGTGTCCCGAGCCTCCTGTTACCATCGATCCTCAGACGCATAGTTCGGGACCCCCTACCCGAGATCCGCCAGTTTTGACACCGACATTGACAATATCCAAGGCAGTGATCATGTATATAGGCATCACGTCCAAAATTAGTAGACCAACTCCTGCCTGCATCTACTACTATTACTCCACACATCGACCGTTAAGTTCATGAAAGAATAAAGTAATGCCTTAAGAACGGTGACATGGTGTAGACAATGATACATGCATCTAGTGTATTAAGTTCATGTAGGAATAGACCCCCATCGTTTTATCCTTAAAAGCAATGATACCTGCGTCGTGCCATGTCTCTTTTCGTCACTGAGAGTGAGCACCGCAAGATCGAATCCATCACAAAGCACATCTTCCCATTGCAAGATAAATCAATCAAGTTGGCCAAACAAAACTGAAATATCAAAGAAAAAATACGAGACTCTAATAATTATGTATGGATAAAAATAGATCTGATCATAAACTCACAATTCATCGCATCCCAACAAACACACGACAAAAGAGTTACATCAACTAGATCTCTGAAGGGAACATTGTATTGAATATAAAAAAGAGAGAAGTGTTTGGGAACATAGTATTTCAAAAAAATCCTACGATCATGCAAGATCTATCTAGGAGAAGCATAGCAACGAGCAGGGAGAGTGTGTCTACGTACCCTTGTAGACCGAAAGCGAAATCGTCTAGTGACGCGGTTAATGTAGTCGTACGTCTTCGCGATCCAACCGAACGTGCGACACCTCCGCGTTCAACACACGTTCAGCTCGATGACGTCCCAGGAGTTCTTGATCTAGTTAAGTGTCACGGGAGAGTTTCGTCAGCGCGACGGAACGGTGACGGTGATGATGAAGCTACCGGCGCAGGGCTTCGCCTAAGCACTGCAACGATATGACCGAGGTGTGTAACTATGGGGAGGGGCACCGCACACGGCTAAAATCAACTTGTGTGTCTATGGGGTGCCCCTCCCCACGTATATAAAGGAAGGAGGGAGGAGGAGGAGGCCGGCTGGCCCAAGGGGTGCCGCGCACCCTAGGGGGGCAATCCTACTCCAAGTAGGATCCCCCCTTTCCTAGTCCTAGTACGAGAGGGGGAAGGAAGGGGAGGAGAAGAAGAAGGAAAGGGGGGGCCCTAGACCAATTCGGTTTGGGCTAGGGGGCCGCGTGCCCCTAGCTGGCCGTGCCTCCTCTTCCTCCACTTGGGCCCATGTGGCTCAATAACCCCCCGGGAGGTTTTGGTAACCTCCCGATACTCTGGTATTTATCCGATAACTACCGGAACTCGTCCGGTGTCCGAATATAACCTTCCAATATATAAATATTTATTTCTCGGACATTCCGAGACTCCTCGTCATGTCTGTGATCACATCCAGGACTCGAAACTACCTTCGGTACATCAAAACACATAAACTCATAATACCGATCGTCATCGAACTTTAAGTGTGCGGACCCTGCGGGTTCGAGAACTATTTAGACATGACCGAGACTCATCTTCGGTCAATAACCAATAGCGGAACCTGGATGCTTGATGACCCACAAGTGTAGGGGATCTATCGTAGTCCTTTCGATAAGTAATAGTGTCGAACCCAACGAAGAGCAGAAGGAAATGATAGCCAGTTTTCAGTAAGGTATTTTCTGCAAGCACTGAAATTATAGGTAACAGATAGTTTTGTGATAAGGTAATTGGTAGCTAGTGACAAAAGGTAAATGTAAATAAGGTGCAGCAAGATGGACCAATCCTTTTTGTAGCAAAGGACAAGCCTGGACAAACTCTTATATGAAGGAAAATGCTCCCGAGGACACATGCGAATTATCGTCAAGCTAGTTTTCATCACGATCATCTGATTCGCGTTCGGTACTTTGATAATTTGGAATGTGGGTGGACCGGTGCTTTGGTGCTGTCCTTACTTGGACAAGCCTCCCACTTATGGTTAACCTCTAATGCAAGCATTCGCAACTACAAAAGAAGTATTAAGATACACCTAACCATAGCATGAAACAAGTGGATCCAAATCAGCCCCTTACGAAGCAACGCATAAACTAGGGTCTAAGCTTATGTCACTCTAGCAACCCATCATCTACTTATTACTTCCCAATGTCTTCCTCTAGGCCCAAATAATGGTGAAGTGTCATGTAGTCGACGTTCACAGGACACCACTAGAGGAGAGACAACATACATCTCATCAAAATATCTAACGAATACCAAATTCACATGACTACTAATAGCAAGACTTCTCACATGTCCTCGGGAACAAAAGTAACTACTCACAAGACATAATATTGTTCATGATCAAAGGGGTATTATGCATAATGGATCTGAACATACGATCTTCCACTAAATAAACCAACTAGCATCAACTACAAGGAGTAATCAACACTACTAGCAACCCACAAGTACCAATCTGAGGTTTGGGTACAAAGATTGGATACAAGAGATGAACTAGGGTTTGAGAGGAGATGGTGCTGGTGAAGATGTTGATGAAGATAGCCCTCCCCAAGATGGGAGAGTTGTTGGTGATGATGGCGTTGACAATTCCCCCCTCCCGGAGGGAAGTATCCCCGGCAGAACAGCTCTGCCGGAGCCCTAGATTGGTTTCCGCCAAGGTTCCGCCTCGAGACGGCGGTGTGTGGTCCCGAAAGCCTCCTTATGATTTTTTCCAGGTCAAAACACCTCATATAAGAGAAGATGGGCATTGGGGGGCCATCGGGGGGCCCACGAGGCAGGGGAGTGATAACCCACAAGTGTAGGAAATCGCAACAGTTTTCGAGGGTAAAGTATTCAACCCAAATTTATTGATTCGACACAAGGGGAGCCAAAGAATACTCTTCAGTATTAGCAGCTGAGTTGTCGATTCAGCCACACCTAGAAATTTAGTATCTACAGCAAGATAGTTTAGTAGCAAAGTAATATGATAGTGGTGGTAGCAGCAATAAAAGTAACGGTAGTGTTTTTTTTAGTTTTTGTGATAGTAGCAACGGAAGAGTAAATAAGCGACAAGCAATATAAGTAAATCTCGTAGGCATTGGATCGGTGATGGAAAATTACGTCGGATGCAATTCTTCATGTAGAAGTGATAACCTAGGGTGACACAGAACTAGCTCTAGTTCATCAATGCAATGTAGGCATGTATTCCGAATATAGTCATACGTGCTTATGGAAAAGAACTTGCATGACATCTTTTGTCCTACCCTCCCGTGGCAGCGGGGTCCTATTGGAAACTAAGGGATATTAAGGCCTCCTTTTAATAGAATAACGGACCAAAGCATTAACACATAGTGAATACATGAACTCCTCAAACTATGGTCATCACCGGGAGTGGTCCCGATTATTGTCACTTCGGGGTTGCCGGATCATAACACATAGTAGGTGACTATAGACTTGCAAGATAGGATCAAGAACACACATATATTCATGAAAACATAATAGGTTCAGATATGTAATCATGGCACTCGGGCCCTAGTGACAAGCATTAAGCATAGCAAAGTCATAGCAACATCAATCTCAAAACATAGTGGATACTAGGGATAAAACCCTAACAAAACTAACTCGATTACATGATAGATCCCATCCAACCCATCACCGTCCAGCAAGCCTACGATGAAATTACTCACGCACGGCGGTGAGCATCATGGAATTGGTGATGGAGGAAGGTTGATGATGACGATGGCGACAATCTCCACTCTCTGGAGCCCCGAACGGACTCCATATCAGCCCTCCTGAGAGAGATTAGGGCTTGGCGGCGGCTCCGTCTCGTGAAACGCGATAATTCTTTCTCCTTGATTTTTTTCTCCACGAAACGGAATATATAGGACCTAGGCATACGCAGGTGGAGCATCGGGGGGCCCTCGAGGCACGGGGTGCGCCCTGGGAAGGGGGGCGCGCCCCCCACCCTCGAGGACAGGGTATGGGCCCCCTGGTGCAGATCTTCTTGCAGATATTTTTTATATTTTCTGAAATAATTCTCCGTTGATTTTCAGGCGATTCTGAGAACTTTTTATTTCTGCACAAAAACAACACCATGGTAGTTCTGCTGAAAACACCGTCAGTCCGGGTTAGTTCCATTCAAATCATGCAAGTTAGAGTCCAAAACAAGGGCAAAAGTGTTTGGCAAAGTAGATACGTTGGAGACGTATCAACTCCCCCAAGCTTAAACCTTTGCTTGTCCTCAAGCAATTCAGTTGATAAACTGAAAGTGATAAAGAAAAACTTTGACAAACTCTGTTTGCTCTTGTTGTTGTAAATATGTAAGCTAGCATTCAGGTTTTCAACAAGATCATGATCTAACCACATTCACAATAACTTTCAGGTCTCAAGACTACTCACATCAATGGCATAATCAACTAGCGAGCAATAATAATAAACCTCGGATGACAACACTTCTCAAAACAATCATGATATGATATAACAGGATGGTATCTCGCTAGCCCTTTCTGAGACCGCAAAACATAAATGCAGAGCACCTTTAAAGATCAAGGACTGACTAGACATTATAATTCATGGTAAAAGAGATCCAGTCATGATCATACTCAATGCAAATTAATAGTAATACATGAAACGACAGAGGTGCTCTCCTACTAGTGCTTTTTGATAAGAGGATGATGACTCTGCATAAAAGTAAATAGATAGGCCCTTCGCAGAGGGAAGCAGGGATTTGTAGAGGTGCCAGAGCTCGATTTTTAAATAGAGATTGAATAACATTTTGAGCGGTATACTTTCATTGTCAACATAACAACCAAGAATCTCGATATCTCCCATGCTACGCACATTATAGGCGGTTCCCAAACAGAATGGTAAAGTTTATACTCCCCCAACCACCAACAAGCACACTCCACGGCCAGCCGAATCCAGGGGTTACCGTCCAAACAAGCAACAACCCTGGGGGAGTTTTGGTTAATTATTATGATTTTAAGCATGGGACTAGGCATACCGGTTACCAGCCATTTTCTCGTGAATGATGAGCGGAGTCCACTCATCGTGAGAATAACCCACCTAGCATGGAAGATATAGACAGCCCTAGTTGATACATGAGCTGTTCGAGCATACAAAACAGAATTTCATTTGAAGGTTTAGAGTTTGGCACATACAAATTTACTTGGAACGACAGGTAAATACCGCATATAGGAAGGTATGGTGGACTCAAATGGAATAACTTTGGGGTTTATGGAAGTGGATGCACAAGCAGTGTTCCCGCTTAGTATAGGTGAAGGCTAGAAAGAGACTGGGAAGCAACCAGCTAGAGAGCAACAACGGTCATGAACATGCATTAAAATTAACCAACAATGAATGCAAGCATGAGTAGGATATAAATCACCATGACCATAAATATCGTGAAGGCTATGTTGATTTGTTTCAACTACATGCATGAACATGTGCCAAGTCAAGTCACTTAAATCGTTCAGAGGAGGATACCACCCATCATACTACATCACAACCATTTTAATATCATGTTGGCATGCAAGATAGACCATATAAACTCTCATCTAATTAAGCATGGCATAAGCAACTATGATCTCTAATTGTCATTGCAAACATGTTTCATTCATAACAAGCTGAATCAAGAACGACAAGCAATCATATTTACAAAAACAAAAGAGGTCGAGTTCGTACCATCTTTTCTCATCTCAATTAGTTCATCATATATCATCCTTATTGCCTTTCACTCGCAGGACCGAACGGTGTGGAAAATAATAATAATAGTGCGCGTGCATTGGACTAAGCTGGAATCTGCAGGCATTCAATACAAGAGAGAAGACAAGGTAATATGGCTCAAGGTTAACTCAACAACAAAGCATATGAGAGCCACTAAGCATTTTCAATCATGGTCTTCTACTCTTAACCCCTAAAGAAAAGAAAAGAAACTATTTACACGAGAAAGCTCCCAACAAGCAAAAGAAGAACGGGAAATCTTTTTAGGTTTTCATTATTAGTTACTACTACTAGCAAAGAAAGTAAACGAGCTAGAAGCTACAACTAATTTTTTTTTCTGGGTTTTTCTAGCACACAAGAAAAAGACTAAGAAAAAGAAATTTAAACTAAGCATGGATGGTACAGTGAAAGAGTGTGAGCACCGACAGCTAGAATAAGTGTGTGAACATGAATGTAAAGTCGGTGAGAAACACGTACTCCCCCAAGCTTAGGCTTTTGGCCTAAGTTGGTCTATGGCCACAGATCGAAGCCACTCCCTCCAGTGTACTGAGATGTGTCCTCTGGATGCCAATGGTTGGCAAGCTCGTCCAGGTCCCACCCATAAACAGATTGACGGGAAGGATCAAGTGGTGGTTCTGGCTCAGGCTCTGAAGCTTGTGCCTGGCCTTGGTACTGGTAGAAGACATCTGAGGTGATGAGGAATACGCCTGTAGATAGATCAAACAAAGAAGGTGTAGGCAAGGTAACAATTTCACAGTATATTTCATCAAACCTCAATTTGTAATGGAGCTGCATATTTTTGTCTTTAACAATAAAGTCATGAGCTACCATGCTCTTGTAGTCTAGATAAACAGGGGCAAGCAATTTTTCTTCCTTCTCATGATGCCTAATGGGTATATTAAAATGTTCAGCAAGGCGAGAAGCAAAGATGCCTCCAAAGACGGGCCCCTTGAGTGGTTAAGACTCAATCGTTTGGCAACGACTGCGCCCAAGCTAAAAGTTGTGTCGTGAAACAAGGCATGGCGTAAAATGATAATATCAGGGGCACTAAGATTCCCACTGTTCCCGCGACCAATTAAACACCTACTAGCAAATAAAGCAAAGTAGCGCAGAACAGGGAAGTGTATACTAGTGATTCTTTCCCCTGCAACTTGTCTAGTTTCACCTTTGGCTATCATATCAATAAACCCTTCGACGTCTTCATGACGTGGTTCATCAAGTCTACCTTCAAAGGGTACTTTGCATATTTCACAAAAGTCTAACAGTGATATCTCCTTAACCACATCATATAAGCGAAACTCCACCGTAGGTGGTGTTTTCCTAGAATGAAAATGAAAACTTTGCGTAAAAATATTGGTGAGTAAGAGATACTGTTCTTTTTTGTCGATGATGAAGTCGGTGAGGCCTGCATTATTCGCCATCCAATAAAAGTCTTCGTAAATACCGGCAGACATCATGAAATTATTACAAGGCCATTCGCACGGTCGAACTTCCGCCATGCGAGGAAGATGATACTTGGGCTTCTTATTTTATTCTTTCTTCTTCTCCTCTGAGCTCTTGCTAGAAGAGCCCCTCAATAATCTTTTTAACATTTTCCTTTTCAGAAAATTTCTAAAAAATTTAGTAACCAAAATAAAAGTTAACCAAACTCAAGCAGATTGATAGCACCAACTCCTACAGGTGTCTAGAGGCTATATCATGCATTAGAACTACTTGGGACCAAGAAAATTTGACATGCAAGCTCAAGAACAAGGTCACCACAGCAGCACAAATTTGCATCAAAAAAAGCACTAGAACAAAAACTAATTGGACCAATTGAGGAGTCACATACCAAGGAACAATCTCCCCGAGAGTTTGGTGGATGGTGCTTTGAGCAAGGAGATCAAAAATGGCAGCAAAATGAGCTAGAACTCGGGTTTGAGCTAGTTGGGGATTTTTTTTAAGGGAAGAAGAAGAGTGTGGGTGAAAGGATAAGTGGAGGGGGGCCACGTGGGGCCCTCGAGGCAGGGGAGCGCGCCCTATGCCCTCGAGGACACGTGCTGGCTCCCCTCGCTTTGTGTTCAGTGCCATATTTTCTTAAATAATCTAGAAAAAATCATATTTCATTTTCATGGCATTTGGAGAACTTTTATTTTCGGGGATTTTTTTATTGCACGGATAAGTCTGAAAACAGACAGATAATGTTATTTTTCTTTTATTTAACCTAATTAACAGAAAGTAAAAGGAGAGTACAGAAGGTTTGTGCTATCTAGATTCACCTATCCCATGTTCATCAAAAGGAATCCATTAACAAGGTTGATCAGGTCTTGTTAATAAACTCTTTCCGAGTAACATGAAACCGGAGAATTTTCGACTAACACTATGTTACCTCAATGGGGATATGTATGTCCCCAACAATAAGTATGGCATATGCCTTCTTAACAGTAGGAATAGGAAACTCAAAACCTCCAATAGTGATAGTTGAAGTTTTTCCAATATAGTTGATACTATGAACCTGAGGTTGTTTCCTCAGAAAGTGTACCGTATGCTCATTACCATTGACATGAAAAGTGACATTGCCTTCGTTGCAATCAATAACAGCCCCTGCAGTATTCAAAAAAGGTCTTCCAAGAATAATAGACATACTATCATCCTCGAGAATATCAAGTATAACAAAGTCCGTTAGAATAGTAACATTTGCAACTACGACAGGCACATCCTCACAAATACTGACATGTATAGCAGTTGATTTAGCAGCCATTTGCAAAGATATTTTAGTAGGTGTCAACTTACTCAAGTCAAGTCTACAATATAGAGAGAGAGGCGTAACACTAACACCAGCTCCAAGATCACACAAAGCAGTTTTAACATAATTTCTCTTAATGGAGCAAGGTATAGTAGGTAATCCTGGATCTCCTAATTTCTTAGGCATTCCACCCTCAAAAGTGTAATTGGCAAGCATGGTGAAGATTTCTACATCAGGTATCTTTCTTTTGTTGGTAATAATGTCTTTCATATACTTGGCATAAGGATTTGTTTTAAGCACATCAGTCAAACGCATACACAAAAATATAGGTCTAATCATTTCAGCGAAGCGCTCAAAATCCTCATCATCCTTTTTCTTGGATGGTTTCGAAGGAAAAGGCATGGGTTTCTGAACCCATGGTTCTCTTTCCCTACCGTGCTTCCTAGCAACAAAGTCTCTCTTATAATAACGTTGATTCTTTGATTGTGGGTTATCAAGATCAACAACAGGTTCAATTTCTACATCATTATCATTGCTAGGTTGAGCATCATCATGAACATCATTATTAATATTATCACTACGTTCATGTTCATTACCAGATTGTGTCTCAGCATCAGAAACAGATATATCATTGGGATTCTCAGGTGGGGGAGCTACATGTTCACTAGAAGCATGCAAAGTCCTATCATTTTTCTTTTTCTTCTTTTTAGAAGAACTAGGTGCATCTATATTAGCTCTCTGAGAATCTTGCTCAATTATCTTAGGGTGGCCTTCAGGATACAGAGGTTCCTGAGGTATTTTACCACCTCTAGTTGCAACTCTAACAGCATAGTCGTTATTCTTACTATTTAATTCATTGAGCAAATCATTCTGAGCCTTAAGTACTTGTTCTACTTGAGTGGTGACCATAGAAGCATGTATACTAATAAGTTTCAGTTCATCTTTAGCACTAGACAGATAATCACTCAAGCGTTCAATCATATAAGCATTGTGTTGCAGTTGTCTACCAACATAAGCATTGAAGTTTTCTTGTTTCACAATAAAATTGTCAAACTCATATAAGCATTGGCTAGCAAACTTATAACGAGAATATCACCTTCATCAAATCTATAAAGAGAATTTACCTTTACTACCTGTGTCGGGTTATTAAGACCATGTACATCTTCGGCTTTAATACCTTTTTCTTTCATAGATTTATTTGCCTCTTGCATATCTTCAGGACTGAGAAATAGAACACCTCTCTTCTTCGGAGTTGGCTTAGGGGCTGGTTCAAGCAGTGTCCAATTATTTTCATTGGCTAGCATATTATTCAATAGTAATTCAGCTTGTTCCACTGTTCTTTCCCTGAAAACACAACCAACACAACTATCCACGTGGTCCCTGGAAGTATCGATTAGTCCATTATAAAAGACATCAAGTATATCATGCATCTCAAGAGGATGATCAGGCAAAGCATTAAGTAACTGGAGAAGCCTCCCCAAGCTTGTGGGAAACTCTCTTCTTCAGTTTGAGCAAAGTTATGAATTTCCCGTAAGGCAGCTTGTTTCTTATGAGCGGGAAAATATTTAGCAGAAAAGTAATACATCATATCCTGGGGACTACGCACACAACCAGGATCAAGAGAATTAAACCAAGTCTTAGCATCACCCTTTAAAGAGAACGGAAATAGCTTAAGGATATAGTAGTAACGAATCTTTTCATCATTGGTAAACAGGGTGGCTATATCATTCAACTTAGTAAGATGTGCCACAACAGTTTCAGACTCATAGCCATGGAAAGGATCAGATTCAACCAAAGTAATTAACTCAGGATCAACAGAGAATTCATAATCCTTATCAGTGACACAAATAGGTGAAGTAGCAAAAGCAGAGTCATGTTTCATTCTAGCATTTAAGGACTTTTCTTTCAACTTAGCTAATAACTTCTTAAGATCATATCTATCATTGCAAGCAAGAAAGTCTCTAGCAGTTTCTTCATCCATAACATAACCCTCAGGCACAACAGGCAATTCATATCTATTGGGAGTAGTTTCATCATCACTTTGATAAATATCATCAACGTTTGCACTCTCCCTAACCTTAGCAATTTGTTCATCTAGAAATTAACCTAGTGGCACAATATCAGGCATAGAGGTAGTTTCATCATACATAGCGGAAGTAGCATCATCAAGAACATACGATATATCGGATTCAATAGCAGGAGTAGGTGTCGCAAGTTTACTCATAACAGAAGGAGAATCAAGTGCAGAGCTAGATGGCAGATCCTTACCTCCCCTCGTAGTTGAGGGTAAGATTTTGGTTTTTGAGTCCTTCAAATTCTTCATAGTGATAAGCAGATATAAATCCCAAGTGACTTAAAGAATAGAGCTATGCTCCCCGGCAACGGCGCCAGAAAATAGTCTTGATAACCCACAAGTGTAGGGGATCGCAACAGTTTTCGAGGGTAAAGTATTCAACCCAAATTTATTGATTCGACACAAGGGGAGCCAAAGAATACTCTTAAGTATTAGAAGCTGAGTTGTCAATTCAACCACACCTGGAAATTTAGTATCTGCAGCAAGATAGTTTAGTAGCAAAGTAATATGATAGTGGCGGTAGCAGCAATAAAAGTAACAGTAGTGTTTTTGTAGTTTTTGTGGCAGTAGCAACCGAAAAGTAAATAAGCGACAAGCAATATAGGTAAAGCTCGTAGGCATTGGATCGGTGATGGGAAATTACGTCGGATGCAATTCATCATGTAGAAGTGATAACCTAGGGTGACATAGAACTAGCTCCAGTTCATCAATGCAATGTAGGCATGTATTCCGAATATAGTCATACGTGCTTATGGAAAAGAACTTGCATGACATCTTTTGTCCTACCCGCCCGTGGCAGCAGGGTCCTATTGGAAACTAAGGGATATTAAGGCCTCCTTTTAATAGAATACTGGACCAAAGCAACACATAGTGAATACTTGAACTCCTCAAACTATGGTCATCACCGGGAGTGGTCCCGATTATTGTCACTTCGGGGTTGCCGGATCATAACACATAGTAGGTGACTATAGACTTGCAAGATAGGATCAAGAACACACATATATTCATGAAAACATAATAGGTTCAGATCTGAAATCATGGCACTCGGGCCCTAGTGACAAGCATTAAGCATAGCAAAGTCATAGCAACATCAATCTCAGAACATAGTGGATACTAGGGATCAAACCCTAACAAAACTAACTCGATTACATGATAGATCCCATCCAACCCATCACCGTCCAGCAAGCCTACGATGAAATTTCTCCCGCACGGCGGTGAGCATCATAGAATTGGTGATGGAGGAAGGTTGATGATGACGATGGCGACGATCTCCACTCTCTGGAGCCCCGAACGGACTCCAGATCAGCCCTCCCGAGAGAGATTAGGGCTTGGCGGCGGCTCCGTCTTGTGAAACCCGATAATTCTTTCTCCTTGATTTTTTTCTCCACGAAACGGAATATATAGGACCCAGGGATACGTCGGTGGAGCATCGGGGGGCCCTCGAGGCAGGGGGGCGCGCCCTGGGAAGTGGGGCGCGCCCCCCACCCTCGAGGACAGGGTGTGGGCCCCCCGGTGCAGATCTTCTTGCAGATATTTTTTATATTTTCTGAAATAATTCTCCATTGATTTTCAGGCGATTCCGAGAACTTTTTATTTATGCACAAAAACAACACCATGGTAGTTCTGCTGAGAACAGCGTCAGTCCGGGTTAGTTCCATTCAAATCATGCAAGTTAGAGTCCAAAACAAGGGCAAAAGTGTTTGGCAAAGTAGATACGTTGGAGACGTATTAGGGAGCGCGCCTAGAGAGGGGGGGGGGCGCCCCCACCCTCGTGGACAGGTGGTGGCCCCCCTGGTGATCTTCTTCCGCCAGATATTTTTTATATTTTCTGAAACGATGTCCTGTGGAGTTTGAAGCTTTTTGAGTTGTGCATAATAGGTTTCCAGAGTTTGTTTCTTTTCCAGCCCAGAATTCCAGCTGCCGGCATTCTCCCTTTTCATGTAAACTTTGTAAAATAAGAGAGAAAAGTCATAAGTATTGTGACATAACGTGTAATAACAGTCCATAGTGCAATAAATATCAACATAAAAGCATGATGCAAAATGGACGTATCAACTCCCCCAAGCTTAGACCTTGCTTGCCCTCAAGCGAAAGCTGATATCGAAAAATATGTCCACATGTTTAGAGATAGAGGTGTCGATAAAAATAAAATACGAACATGAGGGCATCATGATCATTCTCATAACAGCAACACATATATATTGTCATGTGATTCTTATGCTAAAGTAACAATGCATTCACAATGTCAAGTATGAATCAGAAACTTCATTGAAAACCAACAAACTATGATCTCGACCATTGAAGCAATTGCAATTTATCGTAACATCGGAAAGAGTCAACATAAGATCTTTTCAGCAAGCCTACATACTCTACTATCATATAGTCTTTCACAATTGCTCACACTAACACAATACTTATGGTTATGGAGTTTTAATCGGACACGGAGAAAGATATGGGCTTATGGTGTTGCCTCCCAACTTCTTACCTCAAGGGCAATGTCAACAGTAATAGACCATGATAACTTACATCCAATTGGGTATATATGTCAGGATCTTTCCAACACAACGTGCTTGCCAAAGGATAAAATGTAAAAGGAAAGGTGATTTTTACCTTGACTCTTATAAGGCAAGAATAATAGATAGGCCCTTCGCAGAGGGAAGCGGAGGTTGTCATGTGCTTTTATGGTTGGATGCACAAAGTCTTAGTGCAAAAGAACGTCACTTTATATTGCCACTTGAGATAAGGACCTTTATTATGCAATCCGTCGCTTTTATTACTTCCTTATCACAAGATCGTATAAAGCTTATTTCCTCCACACTAATAAATCATACATATTTTAGCGAGTTTGCAACATGACAACTTACTTGAAGGATCTTACTCAATCCATAGGTAGGTATGGTGGACTCTCATGGCAAAACTGGGTTTAAGGATGTATGGAAGCACAAGTAGTATCTCTACTTGGTGCGAGGAGTTTTGGCTATCATGAGGGGGAAAGGCAGGCTCAACATGTTGGATGATCCATGACAACGTACTTTATTTCAGATATAAGAAAAATAACCCATTATGTTATCTTCCTTGTCCAACATCAACTCTTTAGCATGTCATATTTTAATGAGTGCTTGCTACCTCTTGAGCTTGCGTTGTATTCCCTTGAAGAGAAAAGGGAGATGCATCACAGTAGCGTAAGTATTTCCCTCAGTTTTTGAGAACCAAGGTATCAATCCAGTAGGAGACCACGCGCCAGTTCCTCGCACCTGCACAAACAAATAAGAACTTCGGAGCCAACGCGATAAGGGGTTGTCAATCCCTTTACGGTCACTTACGAGAGTGAGATCTGATAGAGATGATAATTTATATTTTTGGTATTTTTTAGTTTAATAAAACAGCAAATAAACAACGGTAATAGAAATTGGCGGGAAAGTAATATGATAAGGATAGACCCGGGGGCCATAGTTTTCTCTAGTGGCTTCTCTCATGATAGCGATATTCTACGGCGGGTAAACAAATTACTGTCGAGCAATTGATAGAAAACGAATAATTATGAGACTATCTAGGCATGATCATTATATATAGGCATCACGTTCGAGACAAGTAGACCGACTCCTGCCTGCATCTACAACTATTACTCCACACATCGATCTCTATCCAGCATGCATCTAGTGTATTGAGTTCATACGAACAGAGTAACGCCTTAAGCAAGATGACATGATGTAGAGGGATAAACTCAAGCAATATGATGAAAACCCCATCTTTTTATCCTTGATGGCAACAATACAGTACGTGCCTTGCTGCCCCTACTGTCACTGGGAAAGGACACCACAAGATTGAACCCAAAGCCAAGCACTTCTCCCATTGCAAGAACTATAGATCTAGTAGGCCAAACCAAACCAATAATTCGAAAAGACTTGCAAGGATATTATGAGCACACATAAAAAGTTCAGAGAAGAACCAAATATCTTTCATAGATAATCTTGATCATAAACTCACAATTCATCGGATCTCGACAAACACACCGCAAAAAGAGATTACATCGAATAGATCTCCTCGAAGACCAAGGAGAACTTTGTATTGAGATCCAGAGAGATAGAAGAAGCCATCTAGATACTAGCTATGGACCCAAAGGTTTGAGGTAAAATACTCACAACTCATGGTGAGGGCGATGATGATGATGATGAAGGCCTCCGTGATGGATCCCCCTCCCGGAACAGGCTCCAAGATGGGATCTCCACGGGAACAGCAGCTACGGCGGTGGAATTAGGGTTTTCTCTCTGCGTATGGAGTTTCTGGGGTACGTAGGTATATATATGAAGAAGAGGGGCAGCGGGGGCCACAGGGGCTACCCTCGAGGCAGGGGGCACGCCCTGGGAAGGGGGGCGCCCCCCCCCCCCC
>LR738709.1:501111135-501190834 GCA_902687465.1 Secale cereale | reverse complement strand
CACACCCTCGAGGGTGCCCCCCTGTCCTCTGGCTTGGCCCCGAAGTCTTTCGTGCGTGATTTCCTCCAAAAATATCTCCTACAAAGGTTTCATTCCGTTTGGACTCCGTTTGATATTCCTTTTTTGCAAAACCCTGAAATAGGCAAAAAAACAACAATCTTGACAGGGCCTTTGGGTTAGTAGGTTAGTCCCCAAAATGATATAAAAGTGAATGATAAACCCATTAGACATCCAGGACTTCATAAATAATAGCATGGAACAATAAAAAATTATAGATACGTTGGAGACGTATCAAGCATCCCCAAGCTTAATTCCTGCTCGTCCTCGAGTTGGGAAATGATAAAGAAAGAATTTTTGATGTGGAATGCTAACCAATATAGTTTTTCAATGTAATTCTCTTAATTTTGGCATGAATGTTCAGATATGAAAGATTCAAGATAAAAGTCTATATTGACATAAGAAATAACAATACTTCAAGCAATACTAACAAAGCAATCACGTCTTCTCAAAATACTATGGGTAAAGAAAGTTATCCCTACAAAATCATATAGTGTTGGCTATGCTCCCTTGTTATCACACAAAATATTCATATCATGCACAACCCCGATTTCAGCCAAGCATTTGTTTTCATGCTCTATCTTTTCAAACCTTACAACTTTCACGCAATACATGAGCGTGAGCCATGGACATAGCACTATGGGTGGAATAGAGGTGGTTGTGGAGAAGACAAAAAGGAGGGAGATAGTCTCACATCGACTAGGTATATCAACGGGCTATGGAGATGCCCATCAATAGATATCAATGTGAGTGAGTAGGGATTTCCATGCAACGGATGCACTAGAGCTAAATATGAATGAAATCTCAACAAAAAAAAATAGTGGGTGTGCATCCAACTTGCTTGCTCACGAAGACCTAGGGCATTTGAGGAAGCCCATCGTTGGAATATACAAGCCAAGTTCTATAACGAGAATTCCCACTAGTATATGCAAGTGACTAAGCATGAGACTCTCTACAATGAAGAACATGGTGCTACTTTGAAGCACAAGTGTGGAAAAAGATAGTAGCAATTGTCCCTTTTTTTTTCTTTTTTCTCCCTTTTTTTTGGGCCTTTCTTTTTTTCTTTGGCCTTTTTTTTCTTTTTCTTTTTTCCGGAGGGGCTTTATAGATTCAGCCTTTCCTCCCATGGGACAATGCTCAAAAAATGATGATCATCACACTTTCATTACAACACAAGATTACAACTCGATACTACAACAACAAAGTATGTCTCTATATGAATGCCTCCGATGGTGTACCGGTATGTGCAATGAAACAAGAGTGAAATGTATAAAAATTATGCATGGTGGCCTTGCCATAAATACGATGTCAACTACATGATCATGCAATGGCAATATGACAATATGATGCGTGTCATATAAATGGAACGGTGGAAAGTTGCATGGCAATATATCTCGGAATGACTATGGAAATGCCATGATAGGTAGGTATGGTGGATGTTTTGAGGAACAATATAGTGGTTGTTTTGAGGAAGGATATATAGTGGGTTTATGGCACCGGCGAAAGTTGCGCGGTACAAGAGAGGCTAGCAATGGTGGAAGGGTGAGAGTGCGTATAATCCATGGACTCAACATTAGTCATAAGAAATCATATACTTATTGCAAAAAATCTACGAGTCATCAAAACAAAGCAATCAACGCATGCCCCTAGGGGGGAGGTTGGTAGGAGTTAACCATCGCGCGCCCCCCAACCTCCACACAAAGCTTGACACTCTACAAATACCTCATGCTTTAACTTAGTCACATAACGGTTCACCATACGTGCATGCTACGGGAATCACCGAACTTAACACAAATATTTCTCAATTTTATAATTACTCCACTAGCATGACTTTAATATCACTATCCTCATGTCTCAGAACAATCATCAAGCATCCAACATCTCTTTCTATTCAATGCACTTGATGTGAATTTTTTTGCTACATTGACATTGGATGTTTATCATGTGAAGACTAGTTTCTTTAGCCTAAACACTTTACCATGCTGTTTTAATAGACTCTCAAATAGATCTAAGTGAAGCATGAGAGTTCAACAATTTCTACAAAATATTATCACCACCGTGCTCTAAAAGATATAAGTGAAGCACTAGAGCAAAAACTATTCAACTCAAAAGATATAAGTGAAGCACATAGAGTGTTCTAATAATTTCTAGGGCATATTTAACTCTCTCAAATAGGTGTGTCCAGCAAGGATCATTGTGGCAAACTAAAAAGCAAAGACTCAAATTATACAAGACGCTTCAAGCAAAACACATATCATGCTGCGAATAAAAATATAGCTCCAAGTATAGTTACCGATGGATGAAGACTAAAGAGGGGATGCCTTCCCGGGGCATCCCCAAGCTTAGGCTTTTGATTATCTTGAATTTACTTGGGGTGCCATGGGCATCCCCAAGCTTAGTCCTTTGCTACTCCTTGTTCCATAGTCCATCAAAGCAATACTCAAAACTTGAAAACTTCACAACACAAAACTTAGACAAAAATTCTCGTGAGCTCCGTTAGTAAGAGAAAGCAAACCACCATTCAAAGGTACAGCAAGGAATTCATACTTTGTTTATATTGGTGTTAAACCTACTGTACTCCAAGTTTTATATGATTCATATCCTCCAATATTACTCATAGATGCACCGGAATAAGCAAACAACACACGAAAAACAGAATCTGTCAAAAACAGAACAGTCTGTAGTAATCTGCTGGGTTCGCCTACTTCTGGAACTCCAAAATATTCAAACTAAATTGGTAAATTTGCGAAATTGGTCTATCAATCAGAAGCAAAAAGAATCAACTAAAAATCACGCTCCAGTAAAATCTGAAGACTACTTTAGCGAGCGCTAACGATTCTGTTTTTCACAGCAAGATCAAATAAACTTCACACAAGTCTTACCAAAGGTTCTACTTGGCACAAACACTAAACAAAACATGAAAACACATCTAATCAGAGGCTAGATGCAATATTTATTCCCTAACAGCAACGAAAGCAAAAAAGATAAAATTGGGTTGCCTCCCAACAAGCGCTATCGTTTTACGCCCCTAGCTAGGCACGATACAAGATAGATCTAAGTATTGCCATCTTTGGTCTTTACCCTTTTTATGGTGTCGAGCTCGAATCCGGGAGGTTCTTTGCGTTTCCCTTCATATTCAGAAATCTTAAGATCTAAAGCATCCAACCGCTTATTGCAAAGAGTAATCAACATATTCATGCGGTGGAGATTCCCACTAACACTCTTAAGAGGTTCAAGGGATTTTTGTAATATTTTCGTTACTTCGCAAATTTTCTCAAAAACTTGCGTCCCTTCCGGGGTTGAGTTTGACTCTTTTTGGGGAGGTAGTGTTCCCACTATTCCCTCTATAATTTCATGCGTGAAACTAGGATCAACTTCGATAAAATTTCCTTTGGCAATGCAATCCAAGAGTTGTCTATGAGACATATTCAATCCAACATAAAAATTGCGAAGCAAGATTCTAAAATTCACTTCTAAGGTGCACTTACAATAAGATTCCATCATTCTAAACCAAGCATCTTTTAAGTTTCATCCTTTCCTTTGCTTCAAGTGAAGTACTTCAAACTCGGGAGACGAAGGAGCGGATAAGGGGCAAGCCATAATGATAGGCAAACAAGCAACACACACAAGCAAACAAGAAGCAAGCGAACGAGAAACACACGGCGGAAGAAGGGCGAATAAAACGGCAAAGGTGAAGTGGGGGAGAGGAAAATGAGAGGCAAATAAATGTAATGCGAAGGATAAGGGTTTGTGATATGTACTTGGTATATGACTTTTGCGTAAGCCTCCCCAGCAACAGCACCAGAAATTCTTCTTGCTACCTCTTGAGCTTGTGTTGTATTCTCTCGAAGAGGAAAGGGAGATGCAGCACAGTAGCGTAAGTATTTCCCTCAGTTTTTGAGAACCAAGGTATGTCACACCCTGATTTTCATGCCACAATACTTAAGCTAATAGTCATGCTAAAATGTGGTTTGGCAAAAACTTTTGAGTGTTTTTGACTTTGCTTGATTGATTTTCTGTGTGTTGTTTGCAAGTGCTCTAAAAATCAAATAAATCATCCAACTCTTATACTTCATCTCCTTGATCCAAAACTTATACTTCATCTCCTTGATCCAAAACCTTTTCCCAATGATCATGTCATGTGTATAGAACAGTATAGTATTTTCTTATAAAAATATTTTGGCCAAATAGTATTTTCTAATATTAGTTTTCCAAAAACCCCTGAATTGAGGTTTGTACTGCAAGTACCTCATTTAGGGTGTGAAAAATCTTTCAAAAAGTATATTTGAATCCTATTAGGTATAGGACTCCCTTAAACCACAAAATTATAATTTTGAAAGTTATTTTTATATTTTATTTAAATGCTTTTTCTTTAGGCCAGAAATGGTCTTTAATAGGTTAAAATTATTTAACTGTTTCAAAAATATTTTTCAAAATTCAGGGAAGCTCATAAGACATATATTGTCCATATATAATAGTTTTAAAACATGTTCATGTTCAAAATTTTGGACAAATCCTTCCAAAACCCTTTCTGGATATTTCAAGCTTTTGAAATATTTACAAAGGAAATATTGTCTAAAAATTCCACGGAAATTCTATCATGTCAAATATGACATATTTGATGATCTTAAAAAGCCTCGTGCCTTGAAGATGAAGAAAACATCATCTAATCCCCTCAAAACCATTTCTGTCCATTTTGAAGTTTGAGCAACTTTACATTGCCAAACTTGTCCAAATGCTCTCAAACTTGGTGCACATGCTCAAATGATGTAAATATGCATCTTTGCCAAATGGCACAAGTTTTGGAGAAGGATATGTTGATCTAAGTGCCCCAAAACCCTTTCTGACCAGATCCAAATTTGAACAACTGTACATTGCCAACTTTTTACTTGGGGCCTTAAATTTTGTGGACATGCTCACAACCCCAAATGATGACACTACATCAAGTAGTGCATCAAGGAGAGATGATTTGCTTAACTTAATCTTGGAAAATCCATTTATGTTGATTTCTAGGGTTTACAAAAGTTGCATTGGCAACTTTGCCCAAATGAGCTCAAATTTGGTGAAAGGGCCTAAATGTATGTGACATTTGATCCTGTTAAGTCTCATGTCAAGTGGAGTTAAATTGCTTGCCCAAATTTGCATCAAACACCTTCTGCCATTTTTCCGAAACCATTGTTTTGACCCCTTTCACTATTCCCCTTTACCTTTAATTCTTACCACAGGTGAACCTAATCACCTTCTACCTCCAGCAACTCACCCATGCCTCAGCTCAATCATTGGAGGGGGTAAAACCCCCAATTACCTCTCTGTTTTCACCATGGCAGCACCTTTCCACCCTTCTACTTCTTACCCCTCCCTCCTACCTTACCTCCTAAGCTTCATAGAGCATCCCAGAAATCTCCGGGAGCTAGTGGACAAGCTTGGCCACGCGCGGGACGCCAGTTGCATGCCATGGCATGCAATGGTTGCGCTCTGGAGCGCGCTACATTTCTCTGGCGCACTGTAGCCGCCCCCATCCCGATGCCCCGACCACCTCGGCTGTCCCCCGCACGCCAGCATGACCACCTCGATGTCCGGGACACGCCTAGCTGGTCGGCCCCTCCTCCTTCTCCCTCTTGCTGCTGCACTCGCACGCGCGCCGGTCGCCCGCAAGCTCCAGTGACTGGCTTCGCACGCGCGGTCCCCTCTGGCACCTCCCCGCTCCTCCTCTCTCTTCCTGGCGCCCTACTCAACTCCCACGAACGCCGTAGACAGCTCCTCGCCCTCTCTCCTGGCCTCCCGAGCCATCGTCGTGGCCACCCATGCGCCGCGTCCACGGTGAGCTGTGAGTTGGCTACATAAGGCCGTTCCAGACCCTCCTCGCTGCTCCATTTGCTTCCTCTCCCTCCGGAGCATCCTTTGGACCAAACCATCCCTCTTCTCGGGCCCTCCTTGCATCTCCATGGCCGGAGCAATGCCGTCGGCCTCCGCCTAAATTCGCGTCACTAAGAGCTCCTCCTCCCCACCTCTCTGTTCCAGAGCGTCACCAACACCATCGCCAACACTCCCTGCACACCAGCCCTTCCTCCCCGTGCCTTCCTCGCTGTGCCCATCTTCACCGTCACCGGCCTCCACCACGGCCGACGTTGCACTCGCAGCCGACCGCCCTTGAGGTCGTGGCGCACCTCTCCGGATGTGGCGTGACCCCGTGAACCCACTGATGTGCTGGGCGTCGCCGGAGGTATCTGGGACCGCCGAGGGGAAACACCGGCGCCCGTTCGGCCTCGCCTCCCCTGCCCCTACTCTGTTCGAGCGGGAGGTAGGAGACGGCCTGAGCACCAGGCCGTGCTCGTCAGCGACCCGGTGGGCGGGCCCCAACCATTTAAGTGGAAACGGTTCCAGCCAAAGCCGCCTCCCCTGCACGAAGGCGCACCCACGAGAAGCCGCCTTCGACGTCACCTCTCCCGACTCGCGCGGCTGAGCTACTGGGCCGGCCCACTTCTATCTACCGCCTGGTGCGTTGGATAAGGGTAAAGCCCTTGCCTTTTTCTCATTTTCTTTTTCCAGATAAATTGTAAAATCTCCCAAATATTCATATGAACTCCAAATTTGATGATTCAAATTTCTAGTAGTTTCTAAAATCACGATCTACCTGTTGGTGCAACATGCACATTTTTCCAGAGACTTTTTCTTCACAAATATTTATCAAATTCTATTTTTCTATTTTTGTGATAAACTTTAGAAAATCATAGAGAGCTCAAATTTGATCCAAATATATTGGTTCAAATTCCTAGATACTTGTTATACCAAAACTTAGTTTTGGAACATTTTTCCTAATACTTTATGTACCCCACAAAATAATGAGCCATTTCTTCAAATTTGTCTACATTGCAAAATCCTAATAAATTCTTTTGAACTCCAAATCAAGTGAAACCAACTCCTAGCTGCATCTAAAAGTATTCCTTGTTAGATAGGTGCCTCTGACCTTTTTTCAAAATAATTCTTCTGTACACTTCTTGCAAATCCACAAATCCCCTAATTACCTCATATTAAAATGTTCCAAACTGTCCATTGATCCAATGCCTATGAAACCACCTTGGTCATTTTTTATATGACCAGAGGTATCAAAGTCCAACTCCTATTTTTAGAGCACTTTTATTTTTGCCTTGTTGTGTTGCTTATTGTGATTTGTTTCCGCATTAGTTGACGAAGTAGATGGAGTACTTGGAGATGTACCAGAAGGTTTGAAGACTCGGAAGGACAAGGCAAGCAGCCCTTTGACCATGTTCGAGAAACCTTTTTATGCATGTCTCATAGCACCTTATTATCAATGCATCGGAATCATGTAGAGGTGGTGACCACTTTGGTTGGTACCTTCGTTACTTTACTATTGAAACTTGCATCAAGCATGACCCTACCTTCCCATGAGGGTTATGTGGGTGGGAGTAGATAGATATATGCTATAGTAGTTGGCTACGCAAAATGGGTCAGGGTTATGCATGGAAAGAAACAAGTGTGGTTTGACATACTTGCAAATAACCCAGTGGGTGCCACTAATGCCCCTGGGAGATGATGCGGAACTAGGGCACTACTTGGTGGAGAAGTAGTGTACCAAGGCTTGATGAAAGTGTTGTTTACAGAGATGGATTAGATTTATGTGTCATTACCGTCCCATCCAAACATGTGCAATCACTCGACCCCTTATGGGACGGGGCATTATTGATTACTTAGGCTGATACTAGCATGGTTCCCACATCACTAGTGACGGGGGAGACTTGAGGTCACTCCCGGGACGGGGTCGTGCTTGGATAGGCGACCATGACTATTTTCGCAGGGCACCAGACACACCGTTGGTCCCTTCGTGTATGTGTGACATTGTGAAAAGGGCGAGTCCCACGATTTATCGTTTGTACATGAGGGTTGTGCACCAAAGAGTGGAGCCTATGCTAGTGTCATCTAGGGAAAGGTAATGATCGGGTGCTTCCCCCGAGTACTTGAGGTACCGCGGGATGGTGGGTGACACGAAAGCTCCCGCATCTTGTGGGTAAAGTGCACAACCTCTACAGAGTGTAAAACTATTCGAATAGCCGTGTCCACGGTCAAGGACAGTTGGGTTGTGCTGCTTAGACTATGTCCATAAGTTTCTGGAAAACAACACAGTTTGGGTAAATTTGTTGACGTGATTTGTGAGGAAGTCACGATGAGCTTGAGCAAGAGTTGTTCATAACTCTTTTCTGATGTTGATGTCTGTAACCTCCTGATACTTGTTGCAGACGCATGCATGCCCTGGTTATATGTTGATCATACTTGCATATGAAAAACTAGCTTTCCGCAAAACTGCTAATTTAGCAGTAGAGCCTTGCATAATTATTCTATCATCACACTTGGGTTGCTTGCGAGTACATTCAAAGTACTCATTGGCTTGCCACTAAGTTATTTTATTGGCCAGGCATGAAAGAACAGGATATGACGAAGATTTCTTGGTGACGAACATGCGAGCTAGGATGCTTCCCAGTCAGAATGCCTGTAGGGTTAAGGCAGATGGCATGGGCCAAGTTGATATTGAAGCTTTCCGCTGCAATGATATACTCAATACTTGAACTTAATGGTCCTATTTGTGTAATACGGTATGTATGGATGTAAGACTCTTGTTATTCAGCTTATGTGTGTTCAGTGAGCATTGATCTCTGGGATCAATGTACACGTGCATTCGGTGATCACGACTTATGAGTCGGGGTCCCCACAGAGCTGGTATCAGAGCCATCCTAACTGTAGGAAGCCTTAGTTAGCATGGTCGTTAGTTAGGGTAAAACTATTTCCAAAACTATTGCTAGTTTTCAAAACTATCTATACTTCTCTTCCCTTCTCAGTTTTTCGAAAACTAGGCTATACTTTCCTTATTAATCTCTTCCCCCTTCAAAATTGTTGGTCGCTAGAACCCTTATGCCCGTAACCACTGGATTTCCTGTAATCCTCGTGGATAATCTAGAAGGATGATACCTTGACCACCTCTTCTGAACACAAGATTTGCGACACCGCAACAAGACGATGCCAATAGAAGATATATCCTCAAGGAATGAGGACATGAAGACCCAGAAGATGGTGCGACCTTGGCCTACGATGAACATGGCATGAGTTATGAAAGATCATGATATACATCACTAATAAGAGTAATCCTGTCAGTACCGTTGTTGTGTCGGCAACCACCGGTGGACGAGAACCTCACCATTTGGTCCGCCTCACTATAGTGAGGAGGAAAATGGTTCTCTTTGTCCCCCGCTCTTGGTGTCGAAGTTGTCATCAACGTAACCGACATGTTGGACCTCTATTATGCCTTGTTATTGTCATTGCATAAATATTGCCTACCCAGCACCGTCGACGCCTTAGAAGACAAAAGAGACCGTCATGAATAAGAAGACAACAGAAGACCGAGTCAATGCTAGCTGCGAGGAGACACCTTCACCACATCACCTCATCAGGCGAGAAGTTATTGAAGATTCTTCAGGCTCAAACCGGATCGTTCATCAAACAACTACAAGAGAAGTAGCAACACCTGAGGGAAACTTAGAAGACTGCACGAGGCACAAGTCACGACTACTGAGTCCGAGAACCCCTAGGGTAGGATGAGTCGTGTACCCCCTATGCGCAGTCGAGTCCGTATGATGGTTCGAATAGAACCATGATTGTGTGTTGCTTGTTTTTATTGTTTGTGTTTTGATATAAGTCGCACTGTTGCCCTAGGCAACAAGTACATGACTATATCATCTTCCTTGCCTTGTTTCCTTTTGTTTCACCCTTTTTGCACCTGTTTGTCTGCACTTGCACTATAGAACCCCCTTTAGGCATTCTCCCCCTCTATGCTACTTTTCCCCTCTCTTCTATCTCCTCAACTGAAGAACAGCAAGACAAGAAGTACCAAGGATTCCAACTCGGCAACCAACTAACAATGAAGACTTCTGCTACGACCTCCACGACCAAGTGCAACCCCGTGAAGTTATGATTACCCCTCAAGTTTAAAAACCCATTCCCAGACCCTTCGAGACTTCGCAGATACCACAGAACGAATCCTTAACCATGTGCCTAAGCCATAGCATTACAAGAGAACCAGTTAAGCCTTTGTGACCTTGCACACACTAGGTTCATAACGGAACTAGTGAACACGGTGAGTAAGCACATTTTCATCCTAATATAGCACATGAACTGACGATGCCATAGATAGACCAATTTGAGGATATAGGACAGATGACTTGGTGACTTTATACCAGTGACTTCGAGGAATTATCTGAGACCTTGATGGATTGTGAGGTTTTCATGTTGGTGGGGTCATGATTAATAGAGTAGCATAACTTTCATTACCCTGGAGTAACTTGGATTTGTAGGGCAATTGTGATCGCAAGATGAAATTCTTGGAAGTATAAGGATTTGACTTGATCAGATGATATTGATGGGAGATAGTTGACATTACGATAATGACTTTGGGGAAGCATGTAGAAATTCTCGGTGGACATGAGATTTGGATTTAAGTAGGTGATTATGTTGGGTATAGATGCTAAGTATGTCTACATGGTTCGGAGTAAATTGGATTTAGACCGTTGATCTTGATACCGTGTTTCTCGATGTATGGCAAACTAGGAGATTGGATTATTTGTCGGAGTTGATGTAGGGATCTATATAAGCATGACCTTGGAGTTTACTTGACCCGCATGCTGGGAATTTGGTGGACTTACTATAATAATGCATAGCCCTTCCAAGTATTTGGGTATTATAGAGACTTGAGATCTTGTGGAACACCGTAGACATCGGATTTGTAAAATTGTTGGATTATGTGGTGATTGATGGAAGTTAACAGGCTGTTGGAGTTGATCTATAAGAAGGAAACAAGATCTTGGAGTGGCATATGATGTGTTTCCTTAGAATAGAGATGCATTATCTTGAAGCTTGGAAGAATGGGATGAGCACTTGGATTGTCGTGTTTAATTCAAGCTTAGCAGCTTGTATGCCTTACCCATGGATTCTTAGGGGTAGCCATGCATATGATTTTTCGCGGATCGTAGACATGTATAATTTTGTTAGACCTCCTTTGGGGAGTCATGAGGATATGTATGGCATGAGTGGTAATTGAAGTTGGTCTATGCGAGAGGATGCTTTTAGTGGTATAAGGTTATTTGTTTGGAGTACTAGATAGAGCTATTGGCATCTCAGAAACCGTGCTTAAGGATAAGATAATAAACATTCACTCACACACTAGAATCCTTGAAACCCTTAAGCCCCACCAAGCCACAACATGGTCAGGTCCTGACCACAGCCTTGACTCTAAGTCAAGAAGACCATTGCCAATATTCAGCGGAGACCACCACCAATACCCCAGCCTACCTCGTGTACCCCGTAGACTTCGTGGAGTACTTGGACCAGTTGGGTAACATCATTATTTGATGACCTACTTGTCTGCTCGAAGACAAAAGAAGAGACGGTCAGCCGGATAGAAGACATTTGAAGACTAACATGTCAAGAAGGAAGAACTACACCAACCACCGTCATCAAGAAGTAAAATTCTGCATCGAAGACCAGGCGTGTCTGCAAACCACTCTTCTCGAAGAAACCAAGCATTTCCATGTCGAAGGGACGCTCACGCCAAGATTCATCAACCTTCTTCAAGACCACTGCAAAACGAATAGTAGACGTCTACCAGCTAGACTTACCACCTGAGTTACCCACCGGGCACCAAATTTTCCATGAGTCGCCACTCTGGAAGTACTTCTCACATCCTAACTAGCCCAGTCCCTGTAAGGACATCGATCACCAAACCCTTGACGTCTAGCTCAACATAACCTATGCAAGAGACCCCTCAGCAACCTGCATCAAAAGGGGCAACAAGCGAGAAGCCACACCACCAAGTACTTCAAGGTTCCATGGAGCGCCACTCGGAAGCGGAACCAACAAGAAGGAGTGAAGACTACCCCGTATCCAAGTCTCTGTATTCCTTTCCACGCCTAGTCTAGGAATCTCGGGGACGAGATTCTTGTAAGGGGGGTAGGTCTGTCACACCCTAATTTTCATGCCACAACACTTAAACTAATAGTCGTGCTAAAATGTGGTTTGGCAAAAACTTTTGAGTGTTTTTGACTTTGCTTAATTGATTTTCTGTGTGCTGTTTGCAAGTGCTCTAAAAATCAAATAAATCATCCAACTCTTATACTTCATCTCCTTGATCCAAAACCTTTTCCCAATGATCATGTCATGTGTATAGAACAGTATAGTATTTTCTTATAAAAATATTTTGGCCAAATAGTATTTTCTAAAATTAGTTTTCCAAAAACCCCTGAATTGAGGTTTGTACTGCAAGTACCTCATTTAGGGTGTGAAAAATCTTTCAAAAAGTATATTTGAATCCTATTACGTATAGGACTCCCTTAAACCACAAAATTATAATTTTAAAAGTTATTTTTATATTTTATTTAAATGCTTTTTCTTTAGGCCAGAAATGGTCTTTAATAGGTTAAAATTATTTAACGGTTTCAAAAATATTTTTCAAAATTCAGGGAAGCTCATAGGACATATATTGTCCATATATAAGAGTTTCAACACATGTTCATGTTCAAGATATTGGACAAATCCTTCCAAAACCCTTTCTGGATATTTCAAGCTTTTGAAATATTTACAATGGAAATATTCTCTAAAAATTCCAGGAAAAATTATATCATGTCAAATATGACATATTTGGTGATATTACAAAGCCTCATTCCTTGAAGATCAAGAAAACATCATCTAATCCCCTCAAAACCATTTCTGTCCATTTTGAAGTTTGAGCAACTTTACATTGCCAAACTTGTCCAAATGCTCTCAAACTTGGAGCACATGATCAAATGATGTAAATATGCATCTATGCCAAATGGCACAAGTTTTGGAGAAGGATAACTTGATCTAAGTGCCCCAAAACCCTTTCTGACCAGATCCAAATTTGAACAACTCTACATTGCCAACTTTTTACTTGGGGCCTTAAATTTTGTGGACATGCTCACAACCCCAAATGATGACACTACATCAAGTAGTGCATCAAGGAGAGATGATTTGCTTAACTTAATCTTGGAAAATCCATTTCTGTTGATTTCTAGGGTTTACAAAAGTTGCATTGGCAACTTTGCCCAAATGAGCTCAAATTTGGTGAAAGGGCCTAAATGTATGTGACATTTGATCCTGTTAAGTCTCATGTCAAGTGGAGTTAAATTGCTTGCCCAAATTTGCATCAAACACCTTCTGCCATTTTTCCAAAACCATTGTTTTGACCCCTTTCACTATTCCCCTTTACCTTTAATTCTTACCGCAGGTGAACCTGATCACCTTCTACCTCCAGTAACTCACCCATGCCTCAGCTCAATCATTGGAGGGGGTAAAACCCCCAATTACCTCTCTATTTTCACCATGGCAGCACCTTTCCACCCTTCTACTTCTTACCCCTCCCTCCTACCTTACCTCCTAAGCTTCATAGAGCATCCCAGAAATCCCCAGGAGCTAGTGGACAAGCTTGGCCACGCGCGGGACGCCAGTTGCATGCCATGGCATGCAATGGTCGCGCTCTGGAGCATGCTACAGTGCTCTGGCGCACTGTAGCCGCCCCCCATCCCGATGCCCCGACCACCTTGGCTGTCTCCCGCACGCCAGCAGGACCACCTCGACGACTAGGACACGCCTAGCTGGTCGGTCCCTCCTCCTTCTCCCTCATGCTGCTGCACTCGCACGCGCGCCGGCCGCCCGCAAGCTCCAGTGACTGGCTTCGCACGCGCGCCCCCTCTGGCACCTCCCAGCTCCTCCTCTCACTTCCTGGCGCCCTACTCAACTCCCACGAACACCGTAGACAGCCCCTCGCCCTCTCTCCTGGCCTCCCGAGCCGTCGTCGCGGCCACCCATGCGCCGCGTCCACGGTGAGCTGCGGGTCGGCTATATAAGGCCGTTCTAGACCCTCCTCGCTCCTCCATTTGCTCCCTCTCCCTCCAGAGCATCCTGTGGACCAAACCATCCCTCTTCTCGGGCCCTCCTTGCATCTCCATGCCCGGAGCAATGCCGTCGGCCTCCGCCTAAATTCGCGTCACTGAGAGCTTCTCCTCCCCACCTCTTTGTTCCAGAGCATCACCAGCACCACCGCCAACACTCCCTGCACACCAGCTCTTCCTCCCCGTGCCTTCCTCGCCGTGCCCATCTTCACCGTCGCCGGACTCCGCCACGGCCGATGTTGCGCTCGCAGCCGACCGCCCTTGAGGTCGTGGCGCACCTCTCCGGATGCGGTGTGACCCCCTGAACCCGCCGATGTGCTGGGCGTCGCCGGAGGTAGCTGGGACCGCCGGGGGGAAACGCCGGCGCCCGCTCGGCCTCGCCTCCCCTGCCCCTGCTCTGTTCGAGCGGGAGATAGGAGACAGCCTGAGCACCGGGCCCCGCTTGTCAGCGACCCGGTGGGCGGGCCCCGACCGTTTAAGTGGAAACGGCTCCAGCCAGAGCCGCCTCCCCTGCACGAAGGCGCACCCACGAGAAGCCGCCTTCGACGTCACCTCTCCCCACTCACGTGGCTGAGCCACTGGGCCAGCCCACTTTTATCTACCGCCCGGTGCGTTGGATAAGGGTAAAGCCCTTGCCTTTTTCTCATTTTCTTTTTCCAGATAAATTGTAAAATCTCCCAAATATTCATATGAACTCCAAATTTGATGATTCAAATTTCTAGTAGTTTCTAAAATCATGATCTAACTGTTGGTGCAACATGCACATTTTTCCAGAGACTTTTTCTTCACAAATATTTATCAAATTCTATTTTTCTATTTTTGTGATAAACTTTAAAAAATCACAGAGAGCTCAAATTTGATCCACATGCAATGGTTCAAATTCCTAGATACTTGTTATAGCACAACTTAGTTTTGGAACATTTTTCCTAATACTTTATGTACCCCAGAAAATAATGAGCCATTTCTTCATATTTGTCAACATTGCAAAATCCTAAGAAATTCTTTTGAACTCCAAATCAAGTGAAACCAACTCCTAGCTGCTTCTAAAATCATTCCTTGTTAGATAGGTGCCTCTGACCTTTTTTCGAAATAATTCTTCTTTACACTTCTTGCAAATCCATAAATCCCCTGATTACCTCATATTGAAATGTTCCAAACTATCCATTGATCCAATGCCTATGAAACCACCTTGGTCATTTTTTATATGACCAGAGGTATCCTAGAAAAGTCCAACTCCTATTTTTAGAGCACTTTTATTTTTGCCTTGTTGTGTTCCTTATTGTGATTTGTTTCTGGCGTTAGTTGACGAAGTAGACGGAGTACTTGGAGATGGACCAGAAGGTTTGAAGACTCGGAAGGACAAGGCAAGCAGCCCTTTGACCATGTTCAAGAAACCTTTTTATGCATGTCTCATAGCACCTTATTATCAATGCATCAGAATCATGTAGAGGTGGTGACCACTTTGGTTGGTACCTTCGTTACTTTACTATTGAAACTTGCATCAAGCATGACCCTACCTTCCTATGAGGGTTATGTGGGTGGGAGTAGATAGATATATGCTATAGTAGTTGGCTACGCAAAATGGGTCAGGGTTATGCATGGAAAGAAACAAGTGTGGTTTGACATACTTGCAAATAACCCAGTGGGTGCCACTAACGCCCCTGGGAGATGATGACGAACTAGGGCACTACTTGGTGGAGAAGTAGTGTACCGAGGCTTGATGAAAGTGTTGTTTACAGAGATGGATTAGATTTATGTGTGATTACCGTCCCAACCAAACATGTGCAACCACTCTACCCCTTATGGGACGGGGCATTATTGATTACTTAGGCTGATACTAGCATGGTGCCCACATCACTAGTGACGGGGGAGACTTGAGGTCACTCCCGGGACGGGGTTGTGCTTGGATAGGCGACCATGACTGTTTTCATAGGGCACCAGACACACCGTTGGTCCCTTCGTGTATGCGTGACATTGTAAAAAGGGCGAGTCCCACGATTTATCGTTTGTACATGAGGGTTGTGCACCAACGAGTGGACCCTATGTTAGTGTCGTCTAGGGAAAGGTAATGACCGGGTGCTTCCCCCGAGTACTTGAGGTACTGCGGGATCGTGGGTGACACGTAAGCTTCCCGGATCTTGTGGGTAAAGTGCACAACCTCTGCATAGTGTAAAACTATTCGAATAGCCGTGTCCACGGTCAAGGACAGTTGGGAGGTGCTGCTTAGACTATGTCCATAAGTTCCTGGAAAACAACATAGTTTGGGTAAATCTGTTGACGTGATTTGTGAGGAAGTCACGTTGAGCTTGATCAAGAGTTGTTCATAACTCTTTTCTGATGTTGATGTCTGTAACCTCCTGATACTTGTTGCAGACGCATGCATGCCCTGGTTATATGTCGATCATACTTGCATATGAAAAACTAGCTTTCCGCAAAACTGCCAATTTAGCACTAGAGCCTTGCATAATTATTCTGTCATCACACTTGGGTTGCTTGCGAGTACATTCAAAGTACTCATTGGCTTGCCACTGGTTATTTCATTGGCCAGGCATGAAAGAACAGGATATGACGAAGATTTCTTGGTGGCAAACATGCGAGCTAGGACGCTTCCCAGTCAGAATGCCTGTAGGGTTAAGGCAGATGGCATGGGTCCAAGTTGATATTGAAGCTTTCCGCTGCAATGATATACTCAAGACTTGACCTTAATGGTCCTATTTGTGCAATACGGTATGTATGGATGTAAGACTCTTGTTATTCAGCTTATGTGTGTTCAATGAGCATTGATATCTGGGATCACTGTACACGTGCATTCGGTGATCACGACTTATGAGTCGGGGTCCCCACAAGGTATCAATCCAGTAGGAGACCACACGCCAGTCGCTCGCACCTGCACAAACAAATAAGAACTTCGCAGCCAACGCGATAAGGGTTTGTCAATCCCTTTACGGTCACTTACGAGAGTGAGATCTGATAGAGATGATAATTTATATTTTTGGTATTTTTTAGTTTAATAAAACAGCAAATAAACAACGGTAATAGAAATTGGCGGGAAAGTAATATGATAAGGATAGACCCGGGGGCCATAGTTTTCTCTAGTGGCTTCTCTCATGATAGCGATATTCTACGGCGGGTAAACAAATTACTGTCGAGCAATTGATAGAAAAGTGAATAATATGAGACTATCTAGGCATGATCATTATATATAGGCATCACGTCCGAGACAAGTAGACCGACTCCTACCTGCATCTACTACTATTACTCCACACATCGATCACTATCCAGCATGCATCTAGTGTATTGAGTTCATACGAACAGAGTAACACCTTAAGCAAGATGACATGATGTAGAGGGATAAACTCAAGCAATATGATGAAAACCCCATCTTTTTATCCTCGATGGCAACAATACAATATGTGCCTTGCTGCCCCTGCTGTCACTGGGAAAGGACACCGCAAGATTGAACCCAAAGCCAAGCACTTCTGCCATTGCAAGAACTGTAGATCTAGTAGGCCAAACCAAACCAATAATTCGAAGAGACTTGCAAGGATATTATGAGCACACATAAAAAGTTCAGAGAAGAACCAAATATCTTTCATAGATAATCTTGATCATAAACTCACAATTCATCGAATCTCGACAAACACACCGCAAAAAGAGATTACATCGAATAGATCTGCTCAAAGACCGAGGAGAACTTTGTATTGAGATCCAGAGAGAGAGAGAAGAAGACATCTAAATACTAGTTATGTACCCGAAGGTCTGAGGTAAACTACTCACAACTCATGGTGAGGGCGATGATGATGATGATGAAGGCCTTCGTGATGGATCCCCCTCCCGGAACATGCTCCAAGATGGGATCTCCACGGGAACAGCAGCTACGACGGTGGAATTAGGGTTTTCTCTCTGCGTATGGAGTTTCTGGGGTACGTAGGTATATATATAGGAAGAAGAGGGGCCACAGGGGCTGCCCTCGAGGCAGGGGGCGCGCCCTGGGAAGGGGGGCGCGCCCCCCACCCTCGAGGGTGGCCCCCTGTCCTCTGGCTTGGCCCCGAAGTCTTTCGTGCGTGATTTCCTCCAAAAATATCTCCTGCGAAGGTTTCATTCTGTTTGGACTCCGTTTGATATTCCTTTTCTGCAAAATCCTGAAATAGGCAAAAAAAACAGCAATCTGGACTGGGCCTTTGGGTTAGTAGGTTAGTCCCAAAAATGATATAAAAGTGAATGATAAAGCCCATTAAACATCCAAGACTTCATAAATAATTGCATGGAACAATAAAAAATTATAGATACGTTGGAGACGTATCAGTGCTCACAATCATAAAAGATGTCCAAGATAGTATATTTGTATGTGAAATCTCTCTTTCTTTATTACTTTCTATTAATTGCAACGATGACCAAAACTATGTTTGTCAACTCTCAACAACTTTTATTCATCATACTCTTTATATGTGAAGTCATTACTTCCCATAAGATCAATATGATCTCTTTGATACTCTTTATGTTTTCTTTCTATCATGTCCAAAGTGAGGAAATCAAGCCCTTGACTCAACACCAATCTTTATTATATAGATCACGGACTCGATTGCAGAGGGTAAAGATCATAAAGCAAAAGCTCACAAGTAGATCATGGTAACTTTATTCTACTAGATCAAGATACTACCAAAAGTATCGAACTAAGAAAACGGTAAAGATAGGAGTGTGATGGTGATACGATACCGGGGCACTCCCCCAAGCTTGGCAGTTGCCAAGGGGAGTGCCCATACCCATATGATTATATCTCCTTCTTTGGGGTTGGTGATGTAGGCTTCTTCCTTAACTTGCGCTTAAGGACATAATTTTGCTCCCTTAGGTCATTGATCTCCTGCTCGAGGTTTAATATTTTCTTGCATAGTGCCTGCTTGTTTTCCTGCAAGAGGTGAAAAGGGATAAATTCGATCTTAGGTTTCTTTGCTCTGTTGGGGAGGCTTGACTTTTTGAACTCCACATGCATGTCCCCAGGCTGAGGTAGCGGGACTTCGTCTTCGTCCGAGCTGGTCCAATCCTTTCCCTTGGGTTCATGGTCTTCTTCTTCCTTCGTGGTCCAACCATAATGCTCCTTGTCCCCATAGATCTTAGGGTTAGCAAGGAGGTCGTCCACATAGCTTTCTCCCTCCGAATCCTGGGACGACATATTGCTCCTATCTGCGACAGAAACAGCTCGAAACAAAACACATGATTTTTGTGTGATACAGAGGTCAAAACCTTTGGGGGTATACATAATGAATGTTTACCGACAAAAAGGAGTAACATACAAGAAGTCGGAGTCCGGGAGGCACACGAGGTGCCCACGAGGCAGGGGGCACGCCCAGGGGAAGGGGCGCACCCTCCACCCTCATGGACGGCTCGTGTCTCTTTCGGACTGCCATTTATTTTTCTATTTTTTCTAAATATTCCAAAACGGTGAAAAATTGCCTTTAGATCTGTTTTGGAGTCGGTTTACTTACCATACCTCATACCTCTTCCTTTTTGGTGTCTGGGTCGTTCTGCAAAGTGTCCCTTATGTATTCCTCCGGGCTTACGGTTTCAATAACATCGGTTTCAACATTTATAGGGTTACCTGAGATATAATGTTTGATTCTTTGACCGTTCACCACCTTCGGATTTGTGCCTTCGAAGTTGTTGATTTTTATGGCGCCGGAACGATAGACCTCCTCGATAACGTAAGGGCCTTCCCACTTAGAGAGAAGTTTTCCTGCAAAAAATCTTAAACGAGAGTTGTATAGCAAGACATAATCACCTATGCTAAACTCACGCTTTTGTATCCTTTTGTCATGCCATCTTTTAACTTTTTCTTTAAACAGCTTGGCATTCTCATAGGCATGGGTTCTCCATTCATCAAGAGAGTTAATGCCAAATAACCTCTTCTCACCGGCAAGTTTGAAATCGTAATTGAGCGTAATTGAGTTCTTTAATTGCCCAATATGCCTTATGTTCTAGCTCAAGAGGTAAGTGACAAGCTTTTCCATAAGCCATTTTATATGGAGACATGCCCATAGGATTTTTGTATGTAGTTCTATAGGCCCATAATGCATCATCAAGTTTCTTGGACCAATTATTTCTATACCTATTAACTGTCTTTTGCAAAATTAATTTCAGCTCTCTATTACTTAATTCCACTTGACCACTAGTCTGTGGGTGATAAGGGGATGCAATTCTATGGTTAACATCATATTTTGCAAGCATTTTACAGAAAGCACCATGAATAAAGTGTGAACCACCATCAGTCATTAAGTATCTAGGGACTCCAAACCTCGGGAAAATAACTTCGTTAAGCATCTTAATAGAGGTGTTGTGATCAGCACTACTAGTTGGAATAGCTTCTACCCATTTAGTAACGTAATCAACAGCAACTAAAATATGTGTATACCCATTAGAGGAAGGAAACGGTCACATATAATCAAAGCCCCAAACATCAAATGGTTCAATAACAAGTGAATAATTCATAGGCATTTCCTGACGTCTACTAATATTACCAATTCTTTGACATTCATCATAGGATAAGACGAACTTACGGGCATCCTTGAAGAGAGTATGCCAATAAAAACCAGATTGCAATACCTTATGTGCAGTTCTATCTCCAACATGGTGTCCTCCATAAGCTTCGGAGTGGCACTTGCGTAAGATATGTTCCTGTTCATGCTCAGGTACACAACGTCTAATAATACCATCTACTTCTTCTTTATAAAGATGTGGGTCATCCCAGAAGTAATGTCTCAAATCATAGAAGAACTTTTTCTTTTGTTGGTATGTGAAGCTAGGAGGTATAAACTTAGCAACAATGTAATTAGCATAATCAGCATACCATGGAGCAGTACAAGAAGTATTTATGACAGCTAATTGTTCATCAGGAAAGCTATCATCAATAGGTTGTGGGTCATCAAGTATATTCTCTAGCCTAGACAAGTTATCTGCAACGGGATTCTCAGCTCCCTTTCTATCAATAATATGCAAGTCAAATTCTTGCAGCAAGAGAACCCATCTAATAAGTCTAGGTTTAACATCTTTCTTTTCCATAAGGTATTTGATCGCAGCATGATCAGTGTGGATAGTTACTTTAGAATCAACAATATAAGGTCTAAACTTATCACAAGCAAATACAACTGCTAAAAATTCCTTCTCAGTAGTAGCATAATTTCTCTGGGAACTGTCTAGGGTTTTACTAGCATATTGGATAACATTTAACATCTTATCAACTCTTTGCCCTAAAACATCGCCTACAACATAATCACTAGCATCGCACATAATCTCAAAGGGTAAATTCCAGTCAAGAGGCTGTACAATAGGTGCAGAGATCAATGCTTTCTTAAGTATTTCAAATGCTTCTAGACAATCATCATCAAAGACAAAACAAATATCTTTTTGTAAGAGATTAGTCAGAGGCCTGGAGATTTTGGAGAAGTCCTTAATGAACCTCCTATAAAACCCGGCATGACCAAGGAAACTTCGTATACCTTTGATGTCCTTGGGGCACGACATCTTTTCAATAGCATCAACTTTAGCCTTGTCAACTTCAATACCTCTTTCAGAAATTTTATGACCCAGGACAATGCCTTCATTAACCATAAAGTGACACTTCTCCCAATTCAAGACAAGATTAGTGTCTTCACATCTCTACAAAACTCGATCAAGGTTGCTCAAGCAATCATCTAAAGAAGTTCCGTAAACAAAGAAATCATCCATGAAAACCTCAACAATCTTTTCACAAAAATCAGAGAATAGAGCCATCATGCATCTTTGAAAGGTAGCTGGTGCATTACATAAACCAAAAGGCATACGTCTATAAGCAAAGGTACCGAAAGGACGAGTAAAAGTGGTCTTTTCTTGATCCCCTTTTGACATAGGTATTTGAGAGAAACCAAAATAACCATCTAGAAAGCAAAAATGAGTATGTTTGGATAACATTTCTAGCATTTGATCAATAAAAGGCAAAGGGCAATGATCTTTCTTAGTGGCTTTATTTAATTTACGGAAATCAATTACCATCCTATAACCTGTAACAATTCTTTGGGGGATCAATTCATCTTTATCATTAGGAACTACAGTCATGCCTCCCTTCTTAGGGACACAATGGACATGACTTACCCACTGGCTATCAGCAACTGGATAGATAATACCTGCCTCTAGAAGCTTTAGTATTTCCTTCCTTACCACTTCTTTCATCTTAGGATTTAACCGTCGTTGATGATCAATAACCGGTTTAGCATTTTCTTCCAATTTTATCTTGTGTTGGCATAAAGTGGGACTAATGCCCTTAAGATCATCCAGAGTATATCCAATAGCAGCACGGTGCTTCTTCAGAGTTTTCAATATTTTTTCTTCTTCCTGCTCTGAAAGGTTAACACTAATAATAACAGGAAATATCTTTTTTTCATCAAGATAAACATACTTAAGATTATCAGGTAAAGGTTTAAGTTCAAACACGGGATCACCCTTGTGTAGAGGAGGATCCCCTAGGATTTCAACATGCAAGTTGTTTTTCAATACGGGTCCCTGATTAAAGAATATTTCATCTATTTCCCTTCTTTCATACATATACATATCATTTTCATGGTCTAGCAAATATTGTTCTAAAGGATCATTAGGAGGCACATCAATAGAAGCAAGACCAATAATTTCATCCTTAGTAGGTAATTCTTTATCAAGGGGTTGTCTACTAAATTTAGCAAAGTTAAAATCATGAGACATATCCCCTAAACCAACAGTGACAATATCTTTCTCACAGTCTATCCTAGCATTAACAGTATTCAAGAAGGGTCTACCAAATATAATGGGACAAAAGTCATCTTGTGGGGAACTAAGAATAAGAAAATCAGCAGGTATTTAACTTTCCCACATAAAACTTCAACATCTCTAACAATCCCAACTGGTGAAATAGTATCTCTATTAGCAAGCTTAATAGTAACATCAATCCCTTCTAACTCAACAGGTGCAATATCATGCATAATTTCTTGATATAAGGAATGAGGGATTATACTTGCACTAGCACCTACGTCACATAAACCATGATAGCAATGATCTCCTATTTTAACAGAGATAACCGGCAAGCCTACAACAGGTCTATGTTTACTCCTAGCATCGGGTTTGGATATTCTCGCAGCTTCCTCTTGGAGGTAAATAACATGTCCATCTAAATTTTCAACTAAGAGATCTTTAACCATAGAAACACTAGGTTCAACTTTAATTTGCTCAGAGGGTGTAGGTGTTCTAGTACTACTCTTACGAACCACAGTTGAAGCTTTAGCATGATCCTTTATTCTAACAGGGAAAGGTGGTTTCTCAATATAAGCAGTAGGAACAATAGGATCAACATTATAAGTGATAGTCTTTTTTTCAACTTTAACAGGTTCAACTACTTTTAGTTCAATGGGAGGATGGTATTTAAACCACTTCTCCTTGGGAAGATCAACATGAGTAGCAAATGATTCACAGAAAGAAGCTACTATCTCAGAGTCAAGTCCATATTTAGTGCTAAACTCACGGAAAACATCGGTATCCATAAAAGCTTTAACACAATCAAACTTAGGGGTCATACCTGACTCCTTACCTTCGTCGAGATCCCAATCTTTAGAGTTGCGTTTAATTCTCTCCAATAAATCCCATTTGAATTCAACAGTCTTCATCATAGAAGAACCAGAACAAGAAGTATCGACCATGGAGCGATTATTAAGAGAAAGCCTAGCATAAAAATTTTGAATGATCATTTCTCTTGAGAGATCATGATTGGGGCATGAATATAACATTGACTTAAGCCTCCCCCAAGCTTGAGCGATGCTTTACCCTTCGCAAGGCCAAAAAATATAAATATACTTATGATCACGATGAACCTGGTGCATAGGGTAGAACTTCTGTTGAAATTCCAACTTCACACGATTATAGTTCCATGATCCAATATCATCACATAGCCTAAACCATGTCAATGCATCTCCCTTCAAAGATAAAGGAAATACCTTCTTATTGATAACATCCTCGGGCATACCTGCAAGCTTAAATAATTCACAAACTTCATCCACATAGATTAGGGGTAAATCGGGGTGCAGTGTTTCGTCTCCTGTAAAGGGATTATCTAGCAGTTTCTCTATCATACCCGAAGGAATTTCAAAGCAAACATTTTCAGTAGGTGCAGTAGGTTGAGGAGCAACTCTTTGCTCTTCTGGTCGGGGTGAAGATACCCCGAACAAGCCCCTCAAAGGATGATGAGCCATAGTAACAAGTGACAATAAATTTCAGCACACTATATAAATTTTTCCTTGCCAAATTCCACTTACCAAAGGCGCTTCACTCCCCGGCAACGGCGCCAGAAAAGAGTCTCGATGACCCACAAGTGTAGGGGATCTATCGTAGTCCTTTCGATAAGTAAGAGTGTCAAATCCAACGAGGAGCAGAAGGAAATGATAGGCAGTTTTCAGTAAGGTATTTTCAGCAAGCACTGAAATTATAGGTAACAGATAGTTTTGTGATAAGGTAATTGGTAGAAAGTGACAAAAGATAAAAGTAAATAAGGTGCAGCAATATGGCCCAATCCTTTTTGTAGAAAAAGACAAGCCTGGACAAACTAATATATGAAGGAAAACGTTCCCGAGGACACATGAGAATTATCGTCAAGCTAGTTTTCATCACGATCATCTGATTCGCGTTCGGTACTTTGATAATTTGGTATGTGGGTGGACCGGTGCTTGGGTGCTGTCCTTACTTGGACAAGCCTCCCACTTATGATTAACCTCTAATGCAAGCATCCGCAACTACAAAATAAGTATTAAGGTAAACCTAACCATAGCTTGAAACATATGGATCCAAATCAGCCCCTTACGAAGCAACACATAAACTAGGGTTTAAGCTTCTGTCACTCTAGCAACCCATCATCTACTTATTACTTCCCAATGCCTTCCTCTAGGCCCAAATAATGGTGAAGTGTCATGTAGTCGACGTTCACATGACACCACTAGATGAGAGACAACATAGATCTCATCAAAATATCTAACGAATACCAAATTCACATGACTACAAATAGCAAGACTTCTCCCATGTCCTCAGGAACAAAAGTAACTACTCACAAGACATAATATTGTTCATGATCAGAGGGGTATTAATATGCATAATAGATCTTAACATATGGTCTTCCACCAAATAAACCAACTAGCATCAACTACAAGGAGTAATCAACACTACTAGCAACCCACAGGTACCAATCTGAGGTTTGGGTACAAAGATTGGATACAAGAGATGAACTAGGGTTTGAGAGGAGATGGTGCTGGTGAAGATGTTGATGAAGATAGCCCTCCCCAAGATGGGAGAGTTGTTGGTGATGACGACGGTGATGATTTCCCCCTCCCGGAGGGAAGTATCCCTGGCAGAACAGCTCTGTCGGAGCCCTAGATTGGTTTCCGCCAAGGTTCTGCCTCGAGACGGCGGTGTCTGGTCCCGAAAGCCTCCTTATGATTTTTTTTCCAGGTCAAAACACCTCATATAGGAGAAGATGGGCATCGGGGATCCATCGGGGGGCCCACGAGGCAGGGGGCGCGCCCAGAGAGGGGGGCGAGCCCCCACCCTCGTGGACAGGTGGTGCCCCCTGGTGATCTTCTTCCACCAGATATTTTTTATATTTTCTGAAACGGTGTCCTGTGGAGTTTTGGAGCTTTTTGAGTTGTGCAGAATAGGTTTCCAGGGTTTGCTTCTTTTCCAGCCCAGAATTCCAGCTGCCGGCATTCCCCCTGTTCATGAAAACCTTGTAAAATAAGAGAGAAAAGGCATAAGTATTGTGACATAACGTGTAATAACAGCCCATAGTGCAATAAATATCAACATAAAAGCATGATGCAAAATGGACGTATCAATGCTCATATTGGTTCCTACATATTATACGAAGATCTTTATCAGTCAAACTGCATAATAACATACATTGTTCCCTTTGTCATCGGTATGTTACTTGCCCGAGATTCGATCGTCGGTATCATCATACCTAGTTCAATCTCTTCACCGGCAAGTCTCTTTACTCGTTCCGTAATACATCATCTCGTGACTTCTCATTAGTCATTTGCTTGCAAGTCTTATTATGATGTGTATTTCCGAGAGGGCCCAGAGATACCTCTCCGATACTCGGAGTGACAAATCCTAATCTTGATCTGTGCCAACACCACAAACACTTTCGGAAACAAATGTAGAGCATCTTGTGATAGCCTGGCTTATTAGGGATGATAGACTACTCATATCAATAAGGAATTCCTTCTTTTCCGAGAGCCCATTCGGATAGAACTCCAAAGTTAAGCATGCTCAGCTTGGAGTAGTTTCATGATGGGTGACCAACTGGGAAGTTGGTCCCGGGTGCGCATGAATGAGGACAAAGTGCGCAGAAAAGACTAGTATTGATCTATGGGGCCAGTCTAGATCCCGTCAGGAGTAACGACCACCGACGGGTGTGTCCGGGGCGTTACAAGTTGGTATCAGAGCTGACCCTCGCGGTTACAGGGATGTTTGCGGATAGGTGCTCGGTTCTGTTATTCATGACATTTGTGACCCATCGTGGCACACGGCATGGCACATGTATCGGACTGGATGCATAGACGTTTGTGCCAAGAGGGAACGTTCCTGTGGCCCGACGAGGACGTGGGTTCCTCTGAGTGTGGGTGTATGTGATAGCCTGGCTTATTAGAGATGATAGACTACTCATATCAATAAGGAATTCCTTCTTTTTCGGGAGCCCATTCGGATAGAACTCCAAAGTTAAGCGTGCTCAGCTTGGAGTAGTTTCAGGATGGGTGACCAACCGGGAAGTTGGTCCTGGGTGCGCATGAGTGAGGACAAAGTGCGCAGAAAAGACTAGTATTGATCTATGGGGCTAGTCTAGATCCCGCCAGGAGTAACGACCACCGGCAGGTGTGTCCGGGGCGTTACACATCTTTATAGTCACCTAGTTAGGTTGTGACATTTGATATCACACAAGGTGTTCCTCCGGTATTCGGGAGTTGCATAATCTCATAATCAGAGGAACATGTATAAGCCATGAAGAAAGCAATAGTAGTAAAACTAAACGATCATAGTGCTAAGCTAACGGATGGGTCTTGTCCATCACATCATTCTCCTAATGATGTGATCTCGTTGATCAAATGACAACACATGTCTATGGTTAAGAAACATAACCATCTTTTCGTTAATGAGCTAGTCTAGTAGAGGCATACTAGGGACACTCTGTTTTGTCTATGTATTCACACATGTATCAAGTTTCTGGTTAATACAATTCTATCATGAATAAAAGACATTTATCATGATATACAAGGAAATATAAATAACAACTTTATTATTGCCTCTAGGGCATATTTACTTCAGTCTCCTACTTGCACTAGAGTCGATAACCTAGATTACATAGTAATGATTCTAACACCCATGGAGTCTTGGTGTTGATCATGTTTTTCTCATAGAAGAGCCTTAGTCAATGAGTCTGCGACATTTAGATTCGTATGTATTTTGCGAATATCTATGTATCCCTCCTTGACTTGATCGCGGATGGAGTTGAAGTGTCTCTTGATGTGCTTGGTTCTCTTGTGAAACCTGGATTCTGATACGTCTCCGACGTATCTATAATTTTTTATTCTTCCATGTTATTATTTATGATATTTTGGATGTTTAATGGGCTTTGTTATACACTTTTATATTATTTATGGGACTAACCTATTAACCCAAAGGCCCAGTCCAGATTGCTGTTTTTTTTTTGCCTATTTTAGGGTTTTACAGAAAAGGAATATCAAACGAAGTCCAAACAGAATAAAACTTCGAGAGAGATATTTTTGCAGCAAAATACGCATGAGAGTCTTGAGAACCACGGAGTAGGGCACACGTGGCATCCACGAGGGTGCCCCCCCTATAGGGCGCCCCCCTGCCTCGTGGGCCCCACGTCTGGCCCCGGTGCCCTCCTTCCTCCTATATATACCTACGTACCCCGAAACCATCAGAACAATAGAGAAAACCCTTGTTCCACCACTGCAACCTTCTGTTCCCGTGAGATCCCATCTTGTGGCCTGTTCCCGAGCTCCGCCGGAGGGGGGGGGGGGTCTACCACGGAGTGCTTCTACATCATCATCATCGCCTCACCATGAGTTGTGAGTAGTTTACCGCAGACCTTTGGGTCCATAGCTAGTATCTAGATGGCTTCTTCTCTCTCTTTGGATCTCAATACCAAGTTCTCCTCGGTCTTCGAGGAGATCCATTCGATGTAATCTCTTTTTGCGGTGTGTTTGTCGAGATCCGATGAATTATGGGTTTATGATCAAGATTATCTATGAGAAATATTTGGTTATTTTTTGAACTCTTTATGTATGATTATAATATCCTTGCAAGTCTCTTCAAATTATTGGTTTGGTTTGGCCTACTAGATCTATAATTCTTGCAATGGGAGAAGTGCTTGGCTTTGGGTTCAATCTTGTGGTGTCCTTCCCCAGTGACAGAAGGGGAAGCAAGGCAGGTATTGTATTGTTGCCATCGAGGATAAAAAGATGGGGTTTATATCATGTTATTTGAGTTTATCCCTCTACATCATGTCATCTTGCTTAAGGTGTTACTCTGTTCTTATGAACTTAATACTCTAGATGCATGCTGGATAGCGGTCGATGTGTGGAGTAATAGTAGTAGATGCAGAATCGTTTCGGTCTACTTGTTTCAGACGTGATGCCTATATATAATGATCATGCATAGATATTCTCATAAGTATTCGCTTTTCTAACAATTGCTCGACAGTAATTTGTTTACCCGCCGTAGAATTCCGCTATCATGAGAGAAGCCACTAGAGAAACCTCTGGCCCCCGGGTCTATTCTCAACATATCACTCTACAATCTACTTTACTTTTCTGCTTTTACTTTCTGTTCTTATATCCAAAATACCGAAAATATGACACTATCCTATCTATCAGATATCACTTTCGTAAGTGACTGTAAAGGGATTGACAACCCCTTATCGCGTTGGCTGCGAAGTTCTTATTTGTTTGTGCAGGTGCGAGGGACTCGCGCGTGGTCTCCCACTGGATTGATACCTTGGTTCTCAAAAACTAAGGGAAATACTTACGCTATTGTGCTACATCACCCTTTCCTCTTCGAGGGAATACAACGCAAGCTCGAGAAGTAGCAAGAAGAATTTCTGGCGCCGTTGCCGGGGAGGCTTACGTGCTTGGTTCTCTTGTGAAACCTGGATTCCTTCGCCAAGGCTATTGCTCAAGTGTTTTCACAAAAGATTTTCATTGGACCCGATGCACTAGGTATTACACCTAGATCGGATATGAACTCCTTCATCCAGGCTCCTTCATTTGTTGCTTCCGAAGCAGCTATGTACTCCGCTTCACACATAGATCCTGCCATGACGCTCTGCTTGGAACTGCACCAACTGACAGCTCCATAGTTCAAAAAATACATATCTGGTTTGTGACTTAGAGTCATCCGGATCAGTGTCAAAGATGGAATCGACGTAACCGTTTACGACGAGCTCTTTGTCACCTCCATAAACGAGAAACATATCCTTTGTCTTTTTCAGGTACTTCAGGATGTTCTTGACCGCTGTCCAGTGATCCACTCCTGGATTACTTTGGTACCTCCCTGCTAAACTTATAGCAAGGCACACATCAGGTCTCGTACATAGCATTGCATACATGATAGATCCTATTGCTGAGGCATAGGGAATGACTTTCATTTTCTCTCTACCTTCTGAAGTGGTCGGGCATTGAGTCTTACTCAACTTCACACCTTGTAAGGCAAGAACCCTTTCTTTGACATGTCCATTTTGAACTTCTTCGAAACTTTATCAAGGTATGTGCTTTGTGAAAGTCCAATTAAGCGTCTCGATCTATCTTTATAGATCTTGATTCCCAATATATAAGCAGCTTCACCGAGGTCTTTCATTGAAAAATTCTTATTCAAGGATCCTTTTATGCCATCCAGAAATTCTATATCATTTCCAATCAATAACATGTCATCCACATATAATATCAGAAATGCTACAGAGCTCCCACTCACTTTCTTGTAAATACAGGCTTCTCCAAAAGTTTGTATAAAACCATATGCTTTGATCACCTCATCAAAGCGTATATTCCAACTCCGAGATGCTTGCACCAGTCCATATATGGATCGCTGGAGCTTCCACACTTTGTTAGCACCTTTAGGATCGAAAAAACCTTCTGGTTGCATCATATACAACTCCTCTTTAAGGTATCCATTAAGGAATGCAGTTTTGACATCCATTTGCCAGATTTCATAATCATAAAATGCAGCAATTGCTAACATGATTTGGACAGACTTAAGCATAGCTACGGGTGAGAAAGTCTAATCGTAGTCAACTCCTTGAACTTGTCGAAAACCTTTCGCAACAAGTCGAGCTTCGTAGGCAGTAACATTACCATCGGCGTCAGTCTTCCTCTTAAAAATCCATTTATTTTCAATGGCTTGCCAATCATCGGGCAAGTCAACCAAAGTCCACACTATGTTCTCATACATGGATCCCATCTCAGATTTCATGGCCTCAAGCCATTTTGCGGAATCTGGGCTCATCATTGCCACTTCTCGAGCTTGCGTTGTATTCCCTCGAAGAGGAAAGGGTGATGCAGCAAAGTAGCGTAAGTATTTCCCTCAGTTTTTGAGAACCAAGGTATCAATCCAGTAGGATACCACGCGCGATTCCCTCGCACTTGCACAAACAAATAAGAACCTCGCAGCCAACGCGATAAAAGGGGTTGTCAATCCCTTCTCGGTGAATTACGAGAGTGTGATCTGATAGATATGATAAGATAATATTTTTGGTATTTTTGGTATAGAAACAGAAAGTAAATAAAGCAAATAAACAACGGCGACATAAATTGGCTAGTTGACGGGAAAGTAATATGTTAAAGATAGACCCGGGGGCCATAGGTTTCACTAGTTGCTTCTCTCATGATAGCAGAATTCTATGGTGGGTGAACAAATTACTGTCGAGCAATTGATAGAAAAGTGCATAGTTATGAGAATATCTAGGCATGATCATTGTATATAGGCATCACACCCGTGGCAAGTAGACCGAAACAATTCTGCATCTACTACTATTACTCCACACATCGACCGCTATCTAGCATGTATCTAGAGTATTAAGTTCATAAGAACAGAGTAACGCCTTAAGCAAGACGACATGATGTAGAGGGATAAACTCAAGCAATATGATATAAACCCCATCTTTTTATCCTCGATAGCAACAATACCATATGTGCCTTGCTGCCCCTGCTGTCACTAGGAAATGACACCACAAGATTGAACCCAAAGCCAAGCATTTCTCCCATTGCAAGAACTATAGATCTAGTAGGCCAAACCAAACCAATAATTCCAAGAGACTTGCAAGGATATTGTAATCATACATAAAAGATTTCAGAAAAGAATCCAATATTGTTCATAGATAATCTTGATCATAAACCCAAAATTCATCGGATCTCGACAAACACACTGCAAAAAGATTACATTGAATAGATCTCCTCGAAGATCGAGAAGAACTTTGTATTGAGATCCAAAGAGAGAGAACAAACCATCTAGCTAATAATTATGGACCCGAAGGTCTGTGGTAAACTACTCACAACTCATCAAAGAGGCTATGCTGTTGATGTAGAAGCCCTTCGTGATCGATGCCCCCTCCGGCGGAGCTCCGGAACAGGCCCCAAGATGTGATCTCACGGGAACAGAAGGTTACGGCGGTGGAATTAGGGTTTCTTGGCAATCCTCGATGTTTTCAGGGTATGAGGGTATATATAGGAGGAAAAAGTATGTCGGTGGAGCAACGTGGGGCCCACGAGGGTGGGGGCGCGCCATGCCCCCTCGTGGGCACCACGTTTCTTCTTTGGCTTGTACTCCAAGTCTCTTGTGAATATATCATTCCAAAAATAACTCCCCCGAAGGTTTCATTCCGTTTGGACTCCGGTTGATATTCCTTTTCCACGAAACACTAAAATAGGCAAAAAAACAACAATTTGCACTGGGCCTTGGATTAGTAGGTTAGTCCCAAAAATAATATAAAAGTGTATAATAAAGCCCACTAAACATCCAAAACAGAATATATAATAGCATGGAACAATAAAAAATTATAGATACGTTGGAGACGTATCAAGCATCCCCAAGCTTAATTCCAGCTCGTCCTCGAGTAGGTAAATGATAAAAACAGAATTTTTGATGTGGAATGCTAAGCAACGTAATTCTCAATTTAATTTTCTTTATTGTGGCATGAATGTTCAAATCCGAAAGATTCAAGACAAAAGTCTATATTGACATAAGAATAATAAAACTTTAAGCATACTAACAAAGCAATCATGTCTTCTCAAAATAACATGGCCAAAGAAACTTATCCCTACAAAATCACGTAGTCTGGCTATGCTCTATCTTCATCACACAAAATATTTAAATCATGCACAACCCCGGTTTCAGCCAAGCAATTGTTTCACACTTCAATTCTTTCAAACCTTTCAACTTTTACGCAATACATGAGCGTGAGCCATGGATATAGCACTATGTGGAATAGAGTGGTGGTTGTGGAGAAGACAAAAGAGGAAGATAGTCTCACATCAACTAGGCGTATCGATGAGCTATGGAGATGCCCATCAATAGATATCAATGTGAGTGAGTAGGGATTGCCATGCAGCGGATGCACCAGAGCTATAAGTTTATGAAAGCTCAACAAAAGAAACTAAGTGGGTGTGCATCCAACTTGCTTGCTCACGAAGACCTAAGGCATTTGAGGAAGCCCATCATTGGAATATACAAGCCAAGTATATAATGAAAATTCCCACTAGTATATGAAAGTGACAAAACAAGAGACTCTCTATCATGAAGTTCATGATGCTACTTTGAAGCACAAGTGTGGAAAAACGATAGTAACATTGTCCCTTCTCTCTTTTTCTCCCATTTCATTTTTTTCTTTTGGGCCTTTTTTTATATATTTACTCTTTTTTCGTCCGGAGTCTCATCCCGTCTTGTGGGGAAATCGTAGTCTCCATCATCCTTTCCTCACTGGGACAATGCTCTAATAATGATGATCATCACACTTTTATTTACTTACAACTCGAAGCTAGAACAAAATATGACTCTATGTGAATGATAATGATGAAGCGTGTCATATGAACGAAACGGTGGAAAGTTGCATGGCAATATATCTCGGAATGTCTATGGAAATGCCATGATAGGTAGGTATGGTGGCTGTTTTGAGGAAGGTATATGGTGGGTGTATGGTACCGGCGAAAGTTGTGCGGTACAAGAGAGGCTAGCAATGGTGGAAGGGTGAGAGTGCGTATAATCCATGGACTCAACATTACTCATAAAGAACTCATATAATTATTGCAAAAATCTACAAGTTATCAAAACAAAGTATTCAACGCATGCTCCTAGGGGAAGGGTTGGTAGGAGTTAACCGTCGCGCGATCCCGACCTCCACACAAAGGATGAAACTTAATAAATAAATCATGCTCCAACTTCATCACATAACAGTTCACCATACGTGCATGCTATGGGAATCACAAACTTTAACACAAGTGTTTCTCAAATTCACAATTACTCCACTAGCATGACTTTAATATTACCATCCTCATATCTCAAAACAAGCATCAAGTATCAAACTTCTCATAATATTCAATGCACTTGTATGAAAGTTTTTACTATACTCATCTTGGATGCCTATCATATTAGGACTAGTTTTATAACCAAAGCACATTACCATGCAATTATAAAATACTCTCAAAAATATATAAGTGAAGCATGAGAGATCAATAATTTCTACAAAATAAAACCACCACCGTGCTCTAAAAGATAGAAGTGAAGCACTAGAGCAAAACTATCTAGCTCAAAAGATATAAGTGAAGCACATAGAGTATTCTAATAAATTCTATATCATATGTATCTCTCTCAAAAAGTGTATCCAGCAAGGATGATTGTGGCAAAATAAAAAGCAAAGACTCAAATCATACATGACGCTCCAAGCAAAACACATATCATGTGGTGAATACAAATATAGTCTCAAGTAAAGTTACCGATAGACGAAGACGAAAGAGGGGATGCCTTCTCGGGGCATCCCCAAGCTTAGGCTTGTGGTTGTCCTTGAATCTTACCTTGGGGTGCCTTGGCCATCCCCAATCTTAGGCTCTTGCCACTCTTTTTTCCATTGTCCATCAAATCCTTACCCAAAACTTGAAAACTTCACAACACAAAACTTAGCCAAAAATCTCGTGAGCTCCGTTAGTATAAGAAAACAAACCACTACTCAAAGGTACCGTGATGAACTCATTCTTTGTTTATATTGGTGTTAAAACTACTGTATTCCAACTTCTCTATGATTCATACCCCCGATACTACTCATAGATTCATCAAAATAAGCAAACAACACACGAAAAGCAGAATCTGTCAAAAACAGAACAGTCTGTAGTAATCTGTAACTTTCGAATACTTCTGTAACTAAAAAAATTGAAATAAAATGGTGGACGTGAGAAATTTGTCTATTAATCATCTGCAAAAAGAATCAACTAAAAAGCACTCTCTAGTAAAAACTGATAGTTAATCTCGTGAGCGCTAAAGTTTCTGTTTTTTACAGCATGATCACATAAACTTCACACAAGTCTTCCCAAAGGTTCTACTTGGCACAAACACTAATTAAAATACAAAACCACATATAAACAGAAGCTAGATGCAATATTTATTCCTAAACAAAAGCAAAAACAAATAAAATAAAATTGGGTTGCTTCCCAACAAGCGCTATCGTTTAACGCCCCTAGCTAGGCACGATACAAGAATAGATCTAGGTATTGCCATCTTTGGTAGGCAATTCTTCGATTAAACACTTATAATTCTTAGTAACTTCCTCATTCCTATTAATAATCAAACTTCTAGGCAAGAAATCAAGAAATTTGTTTGTAGCTAAAGGTTCCCTTACGAAAGTGAGAAAGTTGGGATGAACACTTATGGATTTGAGATCCGCAGTTTCCTTACTAGATGATTCACCCTTATTTTTAGGAACATACATAAACTTGGCCAATTTGGTGATACAGGGGTTTGATGTATTTTTCACAGCAGAAAAAGCAGACCCTACATTAGTGATAATATCCTCAAGTTTATCAATTCTAGTGGAATCTTGATCTATTCTCTCTTTAACTATAGGTTCTTTTTCTTAAAAAAACAGAATAACTCCTACTTTAGATCCATATTGGGTAATTTGGTTATGGATATTTTTATCCAAACTCTCAACCAACTCTACAGTGGCAACTTTGTTTTCAATAATTTCAAGCCTTTGCATAACATGTTCTAAAGTCAAAGCAGTTCCATTAACCAGAAGAGGCGGTGGGCCAAATAATTCTATCATAGCATTATAAGAATCAAAAGTATGGGTACCCAAGAAATTCCCTCCGGTAATGGTATCAAGAACATATCTAGAGTGATGCCAACATAAAAAATGCGAAGAAGCACGGAAGTGGAAAGCTTCATAGTAGATCTATTTTGAGCATTGAAAATTCTATACCAAGCATCTTTTAGATTTTCTTCCTTCCTTTGTTTAAAATTAAGAACCTCACTCTCGGGAGTATTGATAATGATAGGCGTGCTAGCCATGACGGCAAGGCGAAGCGATAAAACACACGGAAGAAGAAGGGCGAATAAAACGGCAAGGGTGAAGTGGGGGAGAGGAAAACGAGAGGAAAATAATGTAGTGCGAGGGATAAGGGTTTGTGATAGGTACTTGGTATATGACTTTTGCGTAGATCTCCCCGGCAACGGCGCCAGAAATTCTTCTTGCTACTTCTCGAGCTTGCGTTGTATTCCTTCGAAGAGGAAAGGGTGATGCAGCACAATAGCGTAAGTATTTCCCTCAGTTTTTGAGAACCAAGGTATCAATCCAGTAGGAGACCACGCGCGAGTCCCTCGCACCTGCACAAACAAATAAGAACCTCGCAGCCAACACAATAAAATGGGTTGTCAATCCCTTCTCGGTCACTTACGAGAGTGAGATATGATAAGATAATATTTTTGGTATAGAAACAGAAAGTAAATAAAGCAAATAAACAACGGCGACAGAAATTGTCTAGTTGACGGGAAAGTAATATGATAAAGATAGACCTGGGGGCCATAGGTTTCACTAGTGGCTTCTCTCATGATAGCAGAATCCTACGGTGGGTGAACAAATTACTGTCGAGCAATTGATAGAAAAGCGCATAGTTATGAGGATATCTAGGCATGATCATTGTATATAGGCATCACGTCCGTGACAAGTAGACCAAAACGATTTTGCATCTACTACTATTACTCCACACATCGACCGCTATCCAGCATGCATCTAGAGTATTAAGTTCATAAGAACAGAGTAACGCCTTAAGCAAGATGACATGATGTAGAGGGATAAACTCAAGCAATATGATATACACCCCATCTTTTTATCCTCGATGGCAATAATACTATACATGCCTTGATTCCCCTGCTATCACTGGGAAAGGACACCGCAAGATTGAACCCAATGCCAAGCACTTCTCCCATTGCAAGAACTATAGATCTAGTAGGCCAAACCAAACCAATAATTCGAAGAGACTTGCAAGGATATTATAATCATACATAAAAGATTTCAGAAAAGAATCCAATATTGTTCATATATAATCTTGATCATAAACCCACAATTCATCGGGTCTCGACAAACACACCGCAAAAAGATTACATCGAATAGATCTCCTCGAAGATCGAGAAGAACTTTGTATTGAGATCCAAAGAGAGAGAAGAAGCCATCTAGCTAATAACTATGGACCCGAAGGTCTGTGGTAAAGTACTCACAACTCATCGGAGAGGCTATGGTGTTGATGTAGAAGCCCTCCGTGATCGATGCCCCCTTCGGTGGAGCTCCGAAACAGGCCCCAAGATCGGATATCACGGGAACAGAACGTTACGGCGGTGGAATTAGGGTTTCTTGGTGCTCCTCGATGTTTTCAGGGTATGAGGGTATATATAGGAGGAAAAAGTACGTCGGTGGAGCAACGTGGGGCCCACGAGGGTGGGGGCGCGCCTGCCCTCTCGTGGGCACCACGTTTCTTCTCTGGCTTGTACTCCAAGTCTCCTGTGAAGATATCGTTCCAAAAATAACTCTCCCGAAGGTTTCATTCCATTTGGACTTCGTTTGTTATTCCTTTTCTAAGAAACACTGAAATAGGCAAAAAAAACAGCAATTTGCTCTGGGCCTTGGATTAGTAGGTTAGTCCCAAAAATAATATCAAAGTGTATAATAAATCCCATTAAACATCCAAAACAGAATATATAATAGCATGGAACAATTAAAAATTATAGATACGTTGGAGGCGTATCAATCATCGCTTCCTCATAGTTTGTAGGTTCATCATGGTCTAGTAACATGACTTCTAGAACCGGGTTACCGTACCACTCTGGTGCGGAACGCACTCTAGTTGACCTACGAGGTTCAGCAGTAAATTGATCCGAAGTTTCATGATCATCATCATTAACTTCCTCGCTGATTGGTGTAGGAATCATTGGAACTAGTTTCTGTGATGTACTACTTTCCAATTCGGAAGGAGGTACAATTACCTCATCGAGTTACACTTTCCTCCCACTCACTTCTTTCGAAAGAAACTCCTTCTCTAGAAAGGATCCATTCTTAGCAATGAATATCTTGCCTTCGGATCTGTGATAGAAGGTGTACACAACAGTTTCCTTTGGGTATCCTATGAAGACACATTTCTCTGACTTGGGTTTGAGCTTATTAGGTTGAAGCTTTTTCACATAAGCATCGCAGCCCCAAACTTTTAGAAATGACAACTTTGGTTTCTTGCCAAACCACAGTTCATAAGGCGTCGTCTCAACGGATTTAGATGGTGTTGAATTTAACGTGAATGCAGTTGTATCTAAAGCATAACCCCAAAATGATAGTGGTAAATCGGTAAGAGACATCATACGTCGCACCATATCCAATAAAGTATGGTTACGACGTTCGGACACACCATTACGTTGTGGTGTTCTGGGTGGCGTGAGCTGTGAAACTATTCCACATTGTTTTAAATGAAGACCAAACTCGTAACTCAAATATTCGCCTCCACGATCAGATCATAGAAACTTTATTTTCTTGTTATGATGATTCTCTACTTCACTCTCAAATTCTTTGAACTTTCCAAATGTTTCAGACTCGTGCTTCATTAAGTAGATATACCCATATCTGCTCAAATCATCAGCGAAGGTCAGAAAATAACGATACCTGCCGTGAGCCTCAACACTCATTGGTCCACATACATCAGTATGTATGATTTCCAAAAAAATATGTTGCTCGCTCCATTGTTCCGGAGAACGGAGTTTTAGTCATCTTGCCCATGAGGCATGGTTCGCAAGCACCAAGTGATTCATAATCAAGTGATTCTAAAAGTCCATCGGCATGGTGTTTCTTCATGCGCTTTACACCAATATGACCTGAACGACAGTGCCACAAATAGGTTGCACTATCATTATCAACCTTGCATATTTTGGCTTCAATATTATGAATATGTGTATCACTACGTTCGAGATCCAACAAGAATAGACCACTCTTTAAGGGTGCATGACCATAAAAGATATTACTCATAAAAATAGAACAACCATTATTCTCTTATTTAAATGAATAACCATCTCACAACAAACAAGATCCAGATATAATGTTCATGCTCAACGCTGGCACCAAATAACAATTATTTAGGTCTAAACCTAATCACGAAGGTAGATGTAGAGGTAGCGTGCCGATGGTGATCATTGATACGTCTCTATCGTATCTATAATTTTTTATTGTTCCATGCCAATATTCTACAACTTTCATATACTTTTGCCCACTTTTTATACTATTTTTGGGACTAACATATTGATCCAGTGCCCAGTGCCAGTTCCTGTTTGTTGCATGTTTTTTGTTTCGCAAAATATCCATATCAAACGGAGTCCAAATGGGATAAAACGGATGGATATTTTTTGGAATATATGTGAATTTTGGGAAGTGGAATCAACATGAGACGACGCCCGAGTGGCCCACGAGGGTGAGGGGCACGCCCTGGGCCCTCGTGGCCACCCCGTAAGGCGATTGGTGCCCTTCTTTCGCCGCAAAAAGCTAATATCCGGATAAAAATCGTGTCCAAAATTCAGGCCAGACGGAGTTACGGATCTCCGGAAATTTAAGAAATGGTGGAAGGCCAGAATCTGGGAACGCAGAAACAGAGAGAGACATAGACAGATCCAATCTCGGAGGGGCTCTCGCCCCTCCACCGCTATGGAGCCATGGACCAGAGGGGAAACCCTTCTCCCATCTAGGGAGAAGGTCAATGAAGAAGGAGAAGGAGGGGGTCTCTCTCCCCCTCGCTGTCGGTGGCGCCGGAACACCGCCGGGGCCATCATCTTGTGACGGCGATCTACACCAACACCTCCGTCATCTCCACCAACATCTTCATCACCTTCCCCCATCTATCTACAGTGGTCCACTCTACCGCAACCTGTTGTACCCTCTACTTGAACATGGTGCTTTATGCTTCATATTATTATCCAATGATGTGTTGCCATCCTATGATGTCTGAGTAGATTTTTGTTGTCCTATCGGTAATTGGTGAATTGCTATGATTGGTTTAAATTGCTCGTGGTTATGTTTCTGTCCTTTGGTGCCCATCATATGATCGCGCGTGTGGATCACACCATAGGGATAGTTGTATGTTGATAGGACTACGTATTGGAGGACAAGAGTGACAGAAGCTTCAACCTAGCGTAGAAATTGATGCATACGGGATTGAAGGGGGGCCAATATATCTTAATGCTATGGTTGGGTTTTACCTTAATGAACATTAGCAGTTGCGGATGCTTGCTAATAGTTCCAATCATAAGTGCATATAATTCCAAGTCAGGGATGACATGCAAGAGTGTCCTCTCCCACATAATACTTGCTATCGGTCTAGTAACGTAGTCAATTGCTTCGGGACAATTTTGCAACTCCTACCACCACTTTTCAACACTCACTATATTAACTTTATTGCTTCTTTACCTAAACAGCCCCTAGTTTTATTTACGTGTTCTTTATATTCTTGCAAACCTATCCCACAAAAACTACAAAGTACTTCTAGTTTCATACTTGTTCTAGGTAAAGTAAACGTCAAGCGTGCGTAGAGTTGTATCGGTGGTCGATTGAACTTGAGGGAATATTTGTTCTACCTTTAGCTCCTCGTTGGGTTCGACACTCTTATCGAAAGAAGCTACAACTGATCCCCTACACTTGTGGGTTATCAAGACCTTTTTTTGGCGCTAGCGTGGGGTGAATATTCTCATGTGTGCTTGTTTGATTTATCACTAAGTAGATTTTATTTGCTGTTCTAAGTTGTTTTCTATCTTTAGTTATGGGTAGGAAACGCAAAATACCAAAAAACTTAGTGGTACCTGTTGAACCAATGGTTGAAGAACCACTCAAAATCTATCACACTCCTGAAGCTTTTTACTTGGATCATCTTCGATCCCTATATGCTCGGGCTGAAACCCCAACTAGCTTAGTTGAGGGCAAATCTTTAGATGAGCATGCTTGTTATGTGCGTCACCGCATATCTAAAAAAGGGAAACTTTTACTGGATCAAATTCATCATTTGCAGTGCTATGCTTGGAATTTATGTGAAATACATGATTTTACTTGTTGTTCTGAAGACACTAAGAAACACCTTCCCTACCAATGTGAGTTTAGTGATAATGGAATCGTATCTTCGTATGCTAAGGGTGTTTATAGTTACTATGATGTTCAAAAAATTGAAGAATTTCTTGCTTTTAAGGGTGCTTATGAAATTGCTTCTTTGATTGAAAAGTATGATGCTACTCTTTACAAATCTGAAAATTTTGCCATATTTAAATATTGTTATGATAATTATGCTTCTAATGCCTATGTTAAACCATATATTGAGGACTCCTCCGCTGTCCAAGAAGAGACTAATATTTTGCAGTAGTCTATGGAAGAAGAAATTAATGACATTGTGAGCTCATTGGATGAAAAAGATGAGGAGGAGAGGAAGAACAAAAGGAGGAAGAGCGGATTGATCTCATTGGATGAAAAAGATGAGGAGGAGAGCGAATAACAAAAGGAGGAAGAGCGGATTGATCACCCGTGCCCACCTTCTAATGAGAGTAACTCTTTATCCCATCCATTGTTTAATCTCCCTTCATGCTTACCGAAGGATGAATGCTATGATGATTGTTATGATCCCGTTAATTCTTTTGAAATATCCCTTTTTGATGATGCTTGCTATGCTTGTGGCCAAGATGCCAATATGAATTATGCTTATGGAGATGAACTTGCTATAGTTCCTTATGTTAAACATGAGATAGTTGCTATTGCACCCACACATGATAGTCTTATTATCTTTTTGAAATCTCCAAACTACACTATATTGGAGAAGTTTGCACTTATTAAGGATTATATTGATGGGTTGCCTTTTTCCATTGCACATGATATTTTTGATGAATATAATATGCATGTGCTTGCTGCTCCTACTTGCAATTATTATGAGAGAGGAACTACATCTCTGCCTCTCTATGTTTCCAACACAATAAAATTGCAAGAAACTGCTTATACCATGCATTGGTCTCTACTTGATGTGCATGAATTGTTCTTGTATGACATGCCTATGCATAGGAAGAGAGTTAGACTTCGTTTTTGCATGACACATATCACTTTGTGCTCACTACTAAATGTCAAATCATTGCTAATTAAAATTGGCTTTGATATACCTTGGGATCCGGGTGGATCCATTACTTGAGCACTATATGCCTAGCGTAATGGCTTTAAAGAAAGTGCTGTTAGGGAGACAACCCAGAAGTTTTAAAGAGTCATTTATTCATGTTGTGTGATTTTATAAAGTTTAAAAACAAAAAATAAAGAGGGGAACCTAAAACTTTTTCAAAAAGAAAAGTGAAAGTAAGAAAGACGAGCACCGTTGAAATGGGGGAGCTCCTTGAACTTTGTTCATGCACATGGAAACTTTGCAAATCTTGAATTACAGAAAATTTTCAACAAAAGTAATTATCCCCATGTACAATTCCATTGTATTACAAAAATAATGTGCCAAGAGTTTCCTTTAGGATGATTAAACTTCTTGTTGGTTTGTGTGGTGCAAAAATAGAAACTTTCGTTGTAGTGTGCGATTTTACGTTTTTTTACTGGAACGTCGAAAGGATCTGAAAGTTTTTGGAAAGTCTTGCTATACAAATTGTTCATTTTTCCTTATTTTGTCGGTATTTTTAGAGTTACAGAAGTATGGTTAATGTTCAGATTACTACAGACTGTCCTGTTTTCACAGATTGCTGTTATAGCTTCATTATTTGCATATGTTTGAATTCTTGTTGAAGCCTCCTTGACTTGGGGCCATAGAATTGTGATAGAATACAGTGGTAATGTTTGTTCGTAATTATACAATAATGTTAGAGGAGTACATGATGGGATTTCATTGATCATATGCACTAACCCCACCACTAAAAGTTCGGTTAAGTTTTGTGTGGATGAAGTGTTCGAAGATCGAGGAGGTCTCGATGTGAGAAGAAGGAGGAGAGGCAGGAGCTGAAACTTGGGGATTCCCAAGGCACCCCAAGTAAATGTTCAAGGAGACTCAAGCGTCTAAGCTTGGGGACGCCCCGGAAGGCATCCCATCTTTCTTCAACAAGTATCAGTATGTTTTCGGATTCGTTTTGTTCACATGATATGCGTAAACTCTTGGAGCGTCGTGTGCTTTTTATTTTTCCTTTTAATAAATGCACCATGCTGGTATGAGATAATCCTTGGTTGATTTATAGAATGCTCTTTGCACTTCACTTATATCTTTTGAGTATGGCTTTATAAAATGCTTCATGTGCTTCACTTATATCATTTGAAGTTTGGATTGCCTGTTTCTCCTCACATAGAAAACCGCCATCTGTAGAATGCTCTTTTGCTTCACTTATAATTGTTAGAGCGTGGGCATATCTTTTGTAGAAAGAATTAAAACTCTCTTGCTTCACTTATATCTACTTAGAGAGTTGACATGAATTGGTCATTCACATGGTTAGTCATGAAATCCTACATAAAACTTGTAGATCGCTGAATATGATATGTTTGATTCCTTGCGATAGTTTTGCCATATAGAGATGCTAATATGTGGGAGGTACTAGTGAATGATTGTGGTTTAGTAAAAATATTGGTGTTAAGGTTTGCGATTCCCGAAGAATGCACATATGGTCTCCTAACTATGTAACCAAATTGGCGCGCATTGTATTTTGATTGTTTATCGTTGCGTGAAGGTCGGGGGCGCGCGATGGTTAACTCCTACCAACCTCCCTCCTAGGAGCATGCGTCGTACTATTTTTCTTCGAGGGCTAATAGATTTTTCGCAATAAGTATGTGAGTTCTTTATGACTAATGTTGAGTCCATGGATTATACGCACTCTCCCCCTTCCACCTTGCTAGCCACTCTAGTGCCGCGCAACTTTCACCGGTGAATCAAATCACCATATATCCTTCCTCAAAACAGCCACCATACCTACCTATTATGGCATTTCCATAGCCATTCCGAGATATATTGCCATGTAACTCCACCATTCCGTTTGTTATGACACGCACCATCATTGTCATATTGCCTTGCATGATCGTAAGATAGCTAGCATGATGTTTTCATGGCTTGACCGTTCTTTGGTGTCATTGCTATGCTAGATCATTGCACATCCCGGTACACCGCCGGAGGCATTCATATAGAGTCATACTTTGTTCTAGCATCGAGTTGTAATATCGAGTTGTAAGTAAATAAAAGTGTGATGATCATCATTATTAGAGCATTGTCCCTTAAAAAAGAGAAAGGCTAAATAAAAAAAGGAAGGCCCAAAAAAAGGGGACAATGCTACTATCCTTTTCCACACTTGTGCTTCAAAGTAGCACCATGATCTTCATGATAGAGAGTCTCCTATGTTGTCACTTCCATATACTAGTGGGAATTTTTATTATAGAACTTGTCTTGTATATTCCAACAATGGGCTTCCTCAAATTGCCCTAGGTCTTCATGAACAAGCAAGTTGATGCACACCCACTAGTTTTCCTTTGAGATTTCATACACTTATAGCTCTAGTGCATCCGTTACATGGCAATCCCTACTCACTCACATTGATATCAATTGATGGACATCTCCATAGTCCATTGATTTGCCTAGTCAATGTGAGACTTTCTCCCTAGTTTTTTCTACTACCACCTTCTATTCCACCCATAGTGATATGTCCATGGCTCACGCTCATGTATTGCATGAAGAGTTGAAAAGGTTCGCAAAAGTAAAGTATGAAAACAATTGCTTGGCTGAAACCGGGATGTGCATGAGGGGTACCTTGTGTTAAGAAAAGGGAGCATAAAAGACTATATGATTTTATAGGGATAATGTTCTTTAGCATTGATATTTTGAAAGACTTGATTGTTTGTTGGGATGCCCGAGTATTAAATTATTTTATGTCAAATGATAGACTATTGCTTTGAATCACTCGCGTCTTAATATTCATGCCATGATTAGATTACATGATCAAGATTATGCTAGATATCATTCCACATCAAAAATTATCTTTCTTATCATTTACCTACTCGAGGACGAGCAAGAATTAAGCTTGGGGATGCTGATAAGTCTCCGTCGTATCTGTAATTTTTTATTGTTCCATGCCAATATTCTACAGCTTTCATATACTTCTGGCAACTTTTTATACTATTTTTGGGACTAACATATTGATCCAGTGCCTAGTGTCAGTTCCTGTTTGTTGCATGTTTTTTGTTTCGCAGAATATCCATATCAAACGGAGTTCAAACGGGATAAAAATAGACGTAGATTTTGTTGGAATATATGTGAATTTTGGGAAGTGGAATCAACGTGAGACGATGCCCGAGTGGCCCACGAGGGTGAGGGGCGCGCCCTGGGCCCTCGTGGCCACCCCGTAAGGCGATTGGTGCCCTTCTTTCGCCGCAAGAAAGCTTCTATCCGGATAAAAATCGTGTCCAAAAGTCAGCACAAACGGAGTTATGGATCTCCAAAAAATTAAGAAATGGTGGAAGGCCAGAATCTGGGAACGCAGAAACAGAGAGAGACGGAGAGACAGATCCAATATCGGAGGGGATCTCGCCCCTCCGCCGCCATGGAGGCCATGGACCAGAAGGGGAAACCCTTCTCCCATCTAGGGAGAAGGTCAAGGAAGAAGGAGAAGGGGGGCTCTCTCTCCCTCGCTCCGGTGGCGCCGGAACGCAGCCAGGGCCATCATCGTGTGACGGCGATCTACACCAACACCTCCGTCATCTCCACCAACATCTTCATCACCTTCCCCCATCTATCTACAGCGGTCCACTCTCCCGTAACCCGTTGTACCCTCTACTTGAACATGGTGCTTTATGCTTCATATTATTATCCAATGATGTGTTGCCATCCTATGATGTTTGAGTAGATTTTCATTGCCCTATCGGTAATTGGTGAATTGCTATGATTGGTTTAAATTGCTTGTGGTTATGTTGATGTCCTTTGGTGCCCATCATATGAGCGCGCGCGTGGATCACACCATAGGGTTAGTTGTATGTTGGTAAGACTACATATTGAAGGACAAGACTGACAGAAACTTCAACCTAGCGTAGAAATTGATGCAAACAGGATTGAAGGGGGACCGATATATCTTAGTGCTATGGTTGGGTTTTACTTTAATGAACGTTAGTAGTTGCGGATGCTTGCTAATAGTTCCAATCATAAGTGCATAGAATTCCAAGTCAGGGATGACATGCTAGCAGTGGCCTCTCCCACATAATACTTGCTATCGGTCTAGTAACGTAGTCAATTGCTTAGGGACAATTTCTCAACTCCTGCCACTAGTTTTCCACACTCGCTATATTAACTTTATTGCTTCTTTACCTAAACAACCCCTAGTTTTGTTTTCGTGTTCTTTATATTCTGGCAAACATATCCCACAAAAACTACAAAGTACTTCTAGTTTCATACTTGTTCGAAGTAAAGTAAATGTCAAGCGTGCGTAGAGTTGTATCGGTGGTCGATAGAACTTGAGGGAATATTTGTTCTACCTTTAGCTCCTCGTTGGGTTCGACACTGTTACCTATTGAAAGAGGCTAAAATTGATCCCCTACACTTGTGGGTTATCATCACATTTACTTTGGAACCATTTCCCACGCGCATCGTCACCTCGTCGTTAGCTAATCTTTGTTTAATCAGTAGCCCCTGTATCAAGTTACAAACATTAGCAACCGAACCAGTATCAAATACCGAGGTGCTACTACGAGCATTAGTAAGGTACACATCAATAACATGTATATCAAATATACCTTTGTTCACTTTGTCATCCTTCTTATCCGCCAAATACTTGGGGTAGTTCCGCTTCAAGTGTCCAGTCCCTTTGCAGTAGAAGCACTCAGTCTCAGGCTTGGCTCCAGACTTGGGTTTCTTTGCGGGAGTAGCAACTGTCTTGCTATTCTTCTTGAAGTTCCCCTTCTTTCCCTTGACCTTTTTCTTGAAACTAGTGGTCTTGTTAACCATCAACACTTGATGCTCCTTTTTGATTTCTACCTCCACAGCTTTGAGCATAGCGAAGAGCTCGGGAATTGTCTTCTGGATCCCTTGCATATTATAGTTCATCACCAAGCCTTTATAGCTTGGTGACAGTGATTGAGGAACTCTATTAATAACACTATCTTCGTCAACTTTGCAACCAAGTTGGGTCATATGATTGTAGTACCCAGACATTCTGAGCAAGTGTTCACTGATAGAGTTGTTATCCTCCATCTTGCATCTATAGAACTTATTGGAGACTTCATATCTCTCAATTTGGGCATTTGCTTGAAATATTAACTTCAACTCTTGGAACATCTCATATGCTCCATGACGTTCAAAACGTCGTTGAAGTCCCGATTCTAAGCCATAAAGCATGGCACACTGAACTACCAAGTAGTCATCAGAACGAGCTTGCCAGACGTTATCATAACGTTCGGAGTTGCTCCTGCAACAGGCCTATCACCTAGCGGTGCTTCCAGGACATAATTCTTCTGTGTAGCAATGAGGATAATACTCAAGTTACATACCCAGTCCGTGTAGTTGCTACCATCATCTTTCAACTTGCTTTCTCTAGGAATGTATTAAAATTCAAGGGAACGGTAGCACGGGCCATTGATCTACAACAACATAGATAAAAACTATCAGGACTAAGTTCATGATAAATTAAAGTTCAATTAATCATATTACTAAAGAACTCCCACTTAGATAGACATCCCTCTAGTCATCTAAATGATCACGTGATCCAAATCAACTAAACCATGTCCGATCATCACGTGAGATGGAGTAGTTTTCAATGGTGAACATCTTATGTTGATCATATCTACTATATGATTCATGCTCGACCTTTCGGTTTCCAGTGTTCCGAGGACATGTCTGTACATGCTAGGCTCGTCAAGTTTAACCCGAGTATTCTGCATGTGCAAAACTGTCTTACACCCATTGTATTTGAACGTAGAGCTTATCACACCCGATCATCACGTGGTGTCTTAGCACGACGAACTTTCGCAACGGTGCATACTCAGGGAGAACACTTGTACCTTGAAATTTTGTAAGGGGTCATCTTATAATGCTACCGCCGTACTAAGCCAAATAAGAAGCATAATAAGTTAAACATCACATGCAATATAAATATGTGACATGATATGGCCATCATCATCTTGTGCTTCTGATCTCCATCTCCAAAGCATCGTCATGATCTCCATCATCACCGGCTAGACACCATGATCTTCATCGTAGCGTCGTGGTCGTCTTGCAAACTATTGCTACTACTACTATCGCTAACTCATAGTGATAAAGTATAGCAACTACATGGCCTTCACAATTCATACAATAAAGAGAAAACCATAAGTCTCCTGTCGGTTGCCGGTAATTTACAAAACATGATCATCTCATACAATAACGTATAACTCATCACATCTTGACCATATCACATCACAACATGCCTTACAAAAACAAGTTAGACATCCTCTACTTTGTTGTTGCAAGTTTTACGTGGCTGCTACGGGCTTAGCAAGAACCATTCTTACCTACGCATACAAAAACCACAAGGATTTTTCCTCAAGTGTGTTGTTTTAACCTTCACAAGGACCGGGCGTAGCCACACTCGATTCAACTAAAGTGAGAGAGACAGACACCCGCCGGTCACCTTTAAGCAACGAGTGCTCGTAACGGTTAAACCAGTCTCGTGTAAGCGTGCGTGTAATGTCGGTCCGGGCCGCTTCATCTCACAATACCGCCGAATCAAAGTATGATATGCTGGTAAGCAGTATGACTATTATCGCCCACAACTCATTGTGTTATACTCGTGCATATCATCTATGCATAGACCTGGCTCATGATGCCACCGTTGGGGAACGTAGTATTTCAAAAAAAAATCCTACGATCACGCAAGATCTATCTAGGAGAAGCATAGCAACGAGCGGGGAGAGTGTGTCTACGTACCCTTGTAGACCGAAAGCGGAAGCGTCTAGTGACACGGTTGATGTAGTCAAACGTCTTGGTGATCCAACCGATCCAAGCACCGAACGTACGGCACCTCCGCATTCAGCACACGTTCAAGTCGATGACGTCCCACAAGATCTTGATCTAGTGGAGCTGTCACAGGAGAGTTTTGTCAGCACGACGGCGTGGTGACTGCTACTTGTCGATCTTGCGTTGCATTCCCTCGAAGAGGAAAGGGTGATGCAGCACAGTAGCGTAAGTATTTCCCTCAGTTTTTGAGAACCAAGGTATCAATCCAGTAGGAGACCACGCGCGAGTCCCTCGCACCTGCACAAACAAATAAGAACTTCGCAGCCAACGCGATAAGGGGTTGTCAATCCCTTTACGGTCACGTACGAAAGTGAGATCTGATAGAGATGATAGTTTGATATTTTTGGTATTTTGGATTATAAGAACAGAAAGTAAAAACGGAGAAGTAAAGTAGATTGTAGATCGATATGTTAAGAATAGACCAGGAGGCCATAGTGTTCTCTAGTAGCTTCTCTCATGATAGCGATATTCTACGGCGGGTAAACAAATTACTGTCAAGCAATTGATAGAAAAGCGAATAATTATGAGACTATCTAGGCATGATCATTATATATAGGCATCACGTCCGAGACAAGTAGACCGAAACGATTATGCATCTACTACTATTACTCCACACATCGACCGCTGTCCAGCATGCATCTAGTGTATTGAGTTCATAAGAACAGAGTAATGCCTTAAGCAAGATGACATGATGTATAGGGATAAACTCAAACTTAGTGATATAAACCCCATCTTTTTATCCTCGATGGCAACAATACAATACGTGCCTTGCTACCCCTACTGTCACTGGGAAAGGACACCGCAAGATTGAACCCAAAGCCAAGCACTTCTCCCATTGCAAGAACTATAGATCTAGTAGGCCAAACCAAACCAATAATTCGAAGAGACTTGCAAGGATATTATAATCATACATAAAGAGTTCAGAGAAGAGCCAAATATTTCTCATTGATAATCTTGATCATAAACCCACAATTCATCAGATCTTGACAAACACACCGCAAAAAGAGATTACATCGAATAGATCTCCTCGAAGACCAAGGAGAACTTTGTATTGAGATCCAAAGAGAGAGAAGAAGCCATCTAGATACTAGCTATGGACCCGAAGGTCTGTGGTAAAGTACTCACAACTCATGGTGAGGCGATGATGATGATGTAGAAGCACTCCGCCGTAGATCCCTCCTCCGGCGGAGCTCCGTAACAGGGCCCAAGATGGGATCTCACGGAAACAGAAGGTTACGACGGTGGAACTAGGGTTTTCTCTGTTGTTCTGATGGTTTCGGGGTACGTAGGCATATATAGGAGGAAGGAGGGCATCGGGGGCCATACGTGGGGGCCATGAAGCAGGGGCGCGCCCTAGGGGGGCGCGCCCCCTACCCTCGTGGGCACCACGTAAACCCTACTCCGTGGTTCTCAAGTCTCCTGTGCGTGATTTTCTCCAAAGATATCTCTCCTGAAGGTTTCATTCCGTTTGGACTCCGTTTGATATCCCTTTTCTGTAAAACCCTGAAACAGGCAAAAAACAGCAATCTGGACTGGGCCTTTGGGTTAATAGGTTACTCCCAAAAATAATATAAAAGTGTATGACAAAGCCCATTAAACATCCAAAACATCATAAATAATATCATGGAACAATAAAAAATTATAGATGCGTTGGAGACGTATCAAGCATCCCCAAGCTTAATTCCTGCTCGTCCTCGAGTAGGTAAATGATAAAAACAGAATTTTTTTTATGTGGAATGCTAACCAACATAGTTTTTCAATATAATTCTCTTAATTGTGGCATGAATGTTCAGATGTGAAAGATTCAAGACAAAAGTCTATATTGACATAAGAAATAGTAATACTTCAAGCATACTAACAAAGCAATCATGTCTTCTCAAAATACTATGGCTAAAGAAAGTTATCTGTCGGAGATATGGACCATGGGTACCCTCAGCGCCTACCCTTGGTATTTTAAGACAAATAACAGCTGCCTGGTCTACTACGACCGTCTGCTCCTCAAGCCGTCTCCTAGGGTAGCCTTCCCTAGGAGCCGGCTGCCAGCAGGCGGTAGGGACCGAGCAGGCGGCGACATCAACACCACCAGCCAGCAGGCGGCCCCGCACTCTGCCCTCAGGGAACACACTGAGGTGAGTCCCGGCATGGTGGGGGCGTGGCTATTGGAAAACGCATCCCTAGAAGATCTATAAGGGCATGGCTACAGTGATCATGTACTCTGGGAATATCCACTAAAGCGGCGGGTCGCTGTAGCCACGAAGCTCGTGACCAAGCAGCGGTCAGAGAAGGCCACGATCCCACTACCCACAAACGGCGGGGCCAGCAGGCAGCTGGCCCCATCGGTCAGCGAGCAAGCTCAAGAACAAACCACCTCTGGCAGGCGGCCAGGGGAGACGGCCGTCTGGTAGCAGATGGCAAACCCCACCCTAGAAGTCCGAGCCTCATCAAGATGACGGGACGGGGCGAGGCGGCAGCGTACGGCGAGGGACGATGGCACTGTAGCCATCTCCTCCTCGACAAGGCTGTCGTCAGCAAAAGCACCCCTACAGTGAAAGACAATCACGAGGGCCCCGCAGGCGGCGGGCCCCAGCAGACAGGCAGCGAAGCCGGCGCCAGAAGACACTAACGGCTGGGGACCACGCCGTCGAGATTACCATTGTACCCCTGGGGGTAGGCCTATATAAACCCCCCAGGGTCCTCCATGTTGAGGGCTGGAATATTGGCTAGTTGGATAGTTAGCTACTAGAAGATCACAAGACAAAACCCTAGTTAGAGAGGAGAAGTGAGCTAGCCTTGTTCATCTTCTTCCTCTAGACCTCACAGCTCAAGGAGCAACCTTGTAGCTACTCTAGTGCAATTAGTCATGACGCGGAACCCCCGCGGAGTAGGACTAGGGGTGTTATCTCCTCGGAGAGCCCCGAACCAGGGTAAGATCCGTAGGCGTCCCAAGTTTCGCCTTATCCCGCTTCCCGAACCCGGCGACGTTCTTTTGACCCCATGCATGATAAGCCATCCTTTGGCATATGTCGTCCCAAAACACCGACATTTGGCGCCCACCGTGGGGCTAGGTGCACCGTCGTCCGGAGACATGTTCTGGACGGGAACCTTGTTCCTTCCTGGCGAGAGTAGTCAGCCCGGCACGCCCGCTGGCGTGGAGACCGGGATGCTTCGCAGCGCTGAGGCTGCATGCGCCGCGAGCGGGCTCGCCGAGCTGCTCGGCGCCGTCCGCATCCACGACGAACCCTCTCCGACGGCCGAGCCAGTGGCGCCGGAGAGCTTCCTCGTCTAGATCCACCTCATCGATGAGCGCGCATCTGACATGGAGTCGGTGGGCTCTTCTGACCCACCAGTGGACATGATCGTCGACCACGATGACTCCTTCCCCGAGCACGTGGAGATCGTCAACGACCCTCTTCCCGTTCTTCCGATCTGCGGCACCGTCAGCATCGTCACGGAGGTGCTCGTCACCGACCACGGCGAACCATCGTGCAGAACGGGTCCAGACCCGCTCGAGGCCGCTCTGCAGCACCTCGCCGCCCCTGTCGCGGCGGGGGCAGACGGCGCGGAACTGGAGGCGCTCCGCGTTTCGCTCCTTGACAACGCCAACAAGTTGGCCGCCTCCCGACGCCTCACTGAAGCTTATCGTCACGAAATGGACCGCGCCATCTGTGGCACGCCGGCTGCTGGCGAGCCTAGCCGAGCCGGCGTTGTCCGTGATCGCGGCGGGCTGCTAGCAGACATGTTGGGGCCCTGCGGCCTGTGTACCTCACTCCGTCGGAGAACCTAAGGGCTGCCCAAGCGGCAGTCGATGAGATGGGCCACTTGGAGGGGGACGAGCTCCGTTGCATGACCCAGCGTGCCCGCCAGCTCCTCGACGCTGCTGCTACGTAGCAGGAGGCCCGCCGCCGGGTATCAGAGGTGGCTGCGCACGCTGACAACCGCCCTCTTCGGCGGGAGCAGGGAGCCACGTCCCGCTCTCCAACAGTCGGCGCCACCAACCGGCGAGACTCAGAGCCCGCTGCCAGCCGCAGCCGGTAGACTCGCTTCACCATCGAGCGTGACGAAGACGGCCATCCAAGGGCCGTAGAACGACGAGGGGAGCAGCCGCCTCCTCCTAGGCGGGAGAGGCGCGTGTCTCCTTTGCCTGTTGACCACCCCTCTCTGGTAGGCCGTCTGGGCCGCCGCGAGGGGGTTGGGGAGAACGACGCCCGCCACCGCCTGGACCGTCTGGCTCGCTCCCAGGCGGTTGAAGAAGAGGATGACCTCGGTCCGGCCTACTTCGGCCCTCGCATCCGCAACGAGCCTTTTCCCAAGGGCTTCTCGCTCCCCAGAGACACCCCCAAGTACAACGGATCAGTGAAACCAGAGGACTGGCTGGTGGACTACTCCACGGCTGTCAGCATCGCCACAGGCAACAGACGTGTTGCGGTGAAGTACGTGCCCCTCATGCTCCAGGGCACGGCTCGGACGTGGCTGAACAGCCTCAAGCCCAACAGCATCAACGGCTGGCTAGACTTCACCGACGCGTTCACACGCAACTTCACCAGCACCTACAAGCGCCCTCCCGAGCCGCGTCAGCTCTCCCTGTGTGTCCAAGGCCCGGACGAATCGGCTCGTGACTATCTCACGCGTTGGGCAGAGCTGCAAAACTCCTGTGAGGGAGTGCACGAGGTACAAGCCATTGAGTATTTCACGGCCGGGTGCAGAGAAGGCACCTTGCTCAAACACCGGCTCCTGTGCGACGAGCCGGCCACGTTGGATGAACTGCTGAGCATAGCAGACAAGTACGCCACCGCCGACTCCTCCATGAAGATCGAGCTGCAAGTGGATGCTTCTGGCAAGATGACCCCTCCAACTCGCAAGACGCCGGCAGGAGAATCCAGCCGGCGCCAGCAGACCAACGACCAGAAGCGCAAGGCCCAGGCGCCGGCTGCCAACAGCCGGCTGGTGGCAGCGGTCGACGGACAGCAGCCAGAAGCTCAAGCAGGGCCCAAGCGCCAGAAGGGCGGCAAACCAGTATGGCAGCCGGCCTTCTCCTTTGATCAAGCCTTGGACGCCCATGCAAGTTCCACAGCGGCGCGAAGCCCTCCAACCACACCACACGGAATAATCACCGTAACCGGGGACTACGAGATGAAGATGCCTGGTCCCAAAGGAATAATCACTGTAACCGGGGACTACGAGAAGTCCATTGCATGTGCAAAAGCCAGCAGTCGCCTGGCAGAAACCCTTGTTGTGGCTGAGGAGAAGCGCCGTCTGGAGCGGCTGGTGGCAATGGCTGGCGAGCAGCCGGCCATACCAGCCGATCCCAAAGAGGCGGAGCCGCAAGGCTCGTTCCAGCCCTCCAAGGACACCAAGAAGATTGCCTTGGACCCATCTCACCCGGAGCGATTTGTTGTCATAGGGTCAAGCCTAGACAGCAAATAGGAAAGCGAGCTCGTCGATTTCCTCCGTAAGAATCGGGACATCTTTGCATGGTCCCCCAAGGACATGCCTGGTGTACCGACGGAATTCGCCGAGCACAAGCTACACGTGAGAGAAGATGCAAAGCCTGTCAGGCAGCCGCTGCGCCGCCTGTCAGAAGAGAAGAGAAGAGTTGTTGGGGAGGAGGTCGCCCGCCTGCTAGCAGCCGGCTTCATCATGGAAGTATTTTATCCCGAGTGGCTGGCGAATCCAGTCCTGGTGCTGAAGAAGAACAACAAATGGCGCATGTGCATTGATTACACCAGCTTGAACAAAGCTTGCCCCAAAGATCCGTTTGCTCTGCCACGAATAGATCAAGTGATTGACTCCACAGCCGGATGCGAGCTGTTGTCTTTCCTTGATTATTCTGGGTACCACCAAATCAAGCTTGATCCAGCAGACCGTCTGAAGACTTCCTTCCTCACGCCGTTTGGGGCCTTTCTGCTACCTGACCATGACGTTCGGCTTGAGAAATGCCGGCGCCACCTTTCAGCGTTGCATGCAGAAGTGTCTCCTCAAGCAGCTTGGCAGGAATGCCCACGTTTACGTGGATGATATCGTGGTGAAGACCGAGAAGAGGGGAACCCTTTTGGAGGATCTCTAGGAAACATTTGAGAATCTGCGCCGCTTTCGGATTAAGTTGAACCCGGAGAAATGCGTCTTCGAGGTACCAGCAGGCCAGCTCCTTGGTTTCCTGGTATCCAAACGCGGCATTGAGTGCAACCCCGCGAAGATCAAAGCCATCAAGAGGATGGAACGACCGACCCGTGTGCGAGATGTCCAGAGATTCACGGGGTGCCTGGCATCTCTCAGCCGTTTCATCAGCCGGCTGGGAGAAAAGGCACTCCCCCTGTACCAACTGATGAAGAGAACCACTTGCTTTGAGTGGAACGACCAGGTGGACGAGGCCTTCCAGCAGCTCAAGCGACTGCTGTCCACCCCGCTTGTCCTGGCGGCGCCAGCAGACAAGGAACCCATGTTCCTTTACATAGCCGCCACCAGCCGGGTGGTCAGCACTGTCATTGTGGTCGAGCGCCCAGAGGACGGCAGAGCCTTGCCCGTCAAGAGGCCCGTCTACTACTTGAGCAAAGTGCTGTCAGCGTCCAAGCAGAACTACCCCCATTACCAGAAGATGTGCTACGGCGTGTGCTTCACCGCCAACAAACTCAAGCAATACTTCCAAGAGCATTCTGTCACAGTCGTCTACATGGCCTCGCTTGCCGAAATTATGGGGAATAGAGATGCCTCAGGAAGAGTGGCCAAGTGGGCCATCGAGCTGGCCCCCTTCACCATCTTCTACCAGCCGCGCACCACCATCTAGTCGCAAGCACTGGCCGACTTCCTCGTCGATTGGGCCGAGACCCAATACCTGCCGCCTGTGCCAGACTCAACCCATTGGCGGATGCACTTTGACGGATCAAAGATGCGCACCGGCCTGGGAGCCGGCGTCGTCCTCACCTCCCCCAAAGGCGATAAACTCAAGTACACTCTGCAGATCCACTTCGCCGCCTCCAACAACGTGGCGGAATATGAAGCACTTATCCACGGGCTCTGGATGGCCAAGGAGATTGGCATCCACCGAGTGATGTGCTACGGTGACTCAGACTTGGTTGTCTAGCAGTCGTTTGGGGACTGGGACGCCAAGGATGCAAATATGGCAAGCTGCCGCTTCCTTGTCTAGCAGATCAGTGGGCACTTCGATGGATGCAAGTTCCTCCATGTGCCACGAGCCGATAACATGCAAGCAGACACCTTGGCGCTAATCGGTTCCACCCGCCAAGCAATACCAGCCGGTGTATCTCTCCAATGCCTGCGCAAACCGTCTATCAAGCCTTCACAAGAGTCGGAGTCAATCTTCATACCAGCCGACCCCGGGGTAGGCGGCCCCGCGGTTTCGGCTGCTGGCCAAGAGACCACTCCGGCAGGCAGCCACGACACTCCAACTCCAACAGACGGATCACCTAAAACCGTGCCGGCTCCTGGCCCGGGGACTGCTCCAGCAGACGGCCAGGAGGCGCCGGCTCCAGCAGACGGCTCGGGGACTTCGGCGACTCAACAGGTGGCTCAGCCTGGCCCTCCACCTCCCAGCCCAACCACCCTGGTCTCTCTGGCCGAAGCAACTGGAGTCTCAGCGCCGTCATGGGCACAGCCAATCCTCACATTCCTGCTCAAAGGAGAGCTGCCAGCAGAAGAAACTTTGGCGCGTCAAGTTCAACGCCGAGCCTCAGCTTACACCATTGTCGACAAAGATCTCGTCAGAAGGAGTGTGACAGGCGTTTTCCAATGCTGTGTAGAAGCAACCAAAGGACTAGCCATCCTGAAGGACATTCACCAAGGGGAGTGCGGCCACCACGCGCCTCAAGGTCTCTCGTAGCCAAAGCTTTCTGCCACGGTTTCTTCTGGCCGACTGCTTTGGACGACGCAAAAGATTTGGTGAAGAAGTGCAATGGCTGCCAACGCTTCAGCTCCAAGCAACACTTGCCAGCTTCTGCACTCAAGACTATTCCGATCACTTGGCCATTTGTCGTCTGGGGTCTGGATATGGTAGGACCCTTCAAGACTGCCAGAGGAGGCCTGACACACTTACTTGTGGCAATAGATAAATTCACCAAGTGGATCGAAGCCAAACCAATCAAGAAACTCAACGGTCCAACAGCTGTGACATTCATTGCAGACATCACAGTCCGGTATGGTATACCGCACATCATCGTCACCGACAACGGCACAAACTTTGCCAAAGGCGCACTTGCCCGTTTCTGCGCAACTCAGGGCATCCGGCTGGACCTAGCGTCCGTTGCCCACCCATAGTCTAACGGCCAAGTCGAGCGCGCCAACGGCCTTATCCTATCTAGCATCAAGCCCCGGCTGGTCGAGCCCTTGGAGCGGTCGGCCGGCTGCTGGATCGAAGAGCTGTCGTCTGTCTTGTGGAGCCTCAGAACCACTCCGAACAAATCCACCGGCTTCACCCCTTTCTTCCTCGTCTATGGGGCCGAGGCCGTCATCCCAACGGACGTTGAGTTTGACTCACCTCGCGTCACCATGTACATGGAAGCTGAAGCCAAGGAAGCATGCGAAGACGGCGTGGACTTGCTGGAGGAGGCCCGGCTGGTAGCACTCAGCCGCTCCGCCATCTACCAGCAGGGCCTCCGCCGCTATCACAGCCGGTGAGTGAAGCCACGCTCCTTCTCCGAGGGAGACCTTGTGCTCCGGCTGATCCAGCTAACAGCCGGCCAGCACAAGATCTCGGCTCCTTGGGAAGGACCGTTCATCGTCAGCAAGGTACTGGGCAATGACGCCTACTACCTCATCGACGCCCAGAAGCCAAGAGCGCGCAAGAGAGACGACTCAGGCAAGGAGTCGGAGCGCCCATGGAATGCAAACCTTCTTCGTCGCTTTTATAGCTGAAAGACAATATGTGTCGTGCTATCTAAAGTTATTTTGAGAATCAGTGGGAACCCCGAGGAGTTCTCGGGGACTGCCCAACCCTTTATCTATATGATAAGAATTATGCATGTGAATGTTTTTTGTTCACTCTCCTGTCCGGCACCGGAGCCTATCAGACGGCCCGGGGACTGGCCGCCTGGCCCTATGTCTAGAGAATTCTCCTTAAAAAGTCAGACAAGTAATGTGATGGCATCCGAGCCCTCTCATGTATCCAGTCGCAGACTCGCAGAACGCGGCTGTCCGGCTGGCAGGAGCCAAAGGCAAGAAGCGGTGCCCACATGAAAATGGCTAAGGATAAAAGACATAGGACCAGCTGGCCCTTAAAGCTAATAGCCAGCTGCCAAGCAGCCGGCCAGCCAGTTCTAGGCTTGGCCAGACCGTCTTCCAAAAGGCGAGATACTTGCCCACTCCGAAAATAGCCAAGTCCTTGACCCAGCCACAGAACCACAGAGTGGCTGTCTGGCTGGCAGGACGGCAGTACTAGGGGTCGGCAAGGAAAAAATCGCCACAACGAACTAGGGCAAGGCTAATCCTAGGACTCGGCACAATTGCATATAAACGATGCAGCATTAAAAAGAATATTTACATCCAAAAGGCCTTAAGAGCCGCCTTGCAGTAATAACTTACTAAATACACCCAGCGGGTGGAATTGTTCGGATTAACCTTACGAGTCTTACAGAAAGGCAGAAGAAACAGATAAAAATCCTAAGGAGCAGCAGGCTGGGCAGGTGGCACGACGGAGCCGGCTTCTGGGGAGGCCGCCTGGCAGGTCTCGGTCTGGCCATCTCCTACAGCAGGCGGGGCCGTTACTCTTGGCCCGCTCGTTGAGGACTGGTCAGGCTGGCGACTGCCAGCTGGATCCGCCTCCTGGGAGCTGGCCTCCTCCTCATCGCCTTCTCCCTCCTCATCACCATCGCTGGAGGCGATCTCCTCCTCCGAGTCCTCCGACGCCGCCAAGTCCAGCCCGAAGTTGCCAGGCGGCACCACATGGCCCCTGTCATCCAACTCCGGGATGAAAAGGGAGGTATCGGCGTATTCGGCGAGGGCGGCAGCACGCGGGACGAGCTCCTTATGCTCGGCAGCCAGCTCTGGCTAGGCTTCCGCGCGGAATGTCTCCAGCTGTTCCAGGCTCAGGCCAGGATACCAGCTCTTGGCGAACTCCAGGGCAGTCCGCGCGCCGGCCCTTGCTGCGGAGCCCTTCCAGGCCTCGAAGCGCTGGCGGGCCGCCTCCGCCAGACGACTGTCCGGCTGGGGGTGCGAGGCATTAGCACACCTGGCCAAAGGGCGGTCAGGATCTGGGTGCCAGCTCGCTGCAGCTGGCGAAGAAGACGGCGGACTGGTACAAGGCGCATCCAAATGGCAAGGAGCTCTTCAGTCGGGGTCCTGGGCGTGTTGGGTTCGATTTCCCGGCCCGCCTGGCGCTTCGCTGCACGCTCGGCCTTGATGGCTGGGTGGCGGCCACAGTGTAACCCGGGAAGAACTCTGAAAAGACTAGAACAAGGATCAGAAGAGAAGCAAAATGGCTGCTGCAAAACGGCAAAAACAAAAGGAGAGGGTAAATGACTCACCATCAACCATGTCTCCAATGGCTACATAGCCTTCTTGGAGAGCCGCCTCCTTCTTGGCCTAATTCGAGCGCTCAGTCTCGAATTCAGCCCACAGAAGGGATTCGGTGTCAGACATTTTGCTGAGCTCGACCTTGTGAGCCGCCGCCTGGTCTGCCAACTCCTTGGCCAGGCGATCGCGGTCTTGGGTAGCGAGGACACGCTCCTGCTCCTTTGCGGCCAGCTCCGTCTGGACCTCGCCCAGCTAGCTGCGGAGGCTGGCTGCGACCGCTGGCAGGAGAGAACGAAAGAGAACAAGGGTCAGCAGCAGAAGACATAACCTTGGAGTTCCAAGCCGCCTGCTCAGCAGCCGGCTAGGAACTCGGGGACTACACCCAGCGGGTGCGCTGACGCGCCCCCGCAAGGAGAAGAAGAGACACTCACCTCGGCTGTCTGCCAGGGCAGTCTGCAGCTGCGCCAGCTCCTGGCGATGCGCGTTGTAGGAGGCCACGCGGAGGTTGTGGTACTCCTGCAACAAAAAGGCAAGGTCAGATCTGGGTGAACACTTTGGAGTTCCAAGCCGCCTGCTCAGCAGCCGGCTCGGAACTCGGGGACTACACCCAGTGGGTGCACTGACGCGCCCCCACGGAAAAAATTGAAGGAATAAAAACCAAGGAAGATGAAGCACACTTACCCGAACGGACGACCGTGTGGCGACGAACTCCTGCATCACCGTCTGCACGACGTTGCCAAGGGAGTTCATGCGGTCCAAGACGTCCCGCGACGCAACAAGCCATGCGCCGTCTCCTCCGGATCTCCAGCTCGATGGCGCCGCGCTGGTCGCCTCGTTCTCCGGCGCGGACGAGCTGGCCCCACCGACTTCCACCTGCTGGGGCATAGAAACCGCCCTCGCAAGGCGCCGACGGGCTGGGCCTCGGGGGGGCGGTTGCGGGCCAACCACCAGCGTGCCCCCAACCGGCGGCACCTCCGTCCCCACCGGCCGGCTGCCCTGCTCCCCAGCAGGCGGCGCGGGGGGTGGTGACAGCGTCTCCAAGATGACGCATTCGTTACCTCCATCTCCTCGTGCCGGCTGCTCGTCAGCAGCCGGCACCTGGGCAGACGGCTCCTGAGACCTTGGCGTCGGGCGGTCGACGTGGTCCACTGGCTGCTGGGGGCCCTTCCCCCGCTCTCGGACGCGGGCGGCATCTGCCTCGACCTTCTTGGTGGCTTTGGCCTCCGCCTGGGCGGCGGCATCGGCCGCTGCTCGCTCACGCTCCGCGGCCTCGCGCTCCGCTCGTGCCTCGCGAGCGTTTCTCTCTGTGGCCTCCCGAAGCGCGGCAGCAGGATCCACGCGGGGGGGCACGAGAGGGGCGTCTGGGCCTCCTACCACGGAGCCCGCTGGCACCCACGAGAGGGAAAGCGGCGCGCTGAACGGGCGTCCAGAGAAAACAAAGAATCCAGAAAGAATCAGCCGTGAAAGAAGAACAAGGCGCAAAGAAAGAATGAAGAATACTTACCCAGACACGACTGGCCTAGCCTTCGGTTTCTTTGGCATGTTTGCCCTGGCGGCTACCTCTTGACGCCTCGTGGCGGCGATCGACAGCCAAAGCTTCTTGGGCGGGGCGCCAGTCGGCCATGACGTGGACCGCCGTTTCCCGCCGACGGCTGTGCCAGACGGCCCCGCCTGCTTACTGGCGCGGACGGGTGCCTCCTCCATCTCCTCCTCGTCGTCCAGCCAGTTCTCGAGGCCGCCTTCTAGCTGGCCTCTGCCGCCTGTCACCTCCTCCTCCTCCATGGCGGCGGCGGCCCCAAGGTCGGGGTCGCTCGTATCGCTCTGGGAGCGATCAGGCTCGAGGGGGCGGCCCGGTTGGTTGGAGCCTGGCGCCGGTTGGCCTGGGAAGATCTGAGCCGGGTGTCAGCACCAGACGGCTATGGCAGCCGGGCAAAGAAGAAAGAAAACAGAAGGACAAAAACTTACTGCGGGCGGCTGGTTGTTGCGGCTGTACGGAGCCTTGCTGAAGGCCCAGCCGGCGTCGGAGACCTGGCAGCTGGAGATGTGGTTCACCAGCCGGGCCACTTCCCCGTGCGGCAGGGGCTTGGTGCAGGTCCGGCTGGGATCCCTGTGCCCGCTCATGTCACAGATGAAGTGGGGCCAACACTGCAGCGGCAGCACCCGGCACTCGGCGAACGTCAGAAGCAGATCCGCGAACTCCAGGCCTTAGACGTCTCTCAGCTCCCGGAGACGGCGCACGGCGACGGAGGCGCCTTCTGTCAGGGCAACGGGCCGGGTCCTCCAGGATTCCCGGGGCTCAGCAGGCGGCCCCGGCACCCACTCCGGCAGGCAGATGAAGTCTTCCTCGGGGTCGACGTTGGAGAGTAAAAATACGTCTTCTGCCACTACTTCACCGATCCGACGAGTTTCGGCGCCGGGAAGAAGTTTCTCGCACCGGTGCGCTTCACGGCGATGCATCCTCCGCACTGAGCGGCCGCGCTCTGGACGGCAGTGCCCAATTTCACATAGAAGAGCTCCGACCAGAGCTCGACGGTGGGGAGGATGCCCAGATAGGCCTCGCAGAGGACGATGAAGGAAGAAATGGTGGTTATTGTGTTCGGCGTGAGGTGGTGCAGTTGGATGTGGAAGAAGTCGAGGAACGAGTGGAAGAAGCCGCTCGCCGGCAGTCCAAACCCGCACGGAAAGTGCGAGCGGAAGACGACCCGCTCGCCTTGTTGCGGGGCCGGTCTGATTTCCGCCGCCAGCGCCAGGCGCACGGCGACCCTATCGGCCGGCGGCAGCTTCCGCGACCGCCGAAGAACGTCCACTTGCTCTTGGACGACCTCACTGCCGTCCCACTGGCCGTGGTGTCGGGTAGGCGCTGGAGCAGCCATGGCACGGGCGGTGTTTCGCTGTGACTGAGGCAAGGAGAAGCGAGGAAGAAGACGAAGGATGGGGGAGGGTGAGCGCGAGAGCAGCGCCAACCCTCTCCCCTAGCCTATATATAGGCCCTGGCGACGAAGGCGAGGGGGCGGACGTGGGCTTAACCACCCCACGCCCCGCACGACCCCCAATTTTCTCGCACCTAATCCACGCGCATTAAATGCGCGTGGGAGGGTAATCGATTACCCCTGCCATAGTGGATCCGTGCGGGGCCCGAGGCCCTTAGTGGCGGGCTCCGGCCCACTATTATGTCCTGTCATGCGCGTGGGCGCTGCCAACGGTCCGCGGGCCTGTCCGACTGCCCGCTGACCAGGCGGCGCCTTCCCACTGAAGATTCCGAAACAGCGATACGGCTGTCAGAGGTCGGCTGCTGCGGCGCAGAGCCGGCTGGCGGCAGATGGACTCCTTAAGCAGACAAGAGACAGACGAAAAGCAAGCCTGAGGGGAGAAGCTGCTGGAACCCCTCAGCATCTCCAGCATTCGCATCGGAGTTCCACCAGCTTTGGGGACTACTGTCGGAGATATGGACCATGGGTACCCTCAGCGCCTACCCTTGGTATTTTAAGAAAAATAACAGCCGCCTGGTCTACTACGGCCGTCTGCTCCTCAAGCCGTCTCCTAGGGTAGCCTTCCCTAGGAGCCGACTGCCAGCAGGCGGCGACATCAACACCACCAGCCAGTAGGCGGCCCCGCACTCCGCCCTCAGGGAACACACTGAGGTGAGTCCCGGCGTGGCGGGGGCGTGGCTACAGGAAAACGCGTCCCTAGAAGATCTATAAGGGCGTGGCTATAGTGATCATGTACTCTAGGAATATCCACTAAAGCGGCGGGTCGCTGTAGCAACGAAGCTCGTGACCAAGCAGCCGTCAGAGAAGGCCACGATCCCACTACCCACAAACGGCGGGGCCAGCAGGCGGCTGGCCCCATCGGTCAGCGAGCAAGCTCAAGAACAAACCGCCTCTGGCAGGCGGCCAGGGGAGACGGCCGTCTGGTAGCAGACGACAAACCCCACCCTAGAAGTCCGAGCCTCATCAAGATGACGGGACGGGGCGAGGCAACAGCGTACGGCGAGGGACGATGGCACTATAGCCATCTCCTCCCCGACAAGGTTGTCGTCAGCAAAAGCACCCCTACAGTGGAAGACAATCACGAGGGGCCCGCGGGCGGCGGGCCCCAGCAGACAGGCGGCGAGGCCGGCGCCAGAAGACATTGATGGCTGGGGACCACGCCGTCGAGATTACCATTGTACCCCTGGGGGGTAGGCCTATATAAACCCCCCAGGGTCCTCCATGTTGAGGGCTGGAATATTGGCTAGTTGGATAGTTAGCTACTAGAAGATCACAAGACAAAACCCTAGATAGAGAGGAGAAGTGAGCTAGCCTTGTTCATCTTCTTCCTCTAGACCTCACAGCTCAAGGAGCAACCTTGTAGCTACTCTAGTGCAATTAGTCATGACGCGGAGCCCCCGCGGAGCAGGACTAGGGGTGTTATCTCCTCGGAGAGCCCCGAACCTGGGTAAGATCCGTAGGCGTCCCAAGTTTCGCCTTATCCCGCTTCCCGAAACCGGCGACGTTCTTTTGACCCCATGCATGATAAGCCATCCTTTGGCATATGTCGTCCCAAAACCCCGACATTATCCCTACAAAATCATATAGTCTGGCTATGCTCCCTCTTCATCACACAAAATATTCATATCATGCACAACGCCGATTTTATCCAAGCACTTATTTTCATACTCTATTCTTTCAAACCTTTCAACTTTCACGCAATACATGAGCGTGAGCCATGGACATAGCACTATGGGTGGAATAGGGAGGTGGTTGTGGAGAAGACAAAAAGGAGGGAGATAGTCTCACATCAACTAGGCGTATCAACGGGTTATGGAGATGCCCATCAATAGATATCAATGTGAGTGAGTAGGGATTGCCATGCAACGGATGCACTAGAGCTAAAAATGAATGAAAGCTCAACAAAAGAAACTAGTGGGTGTGCATCCAACTTGCTTGCTCATGAAGACCTAGGGCATTTGAGGAAGCCCATCGTTGGAATATACAAGCGAAGTTCTATAATGAAAATTCCCACTAGTATATGAAAGTGACTAAACATGAGACTCTCTATCATGAAGAACAGGGTGCTACTTTGAAGCACAAGTGTGGAAAAAGATAGTAGCAATTGTCCCTTCTCTCTTTTCTCTCTTTTTTTGGAGGGGCTTTCTCTTTTTTTAGCCCCTCTCTATTTTCTTGGCCATCTTTTTTTATTGGCCTTTCCTCACATGGAGCAATGCTCTAATTATGATGATCATCACACTTTTATTGATTTACATTTCGATATTACAACTCGATATTAGAACAAGTATGACTCTATATGAATGCCTCAGGCGGTGTACCGAGATGTGCAATGAATCAAGAGTGACATGTATGAAAAATTATGCATGGTTGCTTCGCCACAAATACAATGTCAACTACATGATCATGCATGGCAATATGACAATATGATGTGTGTCATATGAACGAAACGATGGAAAGTTGCATGGCAATATATCTCGGAATGGCTATGGAAATGCCATGATAGGTAGGTATGGTGGATGTTTTGAGGAATATATATGGTGGCTGTTTTGAGGAAGGATATATAGTGGGTGTATGGTACCGGCGAAAGTTGCGCGGTACAAAAGAGGCTAGCAATGGTGGAAGGGTGAGAGTGCGTATAATCCATGGACTCAACATTAGTCATGAGAACTCATATACTTATTGCAAAAATTTACGAGTCATCAAAACAAAGCAATCAACGCATGCTCCTAGGGGGGAGGTTGGTAGGAGTTAACCATCGCGCGCCCCCGACCTCCACACAAAGGTTGACACTTTACAAATACCTCATGCTCTAACTTCGTCACATAGCGGTTCACCATATGTGCACGCTACGGGAATCACTAACTTTAACACAAGCATTTCTCAATTTCATAATAACTCCACTAGCATGACTCTAATATCACTATCCTCATATCTCAAAACAATTATCAAGCATCCAACTTCTCATCATATTCAATGCACTTAGTGTGAAACTTTTTACTACATTGATATTGGATGTCTATCATGTGAAGACTAGTTTTATAGCCTAAGCACATTACCATGCTGTTTTAATAGACTCTCAAATGGATATAAGTGAAGCATGAGAGATCAACAATTTCTTCAAAATATTATCACCACCCTAGGCCATATTTAATTCTCTCAAATAGGTGTGTCCAGCAAGGATAATTGTGGCAAACTAACAAGAAAAGACTCAAATTATACAAGACGCTCCAAGCAAAACACATATCATGTGGTGAATAAAAATATAGCTCCGAGTATAGTTACCGATGGATGAAGACGAAAGAGGAGATGCCTTCCCGGGGCATCCACAAGCTTAGGCTTTTGGTTGTCCTTGAATTTTACTTGGGGTGCCTTGGGCATCCCCAAGCTTAGGCCCTTGCTACTCTTTGTTCCATGGTCCATCAAAGCAATACTCAAAACTTGAAAACTTCACAACACAAAACTTAGACAAAAATCTCGTGAGCTCCGTTAGTATAAGAAAGCAAACCACTACTCAAAGGTACTGCAATGAATTCATTATTTGTTTATATTGGTGTTAAACCTACTGTATTCCAACTTATCTATGGTTCATACTTCCCAATACTACTCATAGATGCATTGAAATAAGCAAACAACACACGAAAAACAGAATTTGTCAAAAACAGAATAGTCTGTAGTAATCTGCAGATTTCGCATACTTCTGTAACTCCAAAAAATTTCAACTAAATTGGTAAACGTGAGGAATTTGTCTATTAATCATCTTCAAAAAGAATCAACTAAATAGCACGCTCCAGTAAAATCTGATGACCATTCTAGCGAGCGCTAACGATTCTGTTTTTCACAGCAAGATCACATAAACTTCACACAAGTCTTCCCAAAGGTTCTACTTGGCACAAACACTAAACAAAACACAAAACCACATCTAAACAGAAGCTAGATGCAATATTTATTCCTAAACAGAAGCAAAAACAAAAAATATAAAATTGGGTTGCCTCCCAACAAGTGCTATCGTTTTACGCCCCTAGCTAGGCACAATACATGGATAGATCTAGGTATTGCCATCTTTGAAAGGCAATCCATAAGTGGCTCTCATAATAGATTCATATGGTAATTTGATTTTCTTTCTAGGAAAGTGTTCCATGCCTTTCCTTAACGGAAATTTGAATCTAATATTTCTTCCTTCATATCAATAATTGCACCAATCGTTCTAAGGAAAGGTCTACCAAGAATAATAGGACATGAAGGATTGCAATATATATCAAGAACAATGAAATATATGGGCACATAATTCCTATTGGCAACAATAAGAACATCATTAATCCTTCCCATAGGTTTCTTAATAGTGGAATCCGCAAGATGCAAATTCAAAGAACAATCATCAAGCTCATGCAAATCACACAAAGTTTTTGGGATAGTGGAGACACTTGCATCCAAATCACACAAAGCAAAGCATTCATGATCTTTAATTTTTATTTTGATAGTAGGTTCCCGCTCATCATAAAGCTTTCTAGGGATAGAAACTTCTAACTCAAGTTTTTCTTCATAAGATTGCATCAAAGTATCAACTATGTGTTTCGTAAAAGCTTTATTTTGACTATAAGCATGTGGAGAATTTAGTACGGATTGCAACAAGGAAATACAATCAATCAAAGAGCAATTATCATAATTGAATCCCTTGAAATCCAAAGTAGTGGGTTCATCACTATGCAAATTTTTAATTTCTTGACTCCCACTTTTAGTAATTTTAGCACCAAGATCTCAAAACTCCGAATCATTGGGACAACTTAAAGTAAAATCATCTCCAATCCTATCTTCATCAAGATTTATACTAATAGGAGACACATCAATAACTTTCAGATCTTCATCTTTATTTTCATGATACCTAGAAGAACACGCTTTTATATAATTCTCTCTTTTAGCACGCATCCTAGCGGTTCTTTCTTTGCATTCATCAATGGAAATTCTCATGGCTTTGAGAAACTCATTGATATCATGCTTAGGTGGGATAGATATAAGTTTCAAAGAATCAACATCAAGAGAAATTCTATCCACACTTCTAGCCAACTCATCAATCTTAAGCAATTTTTCTTCAAGCATAGCATTGAAATTCTTTTGCGAAATCATAAACTCCTTAACACTAGTTTCAAATTCAGAAGGCATCTTTCCATAAGAGTTTTTGTAGGAATTACCATAATTATTAGAGGAATTACTAGGAAAAGGCCTAGGATTAAAGTTCCCTCTATAAGCATTGTTACCAAAAATTATTCCTACCAACAAAATTCACATCCAAAGATTCATTGTTATTTTCAATCAAAGTGGACAAAAGGCATATCATTAGGATCAGAAGAAGCACTCTTAGCAGCAAATAATTTCATAAGTTCATCCATCTTTCCACTCAAAACACTAATTTATTCAATAGCATGCACTTTTTTACTAGTAGATCTTTCAGTGTGCCATTGAGAATAATTAACCATAATATTATCTAGGAGTTTGGTAGCTTCTCCTAAGGTAGTTTCCATGAAAGTGCCTCCCGCGGCCGAATCTAAAAGATTTCTAGAAGCAAAATTCAAGCCAGCATAAAAATTCTGAATAATCATCCATAGATTCAAACCATGTGTAGGGCAATTACGTATCATTAACTTCATTCTCTCCCAAGCTTGTGCAACATGCTCATGATCTAGTTGCTTAAAATTCATAATATCGTTTCTAAGAGAGATGATCTTAGCAGGAGGGAAGTACTTAGAGATAAAAGCATCTTTGCACTTATTCCATGAATCAATACTATTTCTAGGCAAAAAGGAAAACCAAGTTTTAGCACAATATCTAAGTGAAAACGGAAATAACTTCAATTTAACAATATCGTTATCAGTATCCCTTTTCTTTTGCATATCATACAAATCAACAAAGTTGTTTAGATGGGTGGCGGCATCTTCACTAGGAAGGCCGGAGAAATAATCTTTCATGACAAGATTAAACAAAGCAGCATTGATCTCACAAGATTCAACATCGGTAATAGGAGCAATTGGAGTGCTAATAAAATCATTATTGTTGGTATTGGAGAAGTCACACAATTTGGTATTGTTCTAAGCCATAGTGACAATCAAGCAATCCAACACACACAAGCAAACAAGAAGCAAGCGAACGATAAACACACGGCAGAAGAAGGGCAGATAAAACGGCAAGGGTGTAGTGGGGGAGAGGAAAATGAGAGGCAAAAAATGTAATGCGAAGGATAAGGGTTTGTGATAGGTACTTGGTATATGACTTTTGCGTAAGCCTCCCCGGCAACGGCACCAGAAGTTCTTCTTGCTACTTCTCGAGCTTGCGTTGTATTCCCTCGAAGAGGAAAGGGTGATGCAGCACAGTAGCGTAAGTATTTCCCTCAGTTTTTGAGAACCAAGGTATCAATCCAGTAGGAGACCACGCGCGAGTCCCTCGCACCTGCACTAACAAATAAGAACTTCGTAGCCAATGCGATAAGGGGTTGTCAATCCCTTTACGGTCACTTCCGAAAGTGAGATCTGGTAGAGATTATAGTTTGATATTTTTGGTATTTTTGGATTATAAGAACAGAAAGTAAAAACGGAAAAGTAAAGTAGATTGTAGATTGATATGTTGAGAATAGACCCGGAGGCCATAGTGTTCTCTAGTGGTATTATAGCGAATTGCACTTTTTTACACATAAATTTGCACACATAGGAGACACATAAATAACTTTCAGATCTTCATCTTTATTTTCATGATAACTAGAAGAACACGCTTTTATATAATTCTCTCTTTTAGCACGCATCCTAGCGGTTCTTTCTTTGCATTCATCAATGGAAATTCTCATGGCTTTGAGAGACTCATTGATATCATGCTTAGGTGGGATAGATCTAAGTTTCAAAGAATCAACATCAAGAGTAATTCTATCCACACTTCTAGCCAACTCATCAATCTTAAGCATTTTTTCTTCAAGCATAGCATTGAAATTCTTTTGCGAAATCATAAACTCCTTAACACTAGTTTCAAATTGAGAAGGCATCTTTCCATAAGAGTTGTTGTAGGAATTACCATAATTATTAGAGGAATTACTAGGAAAAGGCCTAGGATTAAAGTTCCCTCTATAAGCATTGTTACCAAAATTATTCCTACCAACAAAATTCACATCCAAAGATTCATTGTTATTTTCAATCAAAGTGGACAAAAGGCATATCATTAGGATCAGAAGAAGCACTCTTAGCAGCAAATAATTTCATAAGTTCATCCAACTTTCCACTCAAAACACTAATTTCTTCAATAGCATGCACTTTTTTACTAGTAGATCTTTCAGTGTGCCATTGAGAATAATTAACCAAAATATTATCTAGGAGTTTGGTAGCTTCTCCTAAGGTAGTTTCCATGAAAGTGCCTCCCGCGGCCGAATCTAAAAGATTTCTAGAAGCAAAATTCAAGCCAGCATAAAAATTCTGAATAATCATCCATAGATTCAAACCATGTGTAGGGAAATTACGTATCATTATCTTCATTCTCTCCCAAGCTTGTGCAACGTGCTCATGATCTAGTTGCTTAAAATTCATAATATCGTTTCTAAGAGAGATGATCTTAGCAGGAGGGAAGTACTTAGAGATAAAAGCATCTTTGCACTTATTCCACGAATCAATATTATTTCTAGGCAAAGAGGAAAACCAAGTTTTAGCACAATCTCTAAGTGAAAACGGAAATAACTTCAATTTAACAATATCGTTATCAGTATCCCTTTTCTTTTGCATATCACACAAATCAACAAAGTTGTTTAGATGGGTAGCGGCATCTTCACTAGGAAGGCCGAAGAAATGATCTTTCATGACAAGATTTAACAAAGCAGTATTGATCTCACAAGATTCAGCATCGGTAATAGGAGCAATCGGAGTGCTAATAAAATCATTATTGTTGGTATTGGAGAAGTCACACAATTTGGTATTGTTCTAAGCCATAGTGACAAGCAAGCAATCTAACACACACAAGCAAACAAGAAGCAAGCGAACGATAACCACACGACAAAAGAAGGGCAGATAAAACGGCAAGGGTGAAGTGGGGGGGGAGGAAAATAAGAGGCAAAAATGTAATGCGAAGGATAAGGGTTTGTGATAGGTACTTGGTATATGACTTTTGCGTAAGCCTCCCCGACAACGGCGCCAGAAATTCTTCTTGCAATTCTCGAGCTTGCGTTGTATTCCCTCGAAGAGGAAAGGGTGATGCAGCACAGTAGCGTAAGTATTTCCCTTAGTTTTTGAGAACCAAGGTATCAATCCAGTAGGAGACGATGCGCGAGTCCCTCGCACCTGCACAAACAAATAAGAACTTCGTAGCCAACGCGATAAGGGGTTGTCAATCCCTTTACGGTCACTTACGAAAGTGAGATCTGGTAGAGATGATAGTTTGATATTTTTGGTATTTTTGGATTATAAGAACAGAAAGTAAAAACGGAAAAGTAAAGTAGATTGTAGATTGATATGTTGAGAATAGACCCGGAGGCCATAGTGTTCTCTAGTGGCTACTCTCATGATAGCGATATTCTACGGCGGGTAAACAATTTACTGTCAAGCATTTGATAGAAAAGCGAATAATTATGAGACTATCTAGGCATGATCATTATATATAGGCATCACGTATGAGACAAGTAGACCGAAATGATTCTGCATCTACTACTATTACTCCACACATCGACCGCTATCCAGCATGCATCTAGTGTATTGAGTTCATAAGAAAATAGAGTAATACCTTAAGCAAGATGACATGATGTAGAGGGATAAACTCAAACTTAGTGATATAAACCCCATCTTTTTATCCTCGATGGCAATAATACAATACGTGCCTTGCTGCCCCTACTATTACTGGGAAAGGACACCGCAAGATTGAACCCAAAGCCAAGCACTTCTCCCATTGCAAGAACTACAGATCTAGTAGGCCAAACCAAACCAATAATTCGAAGAGACTTGCAATGATATTATAATAATACATAAAGAGTTCAGAGAAGAACCAAATATTTCTCATAGATAATCTTGATTATAAACCCACAATTCATCGGATCTCGACAAACACACCGCAAAAATAGATTACATCGAATAGATCTCCTCGAAGACCGAGGAGAACTTTGTATTGAGATCCAAAGAGAGAGAAGAAGCCATCTAGATACTAGCTATGGACCCGAAGGTCTGTGGTAAACTACTCACAACTTATGGTGAGGCGATGATGATTATGAAGAAGCACTCCGTGGTAGATCCCTTCTCCGGTGGAGCTCTGGAACAAGCCCCAAGATGGGATCTCACGAGAATAGAAGGTTACGGCGGTGGAACTAGGGTTTTCTCTGTTGTTCTGATGGTTTCGGGGTATGTAGGCATATATGGAAGGAAGGAGGGCACCGGGGACCATACGTGGGGCCCACGAGGCAGGGGGCGCGCCACCCACCCTCGTGGGCACCACGTAAACCCTACTCTGTCGTTCTCAAGTCTCCCGTGCGTGATTTTCTCCAAAAATATCTCTCCCGAAGGTTTCATTCCGTTTGGACTCCGTTTGATATCCCTTTTCTATAAAACCATGAAATAGGCAAAAAAAACAGCAATATGGACTGGGCCTTTAGGTTAATAGGTTAGTCCCGAAAATAATATAAAAGTGTATGACAAATCCCATTAAACATCCAAAACATCAGAAATAATAGCATGGAACAATAAAAAATTATAGATACGTTGGAGACGTATCAGTGACGGTGATGATGAAGCTACCGGCGCAAGGCTTCGCCTAAGCACTGCAACGATATGATCGAGGTGTGTAACTGTGGGGAGGGGCACCGCACACGGCTAAAATCAACTTGTGTGTCTATGGGGTGCCCCCTCCCCACGTATATAAAGGAGGGAGGGAGGAGGAGGAGGAGGCCGGCCGGCCCAAGGGGTGGCGCGCGCCCTAGGGGGGCAATCCTACTCCAAGTAGGAATCCCCCCTTTCATAGTCCTAGTAGGAGAGGGGGAAGGAAGGGGAGGAGAAGAAGAAGGAAAGGGGGGTCCGGCCCCCTAGTCCAATTTGGTTTGGGCTAGGGGGGCCGCGCGCCCCTAGCTGGCCGCACCTCATCTTCCTCCACTTGGGCCCATGTGGCCCAATAACCCCCGGGAGGTTCTCGTAACCTCCCGGTACTCCGGTATTTATCCGATAACCCCCGGAACTCATCCGGTGTCCGAATATAACCTTCAAATATATAAATCTTTATGTCTCGGACATTCCGAGACTCCTCGTCATGTCCGTGATCACATCCGGGACTCCGAACTACCTTCGGTACATCAAAACACATAAAGTCATAATACCGATCGTCATCGAGCGTTAAGCGTGCGGACCCTACGGGTTCGAGAACTATGTAGACATGACCGAGACTCATCTTCGGTCAATAACCAATAGCGGAACCTGGATGCTCATATTGGTTCCTACATATTCTACGAAGATCTTTATCAGTCAAACCGCATAACAACATACATTGTTCCCTTTGTCATCGGTATGTTACTTGCCCGAGATTCGATCGTCGGTATCGTCATGCATAGTTCAATCTCGTTACCGGAAAGTCTCTTTAATCGTTCCGTAATACATCATCTCGTGACTAACTCATTAGTCATTTGCTTGCAAGGCTTTATTTATGATGTGTATTACCGAGAGGGCCCAGAGAGACCTCTCCAACACTCGGAGTGACAAATCCTATTCTCGATCTATGCCAACACCACAAACACCTTCGGAGACACATGTAGAGCATATTTATAATCACCCAGTTACGTTGTGACGTTTGATAGCACACAAGGTGTTCCTCCGGTATTCGGGAGTTGCATAATCTCATAGTCATAGAAACATGTATAAGTCATGAAGAAAGCAATAGTAGAAAAACTAAACGATCAAGTTGCTAAGCTAACGGATGGGTCTTGTCCATCACATCATTCTCCTAATGATGTGATCCCGTTGATCAAATGACAACTCATGTTCATGGTTAGGAAACATAACCATCTTTTATCAATGTGCTAGTCTAGTAGAGGCATAGTAGGGACACTCTGTTTCGTCTATGTATTCACACATGTACTAAGTTTCCGGTTAATAAAATTCTAGCATGAATAATAAACATTTATCATGATATAAGGAAATACAAATAAAAACTTTATTATTACCTCTAGGGCATATTTCCTTCAAGAAGAAGCCATATAGCTACTGCCTACGGACCCGTAGGACTATGGTAAACTACTCACGCATCATGGAGGAGCACCAATGAGGATGATGAACCCCTCCGTGATCGTGTTCCTCTCTGGCGGAGTGCTGGAAAAGGGCTCTATAGATTGGATCTCGTGGTTCTGGAACTTGCGGCGGCTGAAACAAATTTTCTCCGACTCTCATAGGGTTTCTGAAATATTTAGGTATTTATAGAGCTAAGAGGCGGTGGATGGGGAATCCCGTGGGCCCACTACCCACCAAGGCACGCCCTGGTGTCTCGTGGGCCCCACGGGTCTTCCCTCATGCACTTCTTTCACTTTCTGGATGTCTTCTGGTCCAAAACAAATCTCTAAGAAGTTATAAAGTTGCTAGAAAATAATTGTAAAACATCCAAAAAATAATAATATAATAGCATGACACAATAAAAAAATATAAATACGTTGGAGACGTATCAGCACGACGCAAATCGCCGACCGCGGAGAGTGCTATGGCCTTCGCCATGCACGCCTGGTATGCCTCCTCCTCCTCGCTCTCACGGACGGCAACCGCCAGCGCCGCCTGGTAGGCAGCCTCCGTGTCCTGGTCCTCGCCGCGCACGATGAGGGCGGCCGTTGGGAGCTCATTGCATTTTATTTAGTTTGTAATTGCAACTTACGAACTTTACGTTGGAGTCATGTAGTCATACATGCTCGTGAACAAAGTAATGTGGTTCACTTTTCGATAGTGTTACGGTTCACTTAGGCCTGATGTGAAGCGCGATGCACTTCCTCGCCTAGGAAAATTAACGTCTCATAAAAAGAAATTATGCAGTTCGCTTGACTGTCTGATGCAGTGCAGATTTCAGTCCGAAAGCAGTGCGTTCTTCTCTCCGATACAATACTCACGTCGATTTTGGTGTCGCGAAAAACAGAGTGTCTGCATTTCGGTAAATTCAAAATTGCTCTTAAACCGTAAGAAATTAGAGAGCGTGTTATACATGAAAAAGCCGCGTCTCGTCGATATCTTTCCAACGGCGTATAATTTGAATCATTCTGATCAGCGGTTTGTAAAAATTTCACAGAAAACGGTCGCTGTCTCTCGTCGTCAGCCGCATAATTTTCAAAATGAACTAAAAACCATAATGAATCTGGGAAACTTTTCAACATATGAAAGTTGCGCCTTGTCCTTAGGCGTATCGTACGCCTCGTTTCGACTAACGGTTTAAAAATGGAGCTAAAACAGTACCAAAATTGCAAAAACATTATAAAAAACATAATTCCGTGATTTGCTAAATTTAAAACTGCTCTTAAACCGTAACGAATTAGAGAAAATAATAGATATGAAAAAGATGCGCCTCGACGATATCTTTTCAACGATGTATCATTTGCTTCATTCCAACGAGCGGTTTAGAAAAAACACAAAAAATGATCGCTATCACTCGTCGTGCGTCCCACCGTTTTCAAAACTGCACTTAAACCGCGAGAAATCTCGAAAAGTGTTCAACATGACGAAGTTGCGCCTAATCCATAGTTTTTCAACCGTATATTACACGTTTCGTTTCGATAAACGGTTAAAAAACTAGAACAAAAAAGCTACCGGAAAAACACAGCGTGCAGTACTCCGCCCGGCAGCAAAATTCGGCACAAAATTCAACGATATAAAATTTGGTAGTATAATTTGGCACAAAACTCAACGAGACCAATAAAAAACCAGGTACAGTAGTATAATTTCGTCCTCGACTTTTTTTTTCTTTGTCGTCCTCGTCCTCCGCAACGTGCACACATCTCAGAGCTTGGTGGCCGATAGACGTATACCTCTTCCCGAGGGACGAGACTTGCCGGATCCCTTCCCGAGGGGCATAAAGGTGTTGTGCTGCCCGCGTGTCTCCATTCCATACGACTATGCCATCGCCTTCCACAATGGCGCCACTTTCCTGCCGTGACCTCTCCCCGCAGCTGTCCTCCCTCCCCCACCGCGCCACTGCCGCCACCACAACCCACACACAAATCTCCCTCCGGCGCGCTCCAGCCCCGCGCACACCACTCACAACCGCCAACAGACTGCAGCTCGCCTCCGCGGCCACCAGGGACGACGCGCTCGCCTCCCTCGTAGGCCAGCTAGAGCAGAACCTCACCGAAGACGAAGAAGAGGACGACCTGTACCTTCCCGACGATGCCTCGTCCGCCCGGCGCCGCGCAGCGCAGAAGCACCAGGACGAGCTGCCCGCACGGTGGCGGGAGATCCACGGCAGCGACGACTGGGCGGGGCTTCTTGACCCGATGGACCCGCTGCTCCGCTCCGAGCTCATCCGCTACGGCGAGCTCGCGCAGGCCTGCTACGACGCGTTCGACTACGACCTGGCCTCCCGCTACTGCGGCAGCTGCAAGTACCCGCGGCGCGCCTTCTTCGAGCAGCTCGGCATGCCCGGCGCGGCGCGGGGCTACGCCGTCACCCGCTACCTGTACGCCACGTCCAACTTCCGCTTCCCCAACTTCTTCTCCGGCAAGTCCCGCGCCGACGCCAAGCTCTGGAGCCAGCGCGCGAACTGGATCGGCTACGTGGCCGTGTCCACCGACGAGGAGTCCGCGCGGCTGGGCCGGCGCGACATCGCCATCGCGTGGCGCGGCACCATCACGCGGCTCGAGTGGGTGTCGGACCTCATGGACTACCTCCGGCCCGTCGCCGACGAGGGCATCCCGTGCCCGGACCCCGAGGTGAAGGTGGAGTCCGGCTTCGTGGACCTCTACACCGACAAGGACCCCTCCTGCCGCTTCTGCAAGTACTCCGCCCGGGAGCAGGTCCTGGTGGAGGTCCGCAAGCTCGTCGCCCACTACACCGCGCTCGGCGAGGACGTGAGCATCACCGTCACCGGCCACAGCCTCGGCAGCTCCCTCGCCATCCTCAGCGCCTACGACATCGCCGAGTCCGCCGCCAACCTCTCCAACGGCAAGGTACGATCGAGCAGAACCAGCTCTCCCGACGATTCATCCTCCATCCCATGTCCATGCACGCGTACGTACGTGCTCACGATCAACTAACCGAGACGTCCGATGGCCGTGCAGAGGGCGGCGGTGTGCGTGTACTCCTTCTCGGGGCCGCGGGTGGGGAACGGCCGGTTCAGGGAGCGGTTCGAGGGGGAGCTCGGGGTGAAGGCGCTGCGGGTGACCAACGTGCACGACAACGTGCCGCGGATGCCGGGGATCTTCCTGAACGAGGGGGTGCCGGAGATGGTCCGGCGGGTGGCGGAGGGGCTGCGGATGCCGTGGTGCTACAGCCACGTCGGCGTGGAGCTCGCCCTCGACCACAAGCGGTCGCCGTTCCTCAAGGACACGCTCGACCCCGGCTGCTCCCACAACCTGGAGGCGCACCTGCACCTCCTAGACGGGTAAGTTGCACGTCCGCATCCATCACCTCCGTATACATTTCCCCGCCATTTCATTTGCCAGTTTTTTTTAAAAAAAAACAAGTCATTTGCCAGAATTAATCACCTCTCGATCGTTGTCACCGCCGCACCTAACCCATGGTGACTTGTGTGGAATATAAAAGGGATGACGTGGCCTAACGTAGGGCACGCATGACGTTAAGCCAACTCGAGCAATCACGTACTCCCTCCGTTCCGATTGGTTTTAGTACTACGTGACCACTGAGTAAGTGTATTCAAATTAACACGGTGCGAACGCACAGCCGGTGTCCTCCAACTGTCGCTGTCCCCGAGTCCAAATATGCCGGGGTGGAAACGTCTCTGATGATCCGCTTTTACCCCGGGTTGGTTGTAGCTGTACCGTCGTTTTATATGGCATGCATGGGAGGGAACCTAATGCATGTCATATCATATAGGAGTACTAGGGTAATGTTACACCTACGTGTTAGGCTAGTCACAATGTGCGGTAACATAGAGTGGTAACATGCCTATGTTACTACTACCTTTATAGTGGGAAGTAACATATGTGAGATAACATGCAACACTTCATTTATTAGAGCAAATATAATAAGGTGATGTGGACGGGCTGTAAGCGTTAAAATAATATATTGTTGCTGAGTTGGCAGAGAGAGAAGAGGAGAGAGAGAGAGGAGAAGCGGGCTACTAGCTAACAGTTGGCTGTAGCACGGGCTCCTAAACACTTTGTGAGAGAGGAAGGTGGGTCATGTATTAAAAAAGTACTACTTATTTGTATATGACTATTATACTTGCCGGCTATAAGATTGGCTATAGATGATGTGGCAACATCTTATAGCTAGCGACCGGCTATACTATTAAGAGCAAGTACAATAGAGCTGAGTCAGCGGGCTATAAAGAAGAAACTAGTATATTTCTGCTTAGTTGGAGGAAAGAGAAGAGGAGAGAGAATGTAAGCGGGCTCTTCATGAAGAGCTAGCTCTAGCACGTGCTCCTAGGCACTTTATGAGAATAAAAGGTGGGCCACATAATAAAAAAGTAGTACACTATTTTGATCTACTATTGTACATGTTGACTATAAGATATGCTCTAGATGACATGACACTGGCTTATACTCCCTCGTTCCAAAAATAGAAGTACAAAGTTGAGTCTATTTTGGAACAGAGGGAGTAGCGAGCAGCTGGCTATACTATTAACCATGCTGGTCAAAGTTTGGCACAAACTATAAAGGAGATTAATAAATCAGGACGGAGTTAGTATGTTATTCCTACTGCGGGTAGTCTTACAAAACTTTTACATAATTAGCCAGTTGGCAGTTTTTGATTGGGTTAGGCTGGTTGTAATGGAGAGTATCACATATGGCTGCTCGTAATGGGAGTATCATAGGTAGTATCATGCATGCCAACTAAGCAATTTTCGTGAGGTGGCATGAAATTAAATGAAGAAATGAAGGCTTGAGTATCATATCATGATATCGTACCATATTAAATGATGTGCTACTTTGTGTCATGCATGCCAATAAATATACTACTAGAATATGATACTCCCCATTACAACCAGCCTACTAGTATCATGCATATGATACTACATGCGAAGTGCATAGTATCATATGTTAGTATCATAGGATGGTCATTTATTGCCATGCATGACACATACTAGCACATCATTTAATATGATACGGTATCGTAATATGATACTCAACCCCCTCTCTCTTCATTTAATTCTATGCCACATCATCAAAATTGCCTAGTTGGCATGCATGATACTACCTATGATACTCCCATTACAGGAAGGGGGAGGTAGGGCCCACCCCCAAAAAATAGGGGATCAGAGAAGGAAGATTATGTAGCACCTTCTAATCCTTTCGTAGGTGTAGGATTATTGCATATACTAGTATTCGTTTTTACTAGTACTAAACATTTTGTGTCTGAAATTTTTGGATGCGTCACTCAATTCCGCCGAGACCAAAAGGCATATATAATGAGCGGCTGTGAGGAGCGTCGACCCCCACGAGGCTGGATAAGACCTCGACGAAGACGAAAGACGACACTGTGAGGCAATGAGGGAATGGAGGGATGGGTAGAGTATTATGTGATACAGGAGCATATGTGCTCTCTTGATACATGCTCTCGGGCCGTTGGATAGGTGCTCCCTTGATACATGCTCTCGGGCCGTTGGATCTCAAATCCAACTGCATATGAGAAGCTGTTGTAGTTGTCGTATGTGCACGTGATTTTTAAACTTCTCAAGGACTTTTTTAAAAAAATGTTCATCATCTCATGGAAGCTCTTGGTTCTAAGATCCAACGGACGAGCTCGCGTGGAAGCACCAGATATTTTCCCGAGAGGGATTATGCGGTCCCAGATGTGTTGGTTGGCAGCGCTGGGAGGAAAAGATTGTACTGCTCCATTCCTAAATATATATACATCTTATAATTGTTTTAATGGAAAGATGCTGCATTTTATTAACTAGGCGGCCTCGACCGCAATAATGTCACAAATACAAAGTGAAGAGATAGAAAAGCGGGTCTTACACAATTTATTTCGTCAGTTATCCCTAGCTAGAGTATGCACCGCATGGTTCACGATACGTCACCGTAAATCATCTAGGAAGGAGAGGAGCTCATCTCCTTGATGAGAGGTCTGTGTCCTTCGCTTCTCAACACTTGTATCACCCCTGGTTATTTGTTTCCAACACAACCTTTCGGGCTCCAATCTCGACTACTAACTGGATACCTAGACGAAAAGCCAACATCTCCACGTGCTCTGGATTGACGACGGTTGAAAAAAATGGTATGTGCCTCCCCGAACACACCATAATGATTCTTATATTTAGGAATAACGGTTTTGCTAGAACTCATCTAGTTGAGTTCTACTTATGTCTCATTCACCTTTATAACCATTGGATGTGATATTATAAGATGTGTGTGTGTGTGCGCTAACGTGGGTTGGTACTCCTTTGTATCTGTTTATGTTTTCCATGTGAATGAGATCAATGAGTTCTAGGCACTCCCTAGGAATAAAGGTAGTAGTGCGTAGGGAGAAGAGGGGGGGGGGGGGGGGGA